>JACWTT010000002.1:1770520-2267416 GCA_014851275.1 Cryphonectria japonica | reverse complement strand
CCCCCCCCCCCCCCCCCCCCCCCCCCCCCCCCCCCCCCCCCCCCCCCCCCCCCCCCCCCCCCCCCCACGCGTCACACTGCTACCCCGAGACTTCAGTGATGATGATGCAACCCGGAGATTGTGTCACGATATTCAAGACAATGGGTCTCTGAGTGCGGTAGGTGAGAGAGCTGAAGAAGAGAGGGTGGTTGGTTCCCCAGGGCGATGTGGGTGGATGAAGTCAGCGGTTCTTTGGCAGTGTTGGAAGAAAGTCCCGACGCGTTTGAAAGGAAGCTCTGGAGCTTACTAAAATCAAGCTTATGCACTATGCTGTGCCTGCCCATTAGGCGCAGAGGAGCACGGGCCACATTTACGAATTAGCTGGCATCAACAAGCCCCAATTCATAGCATACTTGGTAACTGCGATTGACCACACCTCCATTCCGTCGCTCGCAAACCAGCAGACGAGCATCTTACTTATTAGCTGTGACGACGCCCCCTCCGTGATACGGTAGCAGATTCAAAATGGTATTTGCCCCCATTCACTCTAACGAAATGGCACCACAATTGTTCTGACTTTGCTTGGCCCAGGTTGTCCTCGCAGCATCGATCTGCACCCGCGGGGGCAAAGCTGTCCTCTCGCGACAGTTCCGCGAAATGCCCAGGTCGCGTATCGAAGCCCTCCTCGCCTCGTTTCCCAAACTTGCCGACAGCGGTACTCAGCATACGACTGTTGAGCAGGACAATGTCCGCTTCGTCTACCAACCCCTGGATGAGCTCTACATGGTCCTCATCACGAACCGCCAGTCCAATATTCTTCAAGACATCGACTCGCTACACCTCTTCGCCCAGGTTGTCACCAGCACCTGCAAGAGCCTAGATGAGAGGGAGATCCTCAAGAATGCATACGAGCTGCTCAGCGCCTTTGATGAGCTGGTGACGCTGGGGTACAGGGAGAATCTGACGATCAGCCAGATCAAGACCTTCCTGGAGATGGAGAGTCACGAGGAGCGCATCCAGGAAATTATTGCCCGGGTATGTTGTCCATCTTGTGGAGTTTTGGGCGCGGAACACGGCTGGGCTAACAGACTTTATGACAGAACAAAGAACTGGAGGCGACCGAGGAGCGGAAGAGAAAGGCCAAGCAACTCGAGATGCAGCGGAAGGAGTCGGCCCGCAACGCTCGGGGTATGGGTGGCATGGGCAATGCGCCCAGAACGCCTGTGTACCCAACCTACACACCGCCGACCCGACCTGCCGTTACCGATACCTACGACTCATACGAAGCTGAGAAGAACAAGTCCAAGTTCGCCGCGCCCAAGGGCAAGGGAATGCAGCTCGGCAAGAAGTCCAAGACCACCGATATGTTTGAGCGGGTGCGCGGCGAGATGGGCCATGAGGTGGATGACAGTCCCTTGATCACTCCGGCTGCGGCATCTCCGGTTGCAGCAGAAGCGCCCGCCCCACGGATCTCTACAACTCTGGACCGTGATGCGATACATGTCACCATCTCCGAAACAATTGGTGCCCATATCTCAAGAGAAGGCGCTGTCAAATCCATCGCAGTCAGCGGCGACCTGAACCTGCGGATATCCGACCCATCCCTGACCAAGGTCAAGCTCGACTTGAACGCACAGCCTTCGCATGGCGCACAGTTCAGGACTCACCCCAACGTGGACCGGAACCTGTTCAACAGCACCAAGGTCATCCAGATGAGCAAGGTCGATCGAGGCTTCCCTGTCAACCAATCTGTTGGTGTGCTCCGGTGGCGTGCCACGCCCAAGACAGATGACACGAGCGCGCTGCCCATCAGCTTCACTGTTTGGGTCAACAAGGGCACTGATGGTACCTATACTATGACCGTTGAGTACGAGCTGACCGGTGGTGACGCGCTTAAGGATGTCAGTGTCACTATTCCATACGCGACTAGCGAGCCTACTATCTCAAGTTTCGATGCTACATATGACGTGACCGGCGACAGCGTGGAGTGGACCATCGGTACAGTGGACGAGGATAATTCCAACGGTGCTTTCGAGTTTGAGGCCCAGGCAGATGACGAGAATGAGTTCTTCCCAATGCAGGTCCGGTTTTCAAAGACCACGCCGTTCGTGGATGTCGACGTAAGACTACCACCCTCATATTTTTTGTTCTTCTTCCGGTCACAAACGAGTAATGTCTCTTTGCTAATTCCATTTTTAGGTGTCTTCTGTTACGCTGATCGAGATGAACGAGGACGTGACTTTCTCGAAAGAGATTAAGTCTGTCGCAGACAAGTACGAAATCGAGTAATCGCGCGTTAGACAGCCCTAGAGGAGTTATGTGGTGGCTACAGTATAGGTTCACAAAAGCCATGTCAATGGATGCAAATCAGATCATTTTTCGCTTAAGCAACCTCATTGCTACTCTCAAGTGAGCGACTAGACTAGTCGTCATAACGATGCATATCAAGCTTGAATAAAACCCCTACAACCTTAGATCAGTGAATGAGCGCTCACATTGCGACAACCAAAAGCAGCACCCTGGATTCTCTAAGACTGGCTTGCCTTATTAACTACGACCTCGGAACGCATCTACAACGCCTATGTTCTCCCATGACGGAAGATGTCCCCGTCCATCAAGCGCCTTCAGAGAATGACGCAGTAACCCCAATCCTCGTTCGGACGCAGGGTCGTCGAGGTACGGGATCTAGCCGGATGATAATGAGGATCGGGTCTGCGCCTCCGCCTGGGCTCCCTCGCCTGCATAGGAACCTGCTGGCGGTGATACACCCTCTCCTTCCTGCTCGTCTCGGCCGCTTGTGTCCGGGTCTCCTGGTCCCTGTGCCTCAGAAACTCGGCACCAGGCAGCATGATCTGGGGCTCGCTCAGCATGCGGGTCTGGTAGTGGCCCGGCGCTGAAGAGGATAGGCTATCAGGTGTGCGTGGGGCGTAGCCGCCCAGGCCGTCTTCAAAGACATAGTCCTCGGGTCTTTGAGACAAGATTAGCAGTTTTTCTTCTTCTACAGGCTGCTTGAGGGTTATAGTATTACAGAGAGAAGGGTATAGAAGTACAAGATGGGATATAGAAAAGGTAAAAGGAGTTGAAGAGGAGACGCACGAAGAGCTATTGTACCCATCAGGGTTTCGAGGCGGCTCGGTATACTCCACCTCTATTCTACGAGTTCGTCCCCGACTCATGGAGCTACCTTCTCGTAAAGGGGCTCGGTTAGATGGTCCAGCCTTTGAGATACTGCTAGTACGCCCGCGGCCGAGAGAAGGCGGCCTCTCATGCTAAGCATCTCGATCGTCAGTAGGCATGGTGAAAGCTAGAAAATTTGAATCATGAGTTGGAGTGGATTTTCAAGTTGATTCAAACAGGGGTTTCTATGGTAGACAATTTAAAATTATGTATGGTGGCCAACTTCCAGAGAACTTGTTCATGAAGCAAAGAAGTTGTTGTTCACTTGGAACCCTGGTTTCTTGGAGCAACCTTGAAAATTCTTTGATGGTGTTGTTTCAATCTGGATGCTCTTCTTTGATTTTTGAATGTAATTTTTGGTTAAGAATGTAGCCAAAAAAGACATCGCTGCTGTAGCAAAACTACCATCATCACTGTATATTTCCAGTAACTTGCGTGGCCCTCAAAAATACTTATCGTCGATGCAATCTGAACTACGTGGCTGGGAGAGACTTGGTCACGGACACAACAGATTTCTGTGACTAATGTCTGCTACACAAATAAGCTAAAGACTCTCTCTCGGAGCACCACGTCGCCTCTTGTACGGAGATTTCCTCTGAGAGGTGTTTGGGCAGCCTGTGTATAAGTCGTGAAGGCATTGCGGACGGCGCTCACAGCGAGTAGTGAAAAGAGAAATTTGAAGTCAGCATGTCTAACTGTCCATGCTTGATTTGGGGGTTTTCGTAACTTCAGCTTTGAGTACCTAGGTATTGATTTAGTATTGCCCATCACTGCTCCAGTGTTCTTTTTGACCCTGTTCACACGAGGATCTAGTACATTTGGAGACAAGAAAGATTCGATTACATTGCCACACTGAGAGGCGAAGAAAATGATCATATAAAGTGAAGTTATCACAGATATCTCTGATACCTGTTGGGACACGTAAGCTGTTACTTTGTGTCCAGGCATCCAAGGCTGCCATAGGAAGGAAGTGCTTTCCATGATCGCAGAAACGTCGCAGGCATGTGATCATACCCAAGAGGTTTTCCCCTTTGAACCATCCATCAAGGTCGGAGATGCCGTCTTCCTGATGAGTTCCAGTTGCGATTTGAACAATCCTGACCTTGGAGAAATCGTACATCTCGAGGTCACGGGAGTGCAAACGAACCAGCCCAACATTTTCCATTCTTGCAGGAAGGTTTAGGAAAAAACTGGGTGTGTTTTTCGTACGCCAAATACATGTAGCTCTCACCAAATCTTGCAAGCGTTGTGCGGAGCATTGCTGCTACTTCTGAATCGGAAGTGCCACCCTTCTAGTAAACTGTGTCTTCTCTGCTGAAGTGGATTCGTATGAAGCTGAGTAAAGCTCCCTGAGCATCAATCTTGGAAGTGAATTGTGAATGGGTGTGCCTGTAAGGCGCCACTTGTACTTTGCCTTGATCTGACATGCAGCCTTGAAGTTCTGTGAAGAGCACCTTGGCAATTACGGATTCAATGAGCTGCAAAGACACGGTCACTCACTTTCGTCAAGAACCTGCCGAAACCACTTCGAATTGTACGACGAAGAAGTCAGCTGGTTTGACATGGATGTTGCAAGTATCAAAATGACCTACCGAGCCCCATCATGGATGTCAGGCATGGGTATCCAGAGAGAAGGGAACCTGGCTTGCCTGAAATCCCCATTCTCCTTCTCGATCATCATGGCCAATGCTGTCGTCTGGTGCTTGCATTGGATTCAATGGTCCCAGCAGAAACCCAGGATGAGGTCTGTTGCACTTGGGGAGCAGAGTGCAGTTTAGCCGAGGACTGACTCCCACACGCGCGGAGATGTCTAGACTACTCGCTGAGATATCAACGCCATTCGCGGCGTCAAAAAACCCTTAGCAACCTACTCTTATGAAATTTCATCTAAGGTTTTAATTTCAGGTTCAGTGCGGCCATACGAGCCCAGATCTAGATCCTCCAAGGGCGGCATTTCTCCACCGGGTCGTGTGAGGTAGTGCGGATTGTAATAGAGACTTCTTTCGTACTACGTTGTCTATGGGTGCTGGAGATGCAAGCCAGCATCTGAGAGAAATTCCCGACGGCGACACTATCATCGGACAAGCCATATACCAAGACGCGGACAATTACCTCTACCTGGGCTTGCGTGGCTGCCTTAGCCACTCCTTTCTTGCCTTTGTCGGGCTTTTTGTTGGTCTGCTGATTAAGCGTAGTCTGAATCGAAATGCTGGCGCTGAGATGGATACTGAACCTCTGCTCAAGCCGGGACAATGACGGTAGAACCAGCAGTCCCGCATATTTGGGGTGTTTTTGATGGCTGAGTTTCGCGATGTCCCCCAAGGGTCTGATAGTCAGCGGCTTCCTGATGCTAACTTCATCGGCTTTGAAAGTTCTTGTAGGCTTTGTAATGATCCGTTGAGTGTTGATGAGCCTGAAGAATCTTGAAGTACAATCGGGCTCTACTGACAACACCAAAACAGGTGTCAAATTGCTCCTGGCCCGTGAGGCTCTTGTCAGCCCTTGTGCCATGGCTTTTGGATAACACCTTGATCCCTGGCTTAGGAGGCCTCGGGCTCAATCCTGGAGTCTGGCATGCAAGTCCCACCAGGGGCGACACTGTGGAAGGACTTTCAAATCCATGGGCCGAGATGAAGCTGCCGGTAGACATTTCCTCCGTGGCCGTAGATTCTGCAACCGTCAGAGGTGAAGGGTCGCCCCCAAGGATAGTAGACACATCCAGCAGGGCATCTCTTTTAGTCTGCGCCACAAAGGCAGATTTAGGGGCATCTTTCTACGTGAGCCCTTGACTCTGAGAGGTGCCAATTTGCAGGACACCAGCAAGTGTCTCTGATCTTGAGAATCTGAGCTGCATTGCGCCTGAACATCGGAATCGAATGTCAAGAGCCGATAATTTTTGGGTCTACCGAGTGTGCTCGTGTCCCCCCCCCCCCCTTCTGTTTTCGTACAGAGCCTGCTGCTGCTCTAGGCCTGAGAAGCACGTACAGTAGGCTCTAGGATCTTATGCAGTGGCGTTCCCTGGGAATATGTTTCATACTAAATCCAGCTTCTCAAACGATCTTTGATCATTCATAACGTTCATTTGTTGCAAGTCTGTTCTTAGCATGCTGTATGCCTCATGCCGCATCAACATTGTCAGGCACGAACGTTGGACGGTTGGAAGGGAGGAAGGCGCTGGCCCAGAGGGAGAGACAATCCTGCAGTAGAAGGTACACCTGAGTCCGCGGTACAGTTACAAGCAAGTACTTGGTGGGACCGCCCCTTTTTCGATAATTCTTCAGACAGACAACAACAATAGACAATTGCCTTCTTCTTTTCGGTTCTAAACCCTCTAAAGCAGGTTTCAGACAAGTTTTTTCTTTCTTTCTTTTCATCCTGTTCTTGCGCCTTCTTGTGCCTTCTTCTGCTGTCGTCACCTTTATGATGTTCTAATCAGGCATGCTTGGGTCGACTGGGGGGGGGCCCTTGCCCGTTGCTCTGGTGTCAGGCCTCTTGTGCGACTGCGCCCAAGTCCTGATTCAGTCAGTCAGTACCTATGGAATAGTCAACCAACTCCCCAACCATCATACTGCGCGGCTCCACCATGGCAGTCCCATCTTTTATGACCGTCTCAATGACGGTTGAGATGACATGTGCCCTTTCTGGGATCCGACGAAGGCATAAAGTAACCATAGCGACCCTCGCACAGCGCTAGTAACACAAAACCCCGTTCGTCTCAGACCCCGCGAAGCTTGGTTTGCTCCTCAGACTTGCCAAGACCGTGTACAATTGGCCACAGCGAGGCTGTCACCGTCCACAGACATGGTCTTGGGCCGTTATGGGTGGTTCTCATCCCAACCTTTCAGACGCTTGAAACCGGTCCATTGGACCATTTGACTTCTAAGCTTAATTGCCACCCTTATTGAGCCCGGGTAGACCACCAGGTACCAGGCTATAGGCCCACGAGGCAGAAAGGTACATGGCACAGTCGAATGATTGTTTGACAGCCTGTCAACCAATGTCTATCATCGTCCGAGCCGTGCTCTAGGGAAACCCTGGTTCTGGGCGCCCTTGATCGCTTCCCTGGTCGTCGAGGAGGTCACAAAGTCGTGCATGATCACCTTCGTGATCCTGGAATATGTTCTAATCGCGCCGTGTAAAGATTTGCACCGGATCGTCAACGTTCCGGCGACGTCTAGTACCATTCTCAGGAGTCGTGCGGTAGCCTGAGGGCAATCATGATATATTCCACCACGGGTCTCGTCCACGGGAAGGAGGATCATGATCTCCTCGAGTTTCTCTTCCATGGTCTCTCGCCCTCTTCTCTGGTTCCGTTTCGACCTCATCATTACTTTCTCCTAAGCGCCCCAGAGGCAGCTATCCGTTCATTTCTACACTACTTAAATAATCACGCTCCTTGACCTTGACGGTCGGAACATTACGAACTCCTTCCAAATACTAGTCCAGTCCTTTCAGTCCAGCCAACATGTTCTTCAAGAGTATTCTTCCTGCCCTGGCAGGTTTGTCCTTCGCTGCTGCTGGTAAGTCACACTACAGATATACATGCACCCATCAAAATATATGAGCCCTCCGTCTCTCTAACATAATCACTACAGTCCCAGCGTCCGTTGATCGAGATGCAAGGAGGGCTCTCGAGAGAGAGGAACTCCCCATGAAGCGGGACGTTATCATCGAGCAGACTGTGGTGGAGCCCCAGATTGTGGTCATAAATCAGAACCTGGGCGCCCTTGAAGCCCTGGCAGTGCAGGCCGAGCAGGAATTTGCTGCTCTGGTCCAGTCCCAGCTTGTCCTGATCAACACGGTCGAGACTATCAAGAACAACATCCGCATCAACCACTTCAAGACACGGTGGAACACGGTGAACACTGTGATTGTGACCGTGACCAACGTCGTTGACGCTCGGGATCCCAATAACCTCAATACGCGTTACATGGTCAACCAGCTCAAGGTAAACATCGAGATTACCCCCGCCCCCCCACCCTCATCTCTATGAACTTACTCTGACTTTATACTCCAAGGCCGACAACAACAATCCCGCATCTGAGATTCTCGTCATGATGACAGCTGCGGAACCGCTCACCATCGCCCCAGTGGCCACCCCCACGGGCCTTGACGTCCCCGGCGTTTCGGGCGCCGGCAGCCTGGTCTCGCAGCCGACCTCCCAACCCCAGCTCGCCCAGACAGACCCAACCCAGGCCTTTGCGCAGGCGGCCAACGGGTCTGTCCTCCTCCCTTTCAACACCACGGCCCCGCAGCCGCCGTCAGGCGCACAGCTGTTCCCGGACCCGGCCGCCATCATCCTGCCGAACCAGGCTCTGTTCGTTGGTGATGTCGCCCTCATCCAGGAGGACGCCGCCCTCCTGGCACAGGGCTCGCTCTTCAACTTGCAGCAGCAGCTCCTGGCCCAGGAGGCCATCGCCAATGCTGAGCTTGCTGGTGTGGTCCTGGGCACGGCACCACCGCCGACTATCATTGTCAACCAGGCTGGCGCACAGCCGGCCCCGGCGGCGGCCCCGGCGGCAGCGCCGGCGGCAGCGCCGGCACCAGCACCTCCAGCAAACTCGACGGCCCCTTAGAGAGGAGACGAAACAGAAGGGAGTGTGACTATAGGGAAGAAGGTTCCTGGAGGAGGATAGGCTGCAGGACGGCGTTGTGAGGGTTTGATACCAGATTATTTCCTTTTTTTCTTTCAAAAAAAAAGAATCACTATGGCCAGCCATATGTGCTTCAGATTTTTCAGACGGATGTGTTTATTTTTCAAGTGTATTGTTTCAACGTCTCGCTTGCGAACGTATATACTATGAGCCATTTTATGATGAAATGTTTTTTCTACATTCTCCCAGGGAGAGAACTCCACGCCTCACTTTCAATTCTTGCGAGGTATTTGATCCACCTTGATCACGGAATATAGGGTGAGCCTGTGTGGCCACCACCACAGTTGACATATCATGAACCTTACACCATAGAGACACACGCTCTCTTTCTCTCTCTCTCCAAAGAAAATGAACTCCCTCCTCCCCAAAGAAAGAAACTACCATTCAGAAGAGAGACTTTGGCACCAAATTCCCAGAGACGTACAGAACGACTTCTCTACGACTTCTCCAGGTCTGCAGAACCATGTGGTCGGAATTCAAGGAGAGCAGCGATCATACATTCCCCTTAGCCTGATGTTCGTCTGATCGACAGGGCTGGTGTAAGTCGACCCCTACCTAGTTCAGGCCAGGTACTGTCGACAGGGGGCCAGGGGGTTGCTAGTGTTAGTATAACAGGGCTGCAGGGGCACTTACAGGGGAGGGCGGGAGGCTGAGCGCTAAGGGTCGTGGGGGAGCCTCACTTAATGCTCGAGTCTTGGCACCTGGGGGGGTTCCGGGTTGACCTATGCGTGAGTACGTACCTCTCACTTGGTACGAAAGAATGCGAAGCAGCACACTACTTGCATGAATTTTTTCGATATCGCTCGTTGGTTGGGTTCTTGGAAAGGTTTCAATGTTAGTTCATCTTTCCTTGTCAAGTCTTTTCCTTGCCCAGCCATGAAAAAGAATGAGAGGGGGAAATCCGACAGTCTTTTGTCGGGATGAATTTGGACAAGCAAGAGGGAGAGGGAGAGAGAGAGAGGCTGAGTGCTATGGTTGCAGGCCGGAATAATTTAACCCCCCTTAATGCTGTTTCGATGACCTGTGCTTTTGTTGGAAGGCAAAGTGGGCAAATATCATATTTCGTTGTCAGCACGAGATTCAGCATGTACCGGCGGGTTCATCGCTCCACACACTATCCACACGACACGTCTGGAAGGATGAAAAAGCTTTAGAGACCATACTCCATATATGTTATCGAGTCAGCGCTGCGTTGATTACCAAAGGTTTGATTCTGATTGTATATTCATGTATTCGTTCTTTCACTCTCCTTGTGATAGTAGCACCCCCCCCCTCTCCGCCTGTTGCGGGGACAGGAACGACGACGACGACGACGACGACAACTACAGTGGGAGATCCAGGCAGGTTGGTACTGCATTCTCTTACCTTGCGCAGCCTGTACAGTAAGGCTCGACTGGAGTTGTGCAGGGTTCAAAAGGTCGCGTCTGGTGATCGGTCGAGCAAACCTCCTGCAACCAACCAAAAGAACACCATGGTGCGGTGATAGTAATTGAAATTGAGACGCTTTGCTGAATGTAATGACACAATATGAAAATACAAATATGCGCTCATCGTCGGCCTTCTTGCGGCCGCGATCTCGTAGCGTCTCCTCCCCTTCGCTGCTCGCGTTCCCAGTCCTTGGACGCCAGCATCTCGCTAGACTCCGTCTGCGGCAGCACATCATACCGATGCCCCCGTGCCCTCCTCACCACGCCCCTCACGGCGACCACCGACCGCACGCCCACCGTGAGGAGCAGGCTGCGCAGCCTCCACAGCAGCATGGAGCCGCCCACGATGCCGAGCAGCACAGACGAGAAGACGATGTGCGTCTCCTGCCACCCCAGCTCCTCGGGCACGGGCAGGTCCTTGCCGGACACGTAGAGGCCTGTGTCGACGTCGATGACCTCTGAGCAGCCCAGCCTGTGGCCCTCGGCGTCGATGGCCACGACCTGGATGTACTCGCCCAGATCGAGTCCTGCAAGGTCGATCCTCGTCTCGAAGCCCTGTTTGCGGACCCCAGTCACGTTCTTGGCGAATTCTAGTGTCGGGCTGCCCTCGTCGTCGTCACTGTCTTCATCGTCGTCGTCGTCGTACTCTTCCTCTCCGTCGTGCTTATCATCGTCATCATCCTCCTCCTGCCCCCCATCCTCGTCGTCGTCCAAGTTTTCACTGTTCCACACGCTCTGCACCAACCACCCTGCCACCTCCGTCGCCCCATTCCAGCTCACGTAGACGACGCCGCCATCACCCCCCTTCAGCACCGCGTCCGGGTTCGTCTGAGGCCGCCCAACCCACGTGCTCTTGAAAGTGCGGTAGTTCTTGACCCGCGACCAGGCCGTCAGGTGCGTGGCGCCCAGGTGGGTGTCGCACAGCACTTCGCCCGTGGCGGCGTCGTACTCGGTCCAGGCTGGGTGGTGGCCCCAGCCCACGAGGACGTTGCCCGTCTCGGGCAGGATGTTGACGCTGCCCTGCGAGGGGACGAGGAATTCCTGCGGGGCGACGAGGGCCTGGCGCAGCGTGGCCGTCATGGCGTTGGTGTCGAGGTCGACCAGCAGCCCGCGGCTGTGCGGGGCCCGGAGCAGGGCTTTGGTGTAATACGCGCCGTTGTCGAACACGGTCATAAGCGCCTGGTGGGTTGCGTTGTCGGTCTCGTGGTGGATGCGCGCGTGGTGCTGCCAGGAAAAGTCGGTGGCCTTGCCGCCGCTCAGGTCCTCAAACGAGTTGTTCTTGCCGCCGACCTGCCAGAGCACCTCGCCCGTCGTGCCGTCGATGTAGGCCACGGCGCACACGTACCGCGACGAGACGAGGTAGTTCCCTGTGAGGGGATCCTTGTCGACGCTGTTGATGTGAAAGAAGTCCCAGGCGCCCTGGTACTGCTCGTAAGGGGCGAGGCTGTCCATGATGGCGAAATGGTCCGAGGCGTGCCACTCGAACAGCAGCTCGCCCGTCTCGAGGTCGATCTCCTGGAAGATGCTGTCCCAGATCACGCCGTCTTCCACGCCATAAGCCGATAGATCTGCAGCCTGGGCTTGATATGCCGTCAGGAGCGCAGTGCCGTCGGGCGTAAGCTGGAATTCGTGGAGGTCGCCGTCGAGGTCTCCTGCTGCCGTGATGTTCTTGAAGATGTTGTACGAGGAGTCGAGCATCAGATAGTATCCCTTCCCAAACCATCCACTGTCGTCTCCGTGCCAGAATGTGAGATAGTCGTTGCCCTTGTAGCTCTGCACCTTCAGATCCATCGCCTGGCCGTATTTCGTCTCCATCCATACCAAACTACCTTCATTGTCCAGGATAATAGGCCCCGGGTAAGGCACCGAGTCACCTCGTGGCTCGATCAATGTATAGCCGTCCTCGCATCTTGGGTCGGATTTAATGATGTTCAGCCAGGGCGAGGCAGAGGAGAAAGATTCGTACGATATCCGAGGATATGCACCATACAGGCCCCAGTCATACCAATAAGAATTCTGGGCGGCCACAGAGGTAGCCGCGGCCGTCGAGGTCAATAGAGACGTCCAGAGAGCAGCCGAACAATGCATCCTGCTATTGTTGAAGCCAGAGAGGACAAGTCTCTTTCCAAGAGACAGACAGAGAAAGAGTACAGCGACAAACTGATACCATTACATACAGTCCTCGCAAGACAAACCATAAAAAGAGCTGCGTACGTACTCCCTTCTCTCCTCACTCTTCCCCACCCCCCCCCCCCCCCTTCTGCCTTTTCCAACAAACCCAAAGGCCGGGAAAGGAGGTATGCAGAGAGATCCATAGCTATGCAGCGACGAGAGGAGCCACAATTCCACACACTCCAGTCGTGATCGGCCTGGTCAATTCCCTCATGGTATGGAAATTGACGAGTTCTCCTCCCAAGGACCCATCCGATGATGTACGACGCGCGTACTTGGAGGCAGCGTTGACAGTCAGGGATGCCTCTTCCATGCAAGCGGGTACATATCTAATTCCGGCCCTCCACTGCCACAGTACATCATGGGACAACAGCAAAATACATAAAAAGATGAAAAGAACAAATCGTAGACAGTCGGTGGGGTCATTTAAGTTTCGCAGAGAAGGAGAAGAGAAGAACTGGGTGGAGTGAATGCCCACTGCCTGCCTTTGCGTCGTTTGGTCCTGACCACACTTGTTCTTGGACTTACTTGCTTCCAGATTTGGTTCGGTCACTGGAGCCGAATCCCTGGGACGGACTCACTCGAGCACGGAACCCTTTACTTACGACGCCTCATTGGAGGATGAGCCCTGAATCTGATGCTATGTTTCATACCACGTGACGACTTGCCAGAAGCAGACCATCGTAACACTGCAGCCTCACCTGGCTAGGATGTTCGGGCTGTTGTGCTTGTGGGCCTGGCCCGGGTGGGAAGAAAGATGAGGACGACGAAGACGACGAAGAAGACGGCGTTACCGCTCAGGGATGAGAGGGTTCCGCTGCCAACGTCATCATTGGATTCGGCCTTGGGGAGATGGGCAGTTCCATCGGTGTTTTTCTTCAGAGTGATTGCTGTACAATTCATAGTCAGGGCGCGAAAGGCAACAAGACAGATAGTATGTGTGGGGGGAAGAGAAGGCAAGGCCTGGCCAAGCTCGGAGATCGCGATAACGCCGGGTTGAGTACTTTGTTTCCAGGCTAAGCTTTTCCAGCCTCGGTACTCGAGTACGACGACGGTGATCATTAAGTATTTGGTGAGTAGTGCTGCAGCAGCATGGAAAAGACCATAAAATATCATACTGTTATTTGCCTAGAAGCACAAACTGAGCGCACAATTATTAATTCTGCACGAGAAGGGACATGGCGCTTGCCTGTGCAGTATTATTTTGATTTGGTTCTGGTTTTGTCCCCTTCCCCCTTCTTTTTTACCCACCGGCACGAAACATGATTACGAGTAAGTCATTTACTATAGACTATTACTACCACCACCACCACCGCTACTATTGTATGTACCATAGTACCTAGTACGACATGCGGTCTCGCCCCTGGCAAGTCCCCTGGAGTTGGCTCACTCTGACCTTTACGGCTCCAGAGCACCCCGACAGCAGACACAGGCAGTCTTGATTCACCCAGAGTTTAATGATTCCTGAGTCAGCTACAGGCTGATTCAAACAAACCTTATGATCCAGCTGGAGATCAACCCACGCAGTATCAATCCAAACAGAGAACAAGAAAGGAGAAAAAGAAGCTATGTTGTGGACGATCATCTCCCACGGCCACGCAATGGTCTAACCTCAGCGTGCACGATTTCGTGTACTGGTCATCGCCCACGTGTCGATGTTGGCCTGCAGAGAACTTCAGTCTTCGTATGCCCCCGGCTGAGAGGAGAACGCTGCTCTGAGATCTTTGCCAGGCTCAACTTGGTCGCCGTCGTAGACATCAAAGCCGTATGTCTCGTTCAGCGAGACCCGCACGATGCTTTCCCCGCTCTCCATCCTCACCCAGGTGTCAACCCGCAGCTCGCCCTTGTCGTTCAAGAACCCGTCGCCGTCAGTGTTCTCGAAAGACAGCTGCACGATGCGAGACCCATGAGCCCATGTCCCATAGCCACCATAGCCGGTATGCCTCGAGAAGCAGAGAAAGGGTCCCGAATGCTGCTCCTCCTCTTCCTCCTTGTCGCCGCCTCCAGTAGATCCTTCATCCTGGCGCCGCCGTCCTCGTGATCCTGATACCGGCCAGACACTACACCATGCATCGCCATGGTCGTGTCCTACGTAGATGCTGTGCAATAGTTGTCCCTCCTCCCTCAAGAGCGCGTCGACGAAGGCATCATCGTTCTCTCCTTCCCCCTGTATCGCCACTGGGACGTCTTCGTTGAGACCAGGGAACCGCGCTGGGTCCAGGCCCGCCTCCTGCGCAGCGAGAAATGGATGCGGGGGAATATGAACAAAGGCAATGCTCGGCAGGCGACCGTACCGGGAGCGGAGCTGCCTGCTAGCTGTCGTGAACCAGGCTGCGGTCTCGTCTGCCACCCAGTTTGGAAGGTCGTCCTGGCCAGATGGGTCTTGTTGGTACGATGCGCCCCCACGGGAGTCAAAGAACCAGATCACAGCGGCAGGCTGCCCGTCTCTCGTCTGCACCAACAAGTAGTAGTTTGTAACTCCAGGCAGGCCTGGGTCCATCTGCTGCGTGTAGGACAGTGCGTATTTCTTCTCAGCCTGGAGGATCGCCTCTCTAGAGAGGTTGAACTTGGAATCGTGATTGCCATACGTCGATGCCCAGGGAATGTTGCGACTGACCATCGGCACGACGACCTGGTCGACATAGGCTGATGAGTTTTCCTTGTAGGTATTCTCGCCCGTGATCAGGTCGCCGTTCAACACCACCAGATCGACGGAGGGCTCCCTATCCAGCACCGTGTTCATCACCCTCGTTGAGTTGATGTCCTGGTCGATGCCCCATCCATGTTCCTCCTCCCCAAAGTGCAGATCAGAGAAGATGGCCAAGGTGAACGTCTTATTGTTCCTTAGATAGAGTCCCGGCTTCTGGTCCTCGGCAACGGGTTCTGGAGGGTGAGACAGCTCCGGCGGCGGAGATTCGGGCCAAGCCATGGATAGCAGGACGGAGAAGAGAACGAAGGACATTAGGAACGCTGCGAGCATGAGGCCTGTGCTCAGGCAGGGTCCCCAAGGTCGAGATTTCTGTGCCATCTTAACTATCTCGGTTACTTGAATTGGTGCCGGCCAAGATGGAGTGGCATTGCCAACATTGATGCGGCTGGATCTCGAGCATTGGTACCTTGCCGAGCAACAGTGTTATGATGTTGTGCTTCTTCTCCATCAAGCCTCATAGGCCCATCAAGGCTTTCCTAGCCAATTGAGGATGTCCAATCCATATCCTAGAAGGGATGTTAAGAAGGAAGCAAGTCTGTGTAGAAGTTGAACAGTGAAGCCAGTCACAGTTGGGTTAATGTCACTTGTCACTGCAGAAGAAGAAAAAGTAAGTTAACAAGTACTTGGTATGCAAAGTAGACTGACTGCAGAGGGCAGGAGCAGGGGTCTTAATGGAAAGCTCCACACACTAAGCCCCACACGCTGTTGGCTGGATGTCTATGACCCCAATCGGCTCGTTTCCGGCATGTGAGAGTCCCCCTGCTCCCAATGATGACGCCAGTGAGCCAGCCCCTCCTTTCGCTGCCCTCCTGGCCTGTGACCCGCACCGTAACACCCAGAGCCGTCAGCTGTGCACCTACTTTCCACATACATACTTTATCATCTCCACCACCATGATTGCTCGATGCCTAGACCATCAGATAGTCTTTCCGAAAACTATTTCCACCCATTCCCTGCTTATGTGTGGTCTGTGAGAAGGCAACGAGAAAGAGAAAGAGTCACCTCTGAATGTGCAAACAAAGGAGACCTGCCTTAACGAGTCTGACAGGATAAAGCCAAGGTCGGACTCCGTCACCACGTAATCCGCAGGAGTCGATACCGAGGCACCACCACCGATTGAGAACCCCCCGAACGCCCGAGCCAGCAAACTTGTCTTGGTCAGTCGTCAGCAAGCAAAGCAGGTGACCGATTCTCACACGCTCCTGTCAGGCTTCGACCGCCGCTTCGACCGCCATTCGCCAGTGTCCTCGTTCCAATAGTCACAAACGAGGGCAACAAGGCCTCCTTCACCTCTCGACGAGTGACTCTTCTTACTTTCCCCTTCCGGCCTTGGTTGCTTGGATATCATTCGAGCCCCCGACTTGTCCTCGCGATAGAAAGTTCCCGGCAATCATCTTTTCTCTCCTCGAACCTTTGCCGTCATCAGAGACACCCCGATTACGCACGACCACGAACAACGACGACCGAGACGACGGTGGTGTGAGCAAAACCAGTGTACTACGTGAAGCACAACGACAGAGATGGGTCTGAAATACAATACATACCTCGACGGCACCAAGATCTACGGCTGCTATAAATGTCATGCACACTTAGCAGACCACGATGACATCCTCAGCCGAGTATGTTCTGCTTCTTTCACTTTCTCTCCCGTCCTGCCTTCTGGTCCTCATCGTTCCTCGCCGGACAATTATGTACCTTCCAGCACAACCCCATCTGGCTAACACATATCCTCCCTCTCCCTTCTTTCCCCAATCTCTAGAACTTCCGCGGCCAGCACGGCAAAGCCTATCTCTTCAATACGGTCGTCAACATCAACTGCTCCGACCCATCCGAGCGCAACATGACCACGGGCCGCCACGTGGTCCGAGACATCTCCTGCCGGGGCTGCGGCGAGGTCGTCGGCTGGAAGTATGACAGAGCCTACGAGACGTCCGAGAAGTACAAGGAGGGCAAATTCATCCTGGAGGCGGAGCTGCTCATGGTGGTGAGCTGATAAAGGGGGGACAAAGGGGGGGGGGGGTGGTGTATGAAAAGAGAACACTGGCCTATGGACGATGGCAAAGAATACACTGGGGATTTCGTTAAAGCTATGGGACTCTCAAAGAGATTGTGTGTGGTTGAGGCTGCTTCGGGACATTTGCACCTTAACCATGCAGCCGACACAGCATTGTAGGTGAGGACGGAGGCCGAGCCAATTTGTCACTTGCATTTGCATCTGCTTTGTTTTCTGCTGGAGTTTGGAGGTGCACGGACTGGATGGACCACTGGACCACTGGACGGCGAACTTTTTTTACTGGAAACGAATTTGTTGTTTGCCTTTGGCCATCAGACTGGAGGGGACAAAGGAGGTAGAGGTTGCAGATGTAGTAGCATCAGTCTTACATTTACTTGTCTGCCCTTTGTCTGATTTTCGTCACCGTCAGTGATTATGTGACAGACATTGTCTCTAGAGCTTTTACGACAGCTCAGTAGGTTATGGGGTAAAGCCAGTCAATTCTACTGGCAAATGCAGATAGCTGAAAACCCTCTATCTTTGACCCTCAAGAATTCCATAATGACAAATAAAAGAAGTAAAATTCCAAATGTATCCCAACTCCAAGCCTGGATTGAATAGCCCACAAATATTCAAATGATATGCAATATTGATCACTCAATGATGCATGAAAATAAACCTAGACTCCATAATGAAACCCCTCTGCAACAGAGAAAACACCTAGCACGTCTCTTAGATATGCTCAACTGGCTCCTCGGGCAGGAGTTCCTCAACCTCCTCCTTCGGCCGGAGGAACTCAAAGGGTGGCTGGACGATGCCGTTGAACAGGAAGGTGAAGTACACCAGCAGAGCGAAGCCGAGGACCTGCAGCCACTTGAACGTCTCCCAGCCGAGGCCGAGGGAGACGATCCAGATAAAAAGAGTCCTGCAGGTGTCGATGGTAGAGCGGGACGTGGCGCTCACAGAGCGGGTGACGGAGAGACCGAAGAAGTTGAACCCACTGCAGTCATACTTGTGATTAGCCATCACTATATAGCAAATGTTTTGCCCTCCTGGGTGCGGGGCACACGTGAACTTACCCAATGCTAAACATGATCAGCACACTCGACACCAGCACCTTCGAGTTGCCTGTCCACTGCTTCCAGCCCTCCACCATATCGAACGGGCCATTCCTTCCGGCGTCCGTCCTTCCGATGGCGAAGTGGAGGACGATCATCCCCAACAAGGTCACCAAGAACCCGAACAGTCCCTCCCAGCCGACGACCCGGATGGGGTCGATAGTCGAGCGCTCCAGCAGCCACTCTTCCACGACAAATTGCGTCGCGGTGAAGATCTGCGCACCTGCGATCATGAGCACACCCACGATGGCCAGCAGCGCGTCCGCGCCGACCTCGTTTGCGTGCGCCTCGCCCTTCTTCTGGTCGGGCCAGATGGCGCCTGCTAGACCCACGATCGCGACGCCCAAGACGACGCCCACGAGCGACGTCCACTGGAACAGGTGCAGCTTGCGCTTGAGGAACAGGACGCTGAACAGGCCGACGAACAGCACCAGCGCGCCACGGGTCATCTGGTAGATTGAAGCTGCGACCAGCAGCAGGCCGGCGTTCATGAGCGTGGTGCCCAAAATATCACAGATCGCCGGCAGGGCCAGCAGAAGCACCCTGGCGCCCTTGAGGGTCTCGTCGCTCGCGACGACGTGCTTGCTGTGTCCGTTGGCATCATCGCTGCCGTTCGGGTTCAGTGCCGTCGTGGAGTGTACGCTGCGCGCGTCCGAGTTGACGTCTACATCGGCCTCAGAGGTATTCACGGGCTCATACTCGGCGTCCTCGGCGGATGACTTGGAGATGTAGCGGCGCCACAGGCTGATAAGGCCCACGACGAGCCAGCAGCCCGTCTCGCCGACGAACATCTGGGCAGTTTGGATCACGGGCTGTTCAAATGTCTTGTGGTTCTTTAGGTCAGGGTCGTCGCAGTTGCGAACGCATTGGTTATCCTATAGATTTCAAAGTCTAATTAGAGCGCTGTTACGGTAGATGTATAGTAGCTGGCCGTAGAGAGCAGGCGGGATGTTGGCAATACTGGGACGCAAGTCGCACACGCACCTGGTACTTGGTAAGGAGGGTATTGCACACGCCTGTGAGGAGCATCATCCCCACAAGAAAGGGGATTGCAGCTCTGTTGGCCATCTTGACGAGTTTTGCCTGGTGTTGAACTGCTGTGTAGCGGTAGAGTGTGATCAAGGGCCAAGGTCAGAGCCTCGCCGTAGAGTGCGATAGCGATCCGGGACCAGACGGTGGATCAGCCAGCCAGTCAAGTCGTCGCGATCAAGTCTTTCCCTGCCAAGTGCTGTGGGACAGTGCAGAGGTCCTTTTTGTAAGGACAGAAACAAAAGATGGTTGTTGCCTATTCAAGACCCGATACCGTATGGCCGAGGGGTCTTTGTCTGTGTCGAGGTCGAGGTGGTTGGCGAAGGCGTGGGAGGGAAGTGCCCGAGCTTACTACTCGGTGCAGTGGTTCTAGGGGTGCATGGGTGCAGGGGTACGTACCCGCTCGCTGGCTCGCTCGGCATGGTTAGCTTCCCGCTGAGACGACCCGTGGACAGGCCTGTCTTGGGGGGCAAGGCGAGACACATGTCTCGTGGCCCCCTATTAATATCCGTGCTGACTTGTTCACGTGCACGGTGAAGTACGTGTTTGTTGGTTTTGGGGCGATGAGCTCAAATACATGAGCCAAAAGGAGTTCCAAGAATTCTTTCCTGCGTCGCAATGCTAGAAGGTCGAGAATCGTCATCTCTGATGTCAACGGGGCCTTCCGAGGTGACACGTCATAAAAGGGTTAGGGTTCCCGAGCCACCAAGTCAAGAAGGTATATCAGAAAGACGAGGAAGACTGTGCAAAGTCCGAGTCTGCCTAGCACATGCAAAGAAGCAGTTCAGAGTAAAGTGCGTACATATGTGCCTATGCTAGGGCTCGTCTAAGTATATACGTCGCAGAAAGGTATTATAACGTGTATGTATGTCGTCGCGTCGTCACAGGTCGTATGACAACCACGGCCATCCTCAGGAAACAGGCTTGTCTTCTTTCTTTGTCTTCTTGCTTGCCTTCTTCTCTTTCTTTTCCTCGGTCAGTGGCTTGTCTTTGATGTTGTTGTAGTGCGTGATGCCCAGCTCCTTGTCCCTGGCGAGTCTCTCGCGATCCCGATCTGAGAGCGGTACGCCCTCGATGCCCTTCACTTTCTTGCCCTCTAAGAACATTGCGAGACCGCCTATGCCTGCAACGATACAGCCCAGGGCGACGAAAAGACCTGTAGACCAACTTGGCCTGGTAAAGCGGTTCATTCCCCACATCACACCAGAGAGAACGCACTGGAAGAGCGTGTTCCAGACCATCATCCAGATGACAAAATCCAGCTTCCAGACCTTGGTCGGTGGTGCCCGCACAGCAGTCAGGGGAGGATCAGGCATCTTCTTCGTTGGTATCGCCACGGCAGCCTTCGGAATCTGTCCATGCTCCAATAGACCGTCGGCGTTCTCGGGCCCGACATCCACCGGCAAACTCGACGAGGCAGGCAACCGGAACCAGTCGCGGTGAATGCCAGCCAGCTGACGGAGCGCATCCTGCCGACTCAACAGGCGATATTTCATCAGGTAGTACAGGTCCCGGAATCGCCACGGCGCAAGCCCAAAGGCTGTCAGGCTGAATAGGGCCGTGAGCACCTGCGAATCGTATTCTATCCAGACTCGCCGCGGAGAGTTGATGTCGTTGCAAGAAGGGTAGCACATGGCTGGGGAGGCGTTGCAGAGGAGGAGGAACAACATGCCTCCCCATGCCACAACGTTGAGCCCGTACAGCACTACGCAGAAGCCCATGGGCGTGATCGAGTACCGCAGAAATGACAACAGGCCGTATTTGAAGGCTTCACGCTTTGGGTAGCTTGGTGGGAAGTGGTATCCGTTGTCGAAAGCTTCGGTTCCCGTTCTCGCATCCTGGCTCTTTTCGATGATGACGGCAGGCGCGGTATCATCTGAGATGGATGGCGAAGCGTCCTTCTCCGCAGATGTAGACGCAACCACCGTATTCGTGTCCCTCTCTTCACCCTGTTCTCCTTCTTCTTCTCCTCCTGTCTTATCTTGGCTGCGGTTGCTTTTATCCTCAGCGCTCTCGCGAGGCACGAGCTCGGTCGACTGTTCGGTGAATGTTTGTCTTCGAGACGGTGTCCCTGGACCAGCGCCGCTGTTCCTCCGCGGCAGGTCTCCCACCACGGCCGAGGAGGCGAATTCGCTCGTGGCTGCCATGAAGCCAGCTGGTGGGTTGGACGCCTCGAAGTCCTTAGATAGGCTTCGCACCCTGCCAGAGATCCTGGACGCCATGGTCGATGATCTGGATCGCGGCCCCGCAGGCTCAGCGCCCGGGCTGGTGGGCTGACTGCCGACACCGTCTGCCATGGTGGTCGGCTGGGAGTCGTTGGTCGCTTGTCGTCGCTGTGGTTTGGTAGTGTTTCAGTGGGTCATTGGCCTAGAAGATGATTGGTGAGCCAGGCCGGTGGAACAGGCGAGTCTTGATCAGAATGATAGCAAAGAACGGAATATGATGTATCGAGAGTCTCGTGAGATGGTGGAAAGGATGTTTTAGGATCTGTTTATAAGATTTGTTGGCGCGAAGTCGAGCAACCTGTTTTCCGTTCTCGGTTTCGCTCCCGTAATAGAATAGAAGTAAGGAGCGAGAGGTCTTTGGAAAGTGGCTGTGGCGGGAAAGTACAGGGGAAGGGGTCTAGCCTCGATGCGGGTGTTACTATAGCATGGTACAGTACACCACAAGGTTTGCACTAGGAAACAATAACGGCACTGATTACTTCGCCCCCCTCAACATTTGTATAGTGAAAAAACATTCGACATCGAGAAGTATATAACATGCAACCAGGGCACCCAAAAAGGGTCACCCCAGAAGCTCTTGTGTGAGGCGAAACATGAGCCTTCCGAGATTTGTCTCGAGAACGGAAGAACAGAACATGAGACTGCCTACGTCGAACTTCCAGATAATATATAGAGCTGAAAAGTTAGAGGGTTAGGGGTAGAATAGGTTGTTTCTCAGGGTTACATGCACACAGTGCCATGAGTTTTGAGGAGCAGGTGCGATATATCAAGATTGTAGTATATGAATGAGCATTAGATCGCTTGAGCTTGGACATGACAAACTTCTACAAAATATGGCAGCTCAAGTTCCAGAATCTTGCTTACACGTCAGGGCGTGATTTTTTGTATAATCTCCTGCACGTACGTTCCACTTACTCGCTACTCTTTAGAGATATCCAGATTTCAAATGCTACCCTGTAATTACAGCTACTGATACATATGTAGCTGAACTCCTCATACTTGCCTGCATCCATAGCACATCTCGCTTTATATATCGCCACTGGGCAAGGAGAAAGTAGAGAGAAGAAACTTGAGGAACATCCGAAGAAAAGATACATTGCCCTCTGTTTGCTCATCAGTCGTAATCATCGTCCTCATATAACCGTCTGCGGTCCATGTCAGACCTCCGCCTATACCCACTGGAACGCGCTGACACAGACATCTGCGAAAGCTGGCGCCCCATGTCGTAATCATCCATGCCTCCAGTTACAAAGGACTGATCTGACGATAGATTCAAGATCCTATCAGGATCCCGGTCCCCTGCAGTGATCAAATCCGTCAACTGTGGGGTGCATCGAGCCGGGCTCGTCATCATCAACTTGAATATAGCTGGCAGTTGGCTATCTTCGACGATCTCCTGCAGATATCTCAGGACTGTCTCTAGATCATAGGCCCAATCCTCGCTGTCGAATAGCGTAATGGAGTCAATAATGCAGTACACCTGCGTACTCGGCTTGAACTGATCGAGAAACGACTGCAGTGTCCGGCAGAGGATATCCAGGTCCTGATCCTCGATGGCTTTCACATCGGCTCGGTCGTTGAGAAAGTCCAAGCTGAGAAGGCCGTCTCGTCTTAGGTACGTGAATACCTGCATTATAAGCGATCGAACCAGCCCTGTCGGCCCTGGGCTTGGATCTTGAGAATTGACATGCAGGCCGCAGAAGAAGTGAAGGACAACGTGCCCACGGCGAAGGTTGGTCAGACTTGATACGAGGGTTGCGCATAGAACGGACATGGCCGTGATATGCTGCATGCCTGTATCTGGCAGATTGGCAAGGATGAGGAGGAGGTCAGGGTAAGAGCCTTTTATCCATTTGAGGAATCGGTCTTGCTGCAGTAGGGACTGCACCCGGCTTTGCGTCCTGGCGTTGAAGTCACCTCGAAACATAGAGACAGCGTCCCAATCGTTGTCTGGTTGGAGAGCAAAGCTTTCGACGTCGGGTATGTCAACCTCACTGTTGGGCGGATCGGCCATTGCCTCGCAGAATTGCTCTTCATTGATTACCGCACCTCTTCTGCGTCTCGGCGTATGTCTTGGCTCGCAATCGGTAATCGTCTGGATATGAATATCCTCTGGAGTTGACAGTGTTAACAATTTGGAAAGAAAAAATCCAAAAGTCGGGAAAGACAATAATTATACTTTTGTTTGACATCAATACATCAATGAACTTGTTCAGAAGCCGAGCCTCCCATTCCGCCGATGGTTCGTTCGAGGCATTCGCTAAATGGGCCTCAGCAAGTGCCTGCTTCTTATTCCATAGTTTATCGAGAATGTCTGGGAGTTCTTCAATCTTCTGGCCCTGTTCCTTGACCATGTCTCTTTGCTCTTCGACTATTGATTTGACGCCTCGGATCTCCCCTCCTTGTGAATCGATCTTTTTGCTTATGCCAGTTACCTTGACGGCCGTGTACTTTGTCGCCCAATTCGTAATCTCTACTGACTCATCTCGAGCTGTGTTCAGTGCAAATTGGAGTGCTTGAGTCTTTTCAGCCATGAGCTGTAGAACGGACTCGACATTGGGACGTTTTGTTTTCTGCGTCAGCTTCTTTTTCAGCCCTCTCCCTACTCAAAGGTCAGTTCGGGGCTTAAACGACCGGCCAACCTTCAGAATGAGGGAAAGACGCACAGAAATGCTCCTTCTCCGCAGTGAGAATGATCATATCATTCACTGAATCAACAATGGCCTTATAGAGTTCGTCTAAAGCGGCAGCAACGTCTGGGTGTGATCGAAAGCTCCCTTTCAACGGGTTTGCTGAAGCCATGGCATCCCGAATCTTTTCAAAAGCCTGAGATATGTTTTTCCGCTTCTCAACCGACTTAGCGGCCAACTGGTGCACATCACGTCAGCTGTCGCCCATGCAGTGATTAACCGTCTTGACACAAAGTCAACGACAACGCTTACTTTGAATAAAACAGCAACACCGGTCTTCACGACTGCCAGGCCATACTCGTTTGGTATTAATTCAATCCAAGGATCTATGGCCTTGGACGAGCCGCCGATTCCATACCAGATCCGACGCCAGGTCTCTTTTCCCTGCTGGGCATAGTCCTCTTCGATTGTGAGAACCTTGGACGTGAGATCGTCCCAGCCCTTAGACGTCGTCACAGCAGGCTTCTGCAACCCAAGTACCGCAATCAAGGTTGCGTCCAAGGCTGCCTCCAAAGCCTCTAATGATATCTGTAATTGTCTATTGAGGTCAGTCAAGTTTTGGCTTATTACATGGGATGATCGGTGAGAGGAGAAACCACCAACCTTTGGGTCACTGACCCGCCAGCTGGGACAAAGCGACCCTTATCAGCATCGTAGGGGGGTGCCTTGGGGACTATCTGGCGAAGTTCCTGAGCCTCGTCGGACTGGATGAACTCGGCCGTGACTGCTCTCTCGGTCGGGCCAGGATTCGTCCAGTCCAGTCCCATTGTGACTGAACTTGTCAAAGCTCAAGCCCAAGTTCTTTTTCCACCAAGAAAGCAGGGGCTGAACGAGACCTCCCGAGATTGATGATGAACAAGATCTTTGTGTAAATTGATTGCTGGCACCAGCGTTTGTTGAGGCTTGTGATACTTGGGCGTTATCTATTAGCAGGGGTACATGTCTGGGTGAATATGTGCGTAGGAGTACGGCAAGGGTACACATCTAGAAGACCATACCTTAGCCAGGCAGAATATATGCATGAAGGAAGTGTGACCGCATGACAGTCTCGGCTGTTAGCAGGAGTTATGAAGCCGGGTGAATTGTGCTTACTGATATTCTGCAGCTGATGTGCACCGTGGGGTGGTGTCAGCCATCATTTCCGCCAATTGGATGTCTGCTGCCTGCTTGTCCATAGCGGTTGCCCAGGTGCATCGCCAGGCGTTTTCCGCTAAGCCATCTATGTACGTTTCGATCAGCCGCAACGTGGCTGGCACTCGTGCAAATATTGGGCTACTAGCGGTTCGGATTTAAGGACAGTAATTGGCCAAACATGCTGACATTGTGCATATCAATAGGTCCTAGTCATTCATCGAGCTGCCGTGAGAAAAAGAGGGGGGACTAGATATCTAGGTAGCGAATGAGGCTGGGAGAGGGGGTTGCGGCTCATTCCTTTTCTCCTGCCCAGGTGTGCAAGCCCCAGGATTTGAATCTCGCAGGTGCGGCTTGCGCAGCATTCACTTACCACTCGTAATCAACAACCTGCATCGTTGAAAGCTGGCGTCTCTAATGTACATCAATCATGGATTATGAAGAGCACTCTATTGCTACGTCACTGGCCGTCCCCGAGGAGAGTGGCCATCCCTATGATTCGTCAGAAATATCAGAACGTGCCAGCATTTCGGAGGGCAGCGAGGACCCGACTAGGAACAGCATCGACAGCAACGATTCGTACTTGGAGTCTGATCCAGAGACCACCGAGGATTTCCAAGACGATGATGACCAGACCGTCAATCAATATGGCACCCGTGAGTCTCACGATGCTTCTGGTGGAAGAGGTTCTCCGGACAGTGGGAGCAGCGAGGAAGAAGACCGGATTTCATGGGTCAAAGAGCACCCAAAAATTGCCAATGTCAGGTGGAGCAACTACGAGGCCTTCGTAAATCGTTTCTCTCGTGACGAGGGATTCGATATCATTGAAGTTCTTGCGGGACACGCAGATTCAATGAGCAAGGAAATCTCCCAGGAAGTTGCAAGGCGCCGCAGCAACAAGCACACGCCATCACTGCTCAAGCACCCAGCCGACAATGAATACAAGTTCATTCATCAAGTTAGGATTCAGTCGCCAGCCATCCTCCATATTCTAAGTCGTTTGACAGCTCAAGATGACTGGAGCATCGACGAGCCAGTCACTTTCTTGCGACCCTTCCAGACCCTCTACTACTCCTTTCCGCTTGCAAAGCAGTCTCTAGAACTTCTCGAACGTCGATCCAACGCGCCTCAGACTCCTGACCTAGCCTCCTCTAGTACACTAGGCCCGTTGCCGAGGAGAACGACAGCTTCGGCCCCAAAAGACGAAAGTGAAGATCCCCTGCACAAGCTGAGCATGCCATCCGACGTGGATTTAGAGGACATCGTCTTTGGTCTCCCTGATTTTCACTCTGGCATGGAACACATGAAACTCTACATAGACTTTGTGGAGAATCATATCGTCCCCATGTGGACCGAGGCCGCCGGAACAACCAGACAAAAAGTGCGGTTCTCGGACTTGCCCATGTATTTCAGGCCTGGAGATATCCTATACCAGCCGCAGGATACCAACGAGGATAAAGACACGGCTGACAAAGCTAGTCCTAACCATTCCACGACCGGCGGGCTGGCTGTCTTCCAAAATTACTGGAAGTTATGCAGTGGATTCATGTCAACCAGGACGTTAAGTCAACCCAAGGACGGGCCCAGTGTCAAGCGGCTGGAGCTCACTCTGGATCTCTTTCATATCGACTTCGACGGTGAAAAATACGGATCCGTGCCTTCGGAGGTGAACATCTTCGAGTACGAAGGAGAAAAGGACATTTGGTCCTTGGTAATGTACCCGTTACGATTCAGAACCGACGAGGCCGACATCCGCAGTAAACTCACGAAGCGGGCCGAGGATTTCCTCTTCTTTGTTCAACAGAAGCACCTGTACTATGACGGATGGACATTGATCCATAGTACATATCCATCTGGCAGGCATGGAATCAGGTCATCAGATCCTAAAAGGGTCCGGGAGGTCCAGGTAGTGGAACACGTCGAGGGTGAAATCATTGTTGACTTCAAAGAGGGCTTCCAGTCCGGCGGTGAATTCGTCAAACCCCAATTGGCCCCACCAGGAGATGCCGATTATACCAGCGGTATCTTGCTGAAAAGAGTGCTCGATGTCCTTTGGTGGTCTGATAAAACACGCTCGAAAATGCTGGGACTTGCAAGGACGACGATAGAGACGGTCGTGCGTTTTGAAAATCAGAATTTCAATCGCACGGTACAAAACGATAAGGTCCTGAAGGCTCTCAGGAGCAAGGACAGGGTTTCCGACTTCGGTACGTGTCTCTGTGATCCAAGCTACGGCATCTTAATGGTACCATATAGTTATCGGCTAATGGGCAAATTGCTTCACTAGATTCGGACCATATGCTTCTTTTCCCCCAGCGTCTCATCGCATATTCCTTCCGAGCCCGCAAATTCTTTGTCGCCAACATTGACTCTATAAGCGTCATTTCTGCTCCCAAAAACTCTTTCAGGGATCTGAAAGTCGACGTCGAACACAAACGTATCCTGAGATCTCTTGTGGGAAGCCATTTCCAAAAGCAGGATACCCGTCGACAGAATAAAGACGTCGTTCTGGATCAGGATTTCATCCGCGGCAAAGGCTCCGGTCTTGTGATTCTTCTCCACGGAGTGCCTGGTGTGGGAAAGACTACCACCGCCGAGGCCGTGGCTCTGACCAACCGCAAGCCGCTCTTCGCGCTTACGTCCGGGGACTTGGGTTCGACGCCGAAGGACGTTGAAAAAGCACTTCGGGAAACATTCCGTCTTGCTACACTATGGGATTGTGTATTGCTGTTGGATGAGGCTGACCTGTTCCTCGCCAAGAGGGACGTTGGAGACCTGGTGCGGAACTCCCTGGTGTCTGGTCAGTAATTAATATCGTCAACCTTTCTCCCACCCGAAAGGCCCACAACCGCTAATATTCGTTTCTTCGCAGTGTTTCTTCGGGTGCTTGACTACTACGACGGCGTCCTGTTCCTGACAACGAACCGCGTGGGAACTGTCGATGAAGCATTCCGGTCGAGAATTCATCTCACACTATACTACCCTCTTCTCAAAAGAAAGCAGACTATGGAGATATTCAAACTTAACATCCAGAGGGTCAAGGATATTGAAAAGTCCAGGGCAGAGCTTCACAAACGTGAAGGGGGAGAGAATTCGAAGTTCGTACCCATCGAGATCGACGAGAACAGTATACTTGACTTCGCGAGACAACATTGGGACGAGACGCGGGTGCGACGTGACCGACGAGTAAGTAGAGCTCTGCTTATGATTCCCTGCTCCCATCTTCGCTGCTGATACACTGGCTTCATTAGTGGAACGGCAGACAAATTCGCAACGCCTTTCAAGTGGCATACTCTTTGGTGCACTTCACCCGGCTTAGCTCGACTACACCTGAACGTGACGAACACGAGGAAGACTATGATGATGATGTTTCTGATGATGACGAAGATTATAACTACGGTGGTGGCGAGGAAGACGACCCAGATTACCTGTCGCCTCGCTCCAAAGGAAAGGAGGTGGAGGTGACAGCAGAAGCCTCGCCCAGCCAGGACAAGAACAAAGGCAAGCTCGATAGCTACCAGTTCAAGATCGTCGCGCGGTCCATCAGACGCTTTGACGACTACCTCGAGTTCACACGTGGACGAGACTCGGACTATGTCAAGGCCATGCTCCTGCGCCGGGACGACTTCGTAGGCTCGGATGAGGAATGGGAGGATACGTCACTGCGTGCTGGTGGGCGCTTCCTTGGTGGACATCCGTCGCGATTCGCCCCTGGCAGAGCCCGGAATCGGCCATCTGTGACTTCGGAATATGTGGCCATGCCATCCGACCGTGGCGGGAGGATGCGTCGGGGCCCTATCGAGGAGAGACGGGAAAGGCCAAGAGGAGACGATAGACGGGCCACCAAGGCGGATGATTTTGATGAGTACGTAGAGGAGACAACGTTGAGCCGACGCAGAGGAGGAGCACCTGCTGCGGGTGCTTCTAGGAACAGAGGGCAGCGTGTATATGATGATGAGGAAGAGGATTATGATATTCAAGGCAGATATCGAAAGTAAGCTTGGAAGATACCGCGCCAGACTAGCTGGATCGAACTAGGCGAGGCAGCGTCTAGGCCTTCGTCAACAGGCGAAAGACGGCACATCTCCTTGCCAGCTTGATAGGACACACAATTTGTAGAATAGACCATGTGACGTGAGTCGTTGCATGATGTGGTCTGGCTTGAAGAATGTCCGCAGATGCTGATGTTGATTGCACTGGAAAGAGACCAGATTTTCGTCAATTGATGTCATTTCTGTGCAGCATGCAAACCATTGCCCTTGAACTATGTGACTCTGACAGCTGTAGCAATTAGAGCCCGAGCTGTATGGGCCCCCAGCAATGTGATCCTCAAAAATGAGTCTTCTGGGCATGGTAATGATAGAAATGCGATAGCATCTGAGCAAGAAGAAAAATACTTTATCCAAGCGGCTAATTCAGCTTTGTAGACGGTCGACTTATGTGAGGGTTAGGGTAATAGGTGACCTGCCCTTTCCACCGAAAGTAGTCACACTCCTCCCGATTTCCCAAAATATGGCTTGATTATGTAAACAGAGAAAACAGCCAGCATCCATCCAACCTATGTGGGTACGTACCTGTAATTTTGTCACATTTCCCTCCAACCAACCTCATGCGTCCAGACACCAGTCGCATACACATGAGCAAACAACAGCATTGAGGAGCCAGGACAAGAGGTCATGTCGTTCCCTCCCCACCTCGAGGGGCTGACCAAGGTCGTCCTCAACAATCTCGAGAACCAACAAGATTGGACAGACGTCACAGCCCACAACAACCCTTCCCAAGCACGGCCTCTCATCTCAGGCTTATCGCCCCGCCGCATGTACGTCCACCCAGACGAGCAGATCGAGATCATCAAGGCGGAGAAGTCTGCCGGGCAAACCATCCCTCAGGAGGCCGAGTACGAATGGGTGCTGCCCGTTCACCTCTCCGAGAAGATGAGCCTGCGCGCGTTTGCCGCCGTCTTCGACTCGGTTGACGCGCTGCCGCCTGCTGCCAAGGCCAGAGAGGACTTGACTGGTGCTTGTCCCGAGTGGAAGAAGTGGCGGGGTTCCAAGCGCGGCAAGAGGGTGCTTATGGCTGTGGTTCATGATGACTCGACGATTGTCTACTACATGATGCACGATGGGATCGTCAAGCCAAGGCAGAACTGACCACTCGAGCGACTGCTGCGAGATCTGTCACATTCTGAACCACCGTCATCTCACAGAGCTATACATACTATGGACGGCTTTCAACACCTGAATCACATCATGAAGTTGACTACACCTTGAAGATGATTCATCCTGGTCCTCAAGGTTTGAAGATCACCTTGTGCGCCTTCATCTGGTCGAAAAGCTCATAGCCCTCCACGGCATCCTCCAATGGCATGATCTTGTCAAACATGAAGCTGCGGCTGGTTAGTCAAGCTGTCTTGAAACAGTACTGGGGACACACGGAGACATACCTCAGCTTGTCCTGCTGCTTCGCCAACACCGCCAGCGCCTCGGGGAACAGCGACCGCACAGGGCATCGACCCATGGAAAGGCGAAGGTTCTTGCTGCACTGGGGTTAACACGACGGACCTTGAAGCATGCTACAAGGTCAAACTCACTTATAGGCGTCATTTCCAGTCCAGGGGATCTGTCGAGGACTCGTCAGTCAATGAGGCACCAAGGCACGTCTCCAATTTGCGACACTCACCTCCGCGTTATGCACACCGATACTCGAAATCACACCCCAAGGCCTGATCAGGTCAAACGCCGTTCGCAGCGCCGGACTCAGTCCAACAACCTCGATCACGGCATCCGCGCCTCTGCCCTCGGTCACTCCCGTGACCCGTTCAAACATGCCCTCCTTGTCTGTCATAAAGTTCAACGGCTCCGCCCCTGCCTGCCTCGCCTGCTCCAGCCGGCTATCTACACTGTCCACGGCAAACAAGTGCTTCGGCTTGTACTCGAGCGCGGCGATGATGGCGCAAATGCCGACGGGCCCGCAACCGATGACCACAACGGTGCCGTTCTCGATCTCACCAGGCGAGAGCCGAGAGAAGGCATTCTTGGCGCCGAAATAGCCGGTGGGGAAGATGTCTGCCATCAGCACGAGGCATTGGTCCTGAATCTCGGGAGGAGCCTTCATCACGGTGCCATCTGCGTTGGGAACACGGACGTACTCAGCCTGTCCTCCATCTCTAAAGATTATGTATCTCATCAGCACAGCTGTCTAGCTATACAGAAACACGAGTACGTTGAGGGGTTGCTCCCACTCACAGCTTTGGGCATCCGAAAAGAAGAGACTCGACGCAGCGGGACGAGTATCCATTCTGGCAGTAGAAGCATTTCCCACTGCACGAATGAGAACATGTCAGCTACCGGCACAGTCTGTTGTCAACGCCCCGGGTTCTATTTCATGCTTACCATGTGGTTGTGAACGGGGAAACAATCTTGTCTCCCGTCTTGATAGTCTTCACTTTCTCGCCTGCCTCCACGACGATACCAGTGAACTCATGGCCCCTGTGTATGGCATTAGAAGGGGGGGAAACCTTGTCACAAACCGCGAGCGAAAGACTGCTTACATTATAAAGTCCGTGTCGGATGGCTGGTGGCCCCTGAAGACGTGCAGCTCACTTTATACCGAAACGTTCGAGCGTCAGCACACCATGCTCCAACACCCCCGGATCTGGCGCGGGAGAAGAGCGGGGTTGAGGGCACGACAACGTACGATCCACACAGGGCGGTAGCCTGCACTTTCACGATGATGTCCTCGGGGTTCTGCACTGCTCACAAGTCAGGCTTTCGTTTCGTTTCGTCTCAGCACCACGGAGAGAGGGAGATATATGGCTTACATTTCGGAACCGGCCGCTCCTGGATTGAAACCTTGTACGGGCCGTCGAAGACGACGGCCTTCATGGTGGTCTTTGCAGCCATTGCTGTCTGTGTCTTGAGCGTAGTTTGCTTCTCGCTGTTCTTGCTACGAAGGTGAAGATCAAGATGAGCAGCTGTGATTGTTTTTCTTTAGGAGTTCCTATACCTGCTTCCGGCTTTGGCCGCCGCACACACTGGTCCTCTTTTTTCGTAAAATTCTTGGCGCAGATCTATCTAGAAACCTCTCCTCTTAATGTGATTCCGGCATCTCCACAGCTTACATAGTGTACAAGCCCGCACATGCAAATCCCTTCCCCCCTCATTAGTTTCGCCAGCGTCATACTTCTGCACCGAAAGCCGGGCCTCGGGACGATTCTTAGTCAGGAAGCCGGCACCGGACTTTGTGGGGAACCAATTGGGTTTCCGAAACGGGTAACTTATACAGGATATGCCGAGGCAGAGCCTTTGCTCGTATTGAAATTGTGAATTACTTTTTACTTTCGGGGTATAAAGAAATTGGAAAAGGGTGGGTTTTGAGAAAGGGGGAAGAAGAGAGGGAGGCCGATGAGAAAGTAAATAAAACTGGAACCAAAAAAAAAGTATTTATAAAGCCAAAGGTCAACAAATATTATATCGAATGAGACTGGCAAGATACTGAACAACCCTTCATCTCCCCATGAACAACAATGCTTTCCTTTCTGCCTCGGTTTCTTTTCTCTACAGACTCAGCACCGATGCATATGCTCGAGGAGAAGAGGTCAGGAAACAGAAGAATAAGTTCAGCCTCTAAATTTAAGGCAAGGAACAAATGATCTGGATAACAACGAGATAACCCCCGCATGGACAATTTCCCACTTCAGCACCAGTCCAGCACGCTCTTGTCACACTGCAAGATCTTCTTATCCTCCTCCGTATACACATCCGCCTCCGCCGGGTTCGGGTCCGGCCAGTGCGTAGGCTGCGGGTCGCCAGGCGGCACCGTCATGGTGATGGCATTCAGCGCGCCGCACGTCACCTCGTCCGTGCACTCAAAGTGCTCGACCCGGCGCTCCTCGGCCCAGGTGCGCACGCGGTCGTAGCTGCGGCACGTGTGCGGGATCTTGAACATGGGCGTGATCTCGCCGTTTTTCAGCTCAGGCTTGGACCAGAAGGGGATTGGGGTTATGTCGGCGTGGCACATGGTGGCCTTGCGGATGGCGTCGACGCAGTGGACTGGGTGGTTTATTTTCCGGGTCAGCCGGGGTCGCTTTTCAGAATCTCGTCTTTTAGTTGGGAGAGGTACTTAGATGGTTTCTCATGTTGTTCCGCCCTGCGACCAGATCTGCCATGACGCTGTAGTACTCGAACCAGACCAGCTTCCGAAGCACGTTGATGCAGTGGAGCTCGTGGAAGACGCCGAGCCACACGAGCTGATGGGGGGCGCAACAGCTGTCAGCTTTGTCGATCGATGAGCAGAAGAGAGATGGACTTACACTGTTTTCCTCATCACCTGGGATTTTGACCGTGCCGTTCGGTATCTGCTCAGCGTCCTTGGTTGGGACCGCCGTGAGCCAATCTTTGATCACGTACACGCACATGTCAGCCAATCCAAACCATCAAAAGTGAGCCTCTTCTTCCAAAGTAGAACAAGAAGAAAGAAAATGACGTAAAGGGAGACTCACTGTACGATTCATACCACCTGACGTCTTGCTCATATGTCGGTTTGTTGTTCCACAGCTCCTGGCCAGGATCGACGTCGAAGTAAGGAAATGTATACTCGACATACTCAGACATCTTGTCGTCCACGACCGGTGCTGGATGGATAGAAGTGTCAACATTGCTTAGCCGAAAAGTCTTTGGACAAGACAAGAAACTCGAATGAATACTCACACCAGCCAAAGATCCCATTCGCAGGCATCCCTCTCTTTCCCCCAAACGCAAGAATCATCAACAGTGCACCAAGCAGCCAGAACAAGCTCGCAAACAAGTCGATCCGAGTAATCATCAGCCGTCGCACCGGCGCCGGCGGCCCCCTCTGGTGGCAGACACAGTCACAAGAGTCCCGTGTCTTCTTCTCGCACGCCGTCAGGTCGGAGTCACCCGACGGCGAGGGCGATACAAGGAGCCGCTCGCTGTCCTTGACATCGTCGGTTGTTGGTAGAGACGGGTGCCGCAGGCCGACTTGAATGAGGGCGCGGCGGGCAGTCTCTTTCAGCCTGTCCATGAGTGAGTGAGATTGACAGGAAGGGGGGTGTTGGGCTGGGGTGTGGATGTTGGCTCAGTCGGTAGGGGCTTGACTTTTCGATTGCATCTCTCTAAGTCAATTCGAACAACTCAAGTCCAAGTCAGAGTAAGTGCATTGAATTTCTATGAAGCGGTAATTTCACATGAATTATGGTAGAAAGTGGCGACAGCGTATTCTCAAGTTCTTTCAGCTTTTGGCCACTATTCACAACCGAATAGGGACTGGGCCTGCTTTGTTTGCTTCCAAGGTTTCCGAGGGGCCACCAGCGCACTACAAAAATACAATACAGTAATCTGGGCCAGACCGACTGATAAGTTCTAGGTTATTGTGGACAATGACGGTCGATTGCAATGGCTGCATCGATTACTTGGTAATCACTTTGAGATGGTTTGGTGCTCAATATGCCCGAAAGCGATACACGCCTCTTGATGGGCCACCTTCCCACGAATTGTAGCCATCACGAATCACAACGAGTGCAAAAGAAAATTATAATCCCATGAAATATGCTCCAAGCCTCCAAGATATTTATTTGGCCAAAAGAGAATTCCAGCCAACTACATGGGCGTTCCTTGGCTTAGCAGACGCTCTGTCCCGCCTCGGCCTCTTCCATGTGGCGGATATCCCGAGGCCACACATACTCATCTCAAATATCACGGTGCAAAGGTGCCACAAGTTTGAATATGAATGTATCATGTTAAAGACTATCTATCTATCAGGATCTTTGCAGTCTTGATATCCCTTAAAAGCCTTAAACGCCGGATCGTATTGCCTCCCAAAACATCGCAATTTGGCGATGCTGTATTAATATTCGTAATTCATAATCATGAATGCCCAACACCGTTTTCCTGTGAAGTGGGAGGAAGAGAAACTCAGTCGTAGATGTCCTCATCCATGTCGTCCTTGACAATCTCGTCCAAGGCATCCTCCTCATCGTCCACCATCATATCTTCATCCTCTGTATCGGAGTCGTGGTGATTCGGCAGGACGGTGATCTTGCCATCCACCAGCTCGACGCGCGCCGCTTCGCCGTCCCTGACGTTATTCCGCAGGATGAGGACCGCGAGGCGGTTGAGGATTTCCTTCTCGATCAGGCGCGACAGCGGACGAGCACCATAGGCTGGAGAGTACCCAGCATTTCCCAGGTAGTCTTTGGCTTCATCGGATACGGAGATGAAGACTTGCCGATCGTTATCTGAGAGGCGCTTCTGTATCTCGCCGATGCGAACGTCGACAATCTTGCGAATTTCCCTCCGGGTAAGACGATTGAATATGACGATCGAGTTGATACGGTTGAGGAACTCGGGCAGGAAGTAGTTCCGCAGGGCGTTCATGACGAGCTCCCGGGTGGTCGGGTCGATCTTGCCATCCTTTGCGTTGGGGCGGGCGAGGTACTCAGCACCCAGGTTGGAGGTCATGACGACGATGCAGTTCTTGGCGTCGACAACACGTCCTTGGCCATCGGTGATGCGACCGTCATCCATCAGCTGGAGCAAAACAGTCAGGATCTCCTTGGCCGCTTTCTCGACTTCATCGAAGAGGAGGATAGAGAACGGCTTGCGGCGGAGAGCCTCTGTGAGCTGACCACCGGCATCGTGCCCAACATATCCGGGGGGAGCACCAATCATTCTGCTGAGGGCATGGCGCTCCTGGTACTCGGACATGTCGAACCGGATCATGGCCTTGGGGTCGTCGAAGAGGAATTCCGAGAGAGCCTTGGTGAGCAGCGTCTTGCCTGTTCCAGAAGGACCACAGAACAGGAAGCTTGGTGGCTGGTTGGGGTTGCTCAGGCCAGATCGCTGAAGGCGAATTGCGTTTGAGACGGCCTGGACAGCCTCCTTCTGACCAACGACAACCTTTCCGAGAGCACTTTCCATCTTCAGCAGCTTGTCCTTCTCGGTAGTCTTGAGCCGGGTGACGGGAATGCCAGTCCAGCGAGACACGATCTCGTTGATTTGATCTGGTCCTACGACATCGGTGATCATGGAGCCGCCGTCGCCACCGTTGGCGTGGAGAGCAGCATCAGCGGCAGCCTTCTCCTTCTCCAGTCGCTTGATGTTGGATTCCTGTTCAGGAATGGCATAGTATTGAAGGTCGGCAGCACGAGCAGTGTCGCCCATCCGGCTGGCATCCTCCATCTTGACCTTAAGCTGATCGAGCTTCATCTTAGCTTCCTGGATATCCTTGCCGCGCTTCCTCTCGCTCTCGTACTTTTCGCGCAGGGGCCGCAGCTCGTCCTCGACGTTCGCGGCATCCTGCTTAGCTTGTTGAAGGCGCGTCTTGGATGCATCGTCCTTTTCGCGGGACAAGGCGTGGATTTCAATCTTGAGTTGCCGCAAGCGCCGCTCCAGGGAGTCGATGATTTCTGGCTGCGACTCCCGGGCTACTCGGACAGCAGCCGCGGCCTCGTCAATGAGGTCGACGGCAGAGTCGGGCAGGCGTCGAGAGGTGAGATATCGGGCAGCAAGGCTGGCAGAGGCGACAATGGCGCTGTCGGCAATAGTGACACCATGGTGGACCTCGTACTTTTCCTTGAGACCTCGAAGGATGGAGACGGTCTCGGGGATCGAGGGTTCCTTGACCAGAACCTGTTGGAATCGACGTTCGAAAGCGGCATCCTTCTCAATGTACTTGCGATACTCGGCGAGAGTTGTGGCACCGATACAGTGGAGTTGGCCACGGGCCAGCATGGGCTTCAGCAGGTTGGCCGCGTCCATGCCGCCCTCACCGGAAGAGCCGGCGCCCATGAGCAGGTGAATTTCATCGACGAAAAGAACAATCATATCCTTCGAGTCCTCGATCTCTTTCAACACGCCCTTCATCCTCTCCTCAAACTCGCCTCGGTACTTGGAACCGGCAACCAGGGCACCCACGTCGAGCGAGAGCAGCTTGCACTGGGCCAGGTTGTCGGGTACGTCGGCATTGACAATTCGCTGTGCCAGACCCTCCACGACGGTTGTCTTGCCGACACCAGGCTCGCCGATGAGGACGGGGTTGTTCTTGGTTCGACGAGACAAGATTCGGATGACTCGCCGAATCTCCTCTTCACGGCCGATGACGGGGTCGATCTTGCCTTCTCGCGCCATGGCGGTCATGTCGATGGTAAACTTTGCCAGGTTCTCGGATTCCTCCTCAGTATCGGCGGTCTTGGAGTCTACCCTCTTCGTGCCGCGGATGGTTTGCACAGCATCCTGCACCAGTTTTGGTTTGGGAATGTTGGCCTCCTTGAGGCAGTTGGCAATGCCGGCATCCTCGGCAAGCGCCGTGATCAGGTGGTCGACGGCGATGTAGCTATCCTTCTGCACCTTTTGTAGTTCCATTGCCTTACGAAGGACAGTGTTGAAGGTGGGTGCCATGGAGACATTCTCTGGCGGAGGATCTTGGCTGGGCAAGCGGACGAGGGTCTTCTTGAGGGCTCGGTCGAAGAGCTGCGGGTCGCCGTGTGCTCGCTCGACGACTTGTCGCAGGAGGGTGTGCTGGTTGCCCTTAGGACCGTTCTGCTGGTCCTTGGACTGGTCTGGGAGGGGTTCGAGGAGGGCGACAGCCAAGTGGACGGGGAGGAGCTGGCTGTGGGCGTATTGTTCGGCTAGGGCCATGGCATCCTCCAATGCCTTCTTGGCCCTGTCGGTGAATTCCATCTTTGAATTCATGATGGATGATTTCTTAAAGGAAACAGAAAATTAGAAACGGAATGCGTGGGTATCAAAACGTTGTAGTCGTGTAATGAAAAGGAAAGAAAGTGTCTGTAAATGTGGGTTGGTTGTACGGAGCAACGATGTGAAACCGTGCTGGTATGGTTTGGTTTGATTTAGTTTGTGTTGTTTCTTGGAAGAAAAGAGAGGGGAAATCAAGTGCAGACCCCAAGAGTCAGAATACTTTTATCCTGATTCCCTTGTGGAGCCGTAGACTTGCTGAGAACCTCTTGGATACGCCTTCATGCAGGTGAGAGTTGGTTCTTGTTGAGGCTAGCACAAGCTGGCACAGGCTGGTTGTTGTGGGATGATTCTGGGAAGGTCACGACGTCACTGGTTGCTTCCAGTGCCCAGTGGAAAGATCTGGATGCTTCCAAGCTCGAGCGGTCTTCAGGGGTGCCACAGGGAAAGGTCCAGCCACAAAGAGCGGGGTTAGGTGCGGCTGGACATCCCTCGCTGCCTTCAAAGCCTGCCGCGAAGAAAGAATCTGGCAGGGGGCAGGGGAGGGTACCCGCTGGCCCAAGCTCCAACGACTTGGTGCAGCGGCTTGCTTAGCTAAGACGAGCCGGGTGGATGGAAATTTGTTCGCGCATTGCGAGAAGCATCGCGACGGTGAAGTTGGACTGCGTGCTGCTCAATTCAGTCCCACAACCCCCCACGCAAGGCAAGCCACCATGAACACCTCACCAGCCTCGCTGGTCGGCATAATCGACAGTCTGTCGATAGGCATCTCCAGGACCAGCATAAGACAGGCCCATTCCAAGACCAAATTTCGGAGGAAGAAGTACCACCTCGCGGGATTCGGGCGCGGCCATGGAGAGAGTATATATGTGTTCAACCACATTGAGAATGGCATGGTGATATACTCACACGAGCCGAGATTACAAGTACGTCTTCCAACCTCTCCTATTGCATACGAGACTAGACTCCAATGAGGAGCTATTCAATAGCTGTCAACACGTCATGAGCTGACATCCTGTCTTTCCCACAACCAATAGCGCGACTCCCAAAAATACCTTTCACAGATCCCCTTCACCGTCAAGAAACAAAAACCACCTGTCATCCGTGATGACTACTGGCAGCCGCTATGCATGATACGGTTCGGGAGCGGGCGGGGCGTCGTGGGGCGGAGCGTTTTCCAGAAGCTGCGCGAGTTCAGGGCGCTCCACGAGCTAGAGTGGGGGTGGCAGGCCAAGGAGTTCCAAAAGCTAAGCAGGAGAGACCGGGGCGAGAAGATTCACAACCAGAAGCCCAATACCGTGGCGGATATAGCAGCGGTGCTGGCAGGCGCTGGGAGAGGCAACCTGATGTGGACGACGGAGCCGGTGAAGGCGATTGAGGGCGAAATCGACGCTGCGCAGGGTGCTGAGGCTGAGCTGGCGACTGTTGACAGCCAGGCAGCCCAGGAACTCGCTCTGGAAGACGATGCGCAAGCCTCCAGTGCAGCATCACCCTCCTCAGAGACTACGGGGCCCAAAAAGGCATCCAAGAAGCACAGCAAGCCAGCAGAACCACCAAAGAGACTCCACAAGGCCACCATCTACTGGGCCAACGACGCCGACCTCTTCTGGGCACGGAAGTGGTCCAAGAATGTCGAGCATGAGGTCGGTCTGCCAGACGGCGTCAAGGTCCGGAACTGGCGCACGAAAGAGATTCTGGGACAAGCAGAGGCCCCAGAGGAGGACTCGGCAGAGGGAGACAAGAGCATCGACGGTGCTGCAGAAGCGGGCGCCGGGAACGCAGAGGGCAAGGGGATTGAGGCTGCGGAGAAGCAGGAGTCCGTGGAGGGGGAAAATGCCAAGTCAGAGCAGCAAAAGAAGGGCTGGTTCGGCTGGCTGGGCGGGAAGTCTGTCAATCCCGGCCAGGATGCGAGAGCCTAGATAAATGGCATGAAGCATTTTCTCAGGTACTGTACTTGTATTGTCTATCATATGAGACATGTCGACTTTGGGAGTCAAAAAGATACGCATCTGGGTTTGGCATTTTATAATCTTGTTCTCTGCGAGTAGGCACCGCTTGCGGGCAGCATCCACGATATGCTTCTCTCATCCTTCCATATTTGAGGATTCTGCACCGCGCCAATCAACGCGTGCTCAGCCAGCTTGTTTTTCCCAACCCGATCCCAACACCTCTTCCTATGTCTTCTCCCTCGCTGCCTTCAATTCCTCCTCCTGGGTCGCGACATCGTCAACACGTGCCTCTTCCAGGAGGCGCCAGATCCGGCGTCGGTTCCGCAGTTGCAAGCTAAGCTGAAGGCCACCACTACTGTCTCCCGATGATGCGAGCGGTTGAATGACGTTCTCCTGGATAGGCCCACGTGCAAGACGCGCCCAGTCCCAATGCCCGGTCCGATGTTTTTCGCGCACGATATCGGAGTCGAGATCCCAGAGCCAGGGACATAGCTTCGTGTTGATAAGGGCTTCAAGAAACCACTCGCTGTCTTGGCTGCTGCTGCTGCTGCTGCTGCCGCCGCCGCTTTCTGCATCGAGTGGTTTGAGGTTCTGCAGGACTGAGGCAGTGAGATCGGGGATCTGTATCGGATTCTGCTCATGCAGCTCAGCGGCTTCAGGATCATCGTCTGGCTCATAGCTAAGGTTGCGGTAGAGCCTGCCGCCAAAGTACTCCTGCGGCGAGGGAAGCACCCACGCCTGCCCGTGGAGTGTCCAGGGCAATCGACGATACAGGACTTCCCACAGTTGTCGGATGGACGTGATGCCATCTGGCGCAACGGTCTGGCCGCTGTGGAGAGATGTTTCTGTGCTGCTGATGAAGCGGTCGGCGACCTGGAGACAGGCGCGGTGGACGGGAAGGTAGAGCGGTGCTCCGTGCTCAGGCAGTCCTGGAGATGGTTGGGGCTTGTCGATCCTGACGCACATGGCAGTTACGAGCTTGCCTGACACGGAAGGAGCAATAGTAGTATCCAGAATGAGGAATCGCCCTGAGTCGTCCGCTTCAGCCCCAAGCTGGAGGACCGTTCTCCCCTCATCTGGTGTAGTGTTGGGGCCCAAGACGAAGGCGTACGTGGAGCGCAAGCCTGGCGGGCAGTACTCGTCAATCTTGACACCCTCGCCGTCCTGAGCTTGTTGGGCAGTGGTCAATAGCACACTCTCCTTCAGCCATTTCTGGGAGTCGTTTTCTCTGCGCTTCTTGTCAGCATAGCTCAGGAAGGAGTCTTTGGAGGAACGGCCAGACGTACACAAGCCCATTGCTAAGCGTTGGGGCTCCGCATATGGCACAGTAGATCTGAGAAATGCCCATTGCGAATCAAACTTGCCGTCTTTGCTGTCATGAGTTACTCGTCTTGCAGCCGATGTATATTTTGGCTGAGTCCCGGGTTTCAAGGCTTATCGTTATGAAATATTGAATAGTTTTTGAGTTGTATAATGCAGCTGGAAATCGAAATTGGATTGTTTGCTGGCCTAAATTTAAATCAAAGAGGGTGTACGCCACGGCGTCACTTCGTATGGGGGCGAGTTTCAAGTAATACGAGCAAAACACCGCACTCGCACTGCATTGGTCGTTTGAAGTGCTTATATTCGGCCACTGGCTTGATCCCGACGGCAAAGTTCCAATCTTTGCGAGTATTGTAAGGTGTATTCTCCCTTGTTCCTATTTATTCAGTACAAGAGTCCGACGCTACAACATTGAATCTGAAAGGCGGGCGCGCAGCCCTGACCCAATTCAACGGCCCAAATAAGCCTCAGCATGTCTGCTCTATGGGCCATCTCACCCCGGGTCTCATCCTAGATGCCATTCTTCTTCATCATCTCACCCCCTGCAATTTTCAAAGATGCAAAGGACTCAGGATTTCGTGTGTAATCTAATGAGGTTCCTCCGCCCCAATTCACAGAATAGTGGGTGGTCGGTCACCACTCCGAGTGCGTATGGTGAGTATCGAAAGAGAAATCGATCAATGCCACTCCAAACTTCAGCTCGGTATCTGTGTGTATATTAATAGTTGTAAAGATTATGCAGTAACAAGAAAGATGCCCTCCAGATTGGTCATTCATATTAAAAGAGCTGGAGCCAGCTCCCAGTTTCTCATATGTACATCCCATAATTAAGCAAGTAATTATATCGCAAGAATAATCAACATGCCGTTGCCAACATACTCGGTCTTCTCCCTCTTACTTTCCTTCTTACTTAACCTATCCCTTCCACTACTCACGTCTGCTAGATCGCTCAGCGGTTCTTTCTCATCCACAAACAGTCCAAATGTCACTGAAACGTCCGCTGGAGAGACGGAAACTTTCTTTCCCACGACACGTTCTGGCTATGCCAACCTCACGTCGACCATTCATAACGAGACTCTCCTGACAGTAAATAATGGATCTTCCACCACGCTCTTCACTTACAGTTATGAGATTGGGCCGGGAGGTGTTGGCTGGAACATTCCCGAGGTTTCTGATAAAGTGCCGCTCGCTCAACCCAGCTTCTTGCCAACCGAGAGCGCTCTCCCTTCAAGCAGCGTCAAGACTTCAAGTAGCATCTCTATTGAGAGATCATCTATTGCAAATGCAACCTCCACTGAGAAGACGTCGTCTAAAAGTACGCCAGGAACTGCTAGAAGCTCCTCCAAGACGGCCATCTCGGGAACGACAACCTCTAGTCAGATATCTTCTCCAAGTACGAAAGGAAGTGCTAGACTTTCCGCTACAACAACCCTCTCGGAAACGACCGTCTCTACAGGCCCAATATCTTCGACAAACTCTATGACAAGCAGTCTTGCTTCTAGGACCGGGGCAAGTACTTCTACAGGCCTCATATCTTTGGCCAACTCTACGACAAGTAGCCTCTCCTCAAAAGCCAAAACAACTGCCTCTACAACTCTAGGCTCGTTAGTGACAACTGCTTCGTCTTCCAGCGTTAACTCTAAATTCAATTCTTCGACTTCACCTGCAAGTTCGACCACTATTTCTGATACCATGAAGTCCACAACAGGTTCTACAGAAAGCCAGTCCACCACAAGTCTTGTTCAAGATTCTTCAAAAAGCCAGACCAAGGGTAGCTCTTCTACACTCGGATCTGACAGTATCACTGCGACTGTGACTACTGTCCCTGCTGATTTCACGGGCATCACTCTTTCGAACCCGTCCTTGACGGCCAACCAGTGGATCACCACGACTGATGCGCACTCTTCAACAACACTTGTGCCATTCATCGTCGTCGGAGGCGGCCGGGGCGTTATCCTATGGAATCTTCCCCCAGATCCTGATGTCGAGTTCAAGCTTCCTGGTCTCCCGAAATTTCATATGCCGTGCATCAAGGTCTTTGGCATCTCGGTCGGCAGCTGCACTACCCCACCTGAGACGGACGATACAGGTGATGATACATCATCGTCAAGATCTGCAAAGCAAACCACTCAAACGTCGCCACAGTCTGCAAAGAAGACGACTGCATCGTCGTCAGAATCTACAAAGCAGACCACAGCTTCAGAGACAAGCTCAGCCTCGACAGAAACATCTTCTACATCCAGCTGCTCCGCCACCGAAACTGTCTCTGACTGCGTTGTTAGTTGCGCGCAGACCGCCTCCGGCTCTTCTACTTCTTGTTCATCGTACACTACCACATGCACACGGACTACGTCTGCCTGCTCCGCGCAAGGCACCACGACGACCGTCTCATCCAACGGCACGGTGTGCACACCACCCGCAGATATTATATCTCAAACCAATGCCCCGCTCACACAAACACTATGCAACGCGGGCTGCGCCACGGGCTCAGCTGCAGGCTCCGCTGTCCCTTCTTTCAACACGTCTGGACCGGATCCTACGCCCGACTACCGCAAACGCGCCGTTGCTGGCCGTGTCACCGTGGACCCTCTCCAGAAGAGGGGGCCTACATCGAAAATCTCTACCCTGGGCGGATGCGCGCTCGCTACGCCTGTCGGCCAACCTCTCACTCGACCTGGCTGGCCCGCCGTGAATGCCCAGATGTTGAAACCCGAGATAGCAGGCAATATGGCTTCACCATTGACTGCTATCTCGCGTTATGACCGAGCGACCTCTGATGGTTGCGTCTTCACCACTACGCGGCTGAGCGCCAGCGCGTTTTCAAATGCACCTCTATGGTCAGACTTTTCTGGGAATAGCTATCGCAACATCAACAATGACGCGAGTCTGGATCATGCTTGTAAGTGAAGTGCTTCCTTTTTTCTTTTCCTCTTCTCCCTCTTCTCTTCTCTTGCTGGCCCTATGATCATCTCTCTTCTACTCTTTCTCCATTTCGCCCTGCTCCCTTGAAGCACTGCCTGTGATCATTTAGGCTGCAGCCATTAGGCAAGCTCATCTCCGTTGTCGAAATAATTAAGCTAAACGTCTGTTTTCTCTTTCACCATCTTTTTTTGTAGATGAAAAAGCTTGGCTCAAGCAGTTCTTCAACAGCATTATCAGCTCCAACAATGCAGCCAACACTTTAACATGTAATCAGATGAACCAGTACTTCTTCCGGACGGCTTGCCAGATCGGCCTTATCCAAGATGTTTGGGACCAGCTCGGCAGCAACAGCAACTTGCGATTCATTGCAATGTCGCAGTACCTGAACGGCAACGCGAAGGGCATGTTCTTTACAGATCCAGGAAGCCCAGCTTTCCAACAGTCGTTTATCAACGATCCGAATTGGGTGATCCCAGCCACTGGCAGTGGGTGGGTTTGGCCGACCCGTGGCAGCTCAACTGCCAAGCCGTGGTCCGCCGACGATGCTCTCCGCACAATGATTCAATACTGGGAGACTGTTCTCTACGGCGTGCTGGAAATGAAGACCGACAACATGCTTGACTTGATTGATCGGACCAATAACGCCATCTATAAAGAGTTGTAAGTTATGAGCGCGCATTCGTACTTGTGAATGTTTGTTATATGATAATTCCTTTGTCCTCTTATTTTCAGAGACTGATGGCAACTCATTGATTACTTCACAGGCAAGCCTTCGACAGCGACGTCAAGGCTAACCCATCGAATATGTACGGAAACACTGCAGCCTACGCAGCCACGTTTCCCAGTGGCATTGCCGGAGCTTATAAAGACTTCATGACCAACACGATTCTGCCACAAATCAACACGCCTCCAGTGTATCTGACCAAGCTTTGGACCAATCGCATCGAGCCCATGGTACGCGCCTCTCTTGGTCTATCGGGGGTGTGGCAGAACGATAAACCTGGAAAGTACTATACGCAGTGGGAGCAGTACCTGAATCTGGTTACGAGACACAACAACCATTACTTGACATCGACCGGCACCGGCGCTGCGTACAGCTGGGAATACACATTGACCTTCACTTGGGACGTGAGCAGGACAAAGAAGCTCAAGCGCCGAGATTCTTGCCCATTGTCATCGTCCACTTCGTCATCAGGTTCCTCCACCTCGACCTCAAAGACCCATGCGTCGTCCACAACGGCCGAGTCAACGACCCGAGCATCATCCGTCACCACCACCACGACGTCGTCACAACCTCCCTCAACCACTACCGACGTGTCCTCCTCCTCTTTTACCACCACCCCCACATCACCAGCCAACACCGCCAATGCCTGCCAGGGCAACCAGATTGAAGGCTCCTGCACACAAGCATCTCTCCCCTCCACCACACCTGACAGCGGAGACCAAGCCCCCGTATGCAACAAAGTCGACGCAGCCGGCTCCCAGCTCGTCCGCTTCAACGCCTCGAAGGCCTCTTCCGCTGCGTCATCCTACTGCAGCTCGCTGGTCTCCAACAAGATCGTGCTGAGCGCCGATACCGCCTCCCCCGCCGCTGGCAAGGTTGCGAATGCGGCGGAAAACGGAGGGGGCATTGCTCTGAGCGTGTTATTTGATGTTGACTCCTGTGAGCCGGGTACGGCGACAGATGAGCAAAAGCTGGACTTTGCGAGTTTTGGGCAGGACAACTGCTATGAGTATCTGTACACATCCATTGCTGAAGACTGTGCACAGGATAGTACGTGGGGCGATTACAATGCGGACTATACACTTGAGGGGGGTGTGTGGGCGGGGAGCTGTGCGCTGTGGAGTATGGCTGGGGAGCCAGCCTCTTGACAATAAAGGGACTCCCTCTACAAATATATGCTGAATCACCAGTTCGTTGACAAGCAAAAATTCATTGTCCAAGAAAAAAACAACATTCCGTTAGAATGTTGTATTTCTTGTTGTTGACGCTAGAGGCCAGAGGGACAAAGTCAACCTCCCTCTCCTGCTTCCATGGCCCTTGGCTAAAGATGCTGTATAGGATGGGCCATGCGGTGTGCGCGCATGCACACTGACTCGAGAAAAGCAATCGCAAGCCTCCCGTATGCAAAGAGTATGTCCTTCTCAATGATTTCCCCTTAAAACCCAACAAAATGCATTATTTCGTATGATCATCAAACATCGCTTAGACCTTGATGGCAAAGGACTTCAGGTACTCATAGTCGGCAGTGTTGGCATCGACCGTCTCCCTGATGACCTTGGCGGCCTCCTCGCCGAACTTCTCGCGCCAGTCGGCATTCTCAGCCTCAATGGTGGGCGTCTTCTGCAAGAAGAAATCCAGGTCAGTTACTCTGAGTTTCTGACTCAATTTTTATGGGATTTGGAGGGGAGTAAACGTACGTGTCCGTGGGGTCTAGGCTTCAAGCACTTGCTCTCGATGGCGTCGTGGTGGAAACCGTACCACTTCTCGAAAGCGTCGGCAGCGTATTTCTGGTTGGCCTCGTCACCCCACTCAAGCATCTTGGGGGTATAGTCAATGCCGACCTCCTTGCAGTAGACCTTGAGGATGGCCTCCGGGTTCTGCAGCAGGTCGTCGGCGTCGATGACGGTGATGGCAGCGCGCCTCGGGGCGTCCTCGTTCAGGGAGCTGGTCTCAGAGCCCGAGCCGTTAAGAGCCTCGTCGACCGGGATCTTGTCGCCGGCCTTCTTGGGGCCGATGATGTTCTGGGACAGGAGGTAGTCGAACAGCTGGCGCAGCTCCTCGTAACCGGCCTCGGAGGGCATGAAATCGTGGAAACCCGTGATGGCGTCCAGGGGCGGGACGGTGCAGCGGTAGTAGGAGGGGATGGAGCGGCGGGGGTGGCGGATGAGGAAGGTCCAGTGGAAACCACGGAGCATGTCGGTGGGCATCACGGTGGGGTTCTCTTCTTCGTCGTTCGTGGGACCATTAACGTGGCCTGTGATGTGTGTGGTGGCATCATTGGACGCGTCTCCGTTCGTCGGGCCGTTGACGAAACCATTTGTGTGACTTGAGACAGAGCCGTTGTGGCCATTTGTGTTTGCGTTGCTGTTGACCTCAGGAGCGTCGGTCAGGGCGTGGCCGCCGACGAGAGAGGGTGCGACCTCGGCGTCCTTGCCATGGGGTGGGAGGAGGTAGTGAGCGATGTCCTTGATGAAGACTCGCTTGCCCTGTATCTCTGGTCAGTGATTTTCTATGACTCGATGCAACGTGCTGATCTGAGTTTTTCAGTGCTGTGTGCTGTCGCAGAGTACCGAGGCGGAAGGGTTTTGTGACCAAAAAAGGTCAACCGAACACCAACACCAGAGATGTCTCGCAAAACACTTGAACCGACCGCAGCAGAAACTCGGGGCAGACGGGATTCAGAGCCAAAAAACTAACCTCGCTGCCGTCCTTCTCGAGACGGTCCATGACGGTCTTGTAGGTGGACTTTGAGAAGCCGCTCTTGACCCTGGCATCCTCGTCGTCGGCGAAGCGGTCCGACAGGCGCTCAGGGCCGTAGTAGAAGGCATCTCCAAAGGGCTCATGAGCACATTGCAAGATGTCGCGGCGTGTCATAAAGACCTAAAAAGGAAGGGTTGAAGAGGTCCAAATGTTAGTGGTGAAAATCCCAAGACACAGGCGGGGTTGTGTTCTGATTATATCGGAAGGTGCGCTACTGGTGAGCACGCCATCCCAGGGCTGCGAATTGCCATTGTCTCGCGAGACACATGGCAGTCTATTCGCCCGCAGGACCCTGAAGAAATAACGGGCCGCTTGGTCCCAATGCCATGGTAAGGCTAAATTGATTGGTATAGACGTACTCTTTCAAAGGCGGTCGAGCACGCACGAGGGTGCGTCGCCATAAATATAGGCCGATTCGACATGGTGACTGTGATGGTGTGATTGTATGTGCGTGTAGACGTATGAATATGTATAGGATCTTCTTTCCTCCCTTGCAGGACTGAGAAAGTATCAAGTTCGATGAGAGTAGACAACAAAATTTGTTTGTTTTTCTTAAGTGTTTTCTCTTGGTCTCTACCCCAAGGGAAGTTCTGGGGTGACAATGGTGTGAGAATGAAGTGGAGGAAAATGGGAAAAAAGACTGAACACTAGAGAACGACACCACGAGAACCCAAACTCTGGGGAAGATGAAAATAATATTTATATACAGACCAGCCCAGAGGTATCTATCGGCGCGTGGGCGTGGGAGCAATAGCCACCACGAACTTGCTTCTCGCCATGGGAATCTGAAAGCCCACCCCACCACCCCTTCTTCTTCCCGGCACGACGGGGTCGAGGAAAAAGGTACAAAGCACTCACGACCGATAGCCTATGCCAGATACCTTGCAAGTGTGCTAACTCATTTTTCACTTTAATCCCCTTCTCACCATAGACAAAGTACATTTTTTCTTCCTGAACCCATTTGTACAGCCGACCGAGACTTGGCCAGGCGCGGCCCCGGCTTGCCCCCGAGCTGAGGGCCATCGTATTGCCGGAAGGCGGTTTGGGATGTGTGCTAGTTGATGCAAGGGTAGCATGGGTCAGTGTGGGAAAGCCAGGACGTCATTGTTCGACTGACCCCTGTCCGAAAAGGCTTGCCAAAAACGGGGGGCCTTTCTCTACATAGTACATTGTAAGCTGAGAAGGTATCTTGCAGCCCTAGTCTTGGTGCCACTGCACTCATCGTCCTCTGCCCAAGGTACATTGCAACTCTGCAGACCACTACCACACTTTTTTTTCCTCTTCTTATTTTTACGTTTCTGACAGTCAAAGTTTTCTTCTTAGTACCTTCGTACCTCAAGCATCTTTCTCGTCCATCTTACTGGGATGGGCTATTGACCCAGCCGGGATAGAGCCGGGGTGCAACCCCATCAACACAGGCCATATCGCTGCGGTTCTCGTTTTTCTTGTCTCGACTGGAGACAGTACTTGGGATACCCTTGCCTATCTCCAGCCTGGGCGGCCAGGGCGGATCGTGTTAGTGGGGGTTCCCGCGCGGATGCTGGAGCCGTGATGCAATCAAGGTATCCATGGGCATGCGACCCTAACAAGCGGGTTAAAGAGATCTTGGCAGTTACTTGTATCCTCATACTGGCTTGCACCAGAGCCCAAGTCACTCCCGCAGGTTCAGTCGCTCCATTTCTGCTTCCCACAGGCCCAGAACAAAAAAAAAAAAGTGAGACGGCACAGAAGGCGTTGAGCCGAGGCCGTGCAAGGATGGGTGCAGCACAGCGTGGCCTAGGCCAGCTTCCGGGCGGAGAGGTACTTCGCCAACGGCTGTTGATCTCGATATTCCCAGGTCTCAGCATCGTTGCCGTCGTGCTGGGATGCTTTGCCGCCCGACGAGCCGCCCGACTTCCGTCTTCTCTCTTCTGATCATGTACATATCGACCCGCAGCCTCCCACCGACGACCATCAGGTTTAGAGACAAGACAGAGAGGGGGTGGGTCCTTGTTGTGCTTGTTCATGAGCAGGATCTCATCACGCCGACGAGGGAAAGATGACTGACTGCAGACATAGCACCGAGTGTGGCAAACAGGTGATGACTGACTGAGCTCGACGAAGGGGAAGACCTACGACCCTCCTCAGGGAAGGGAAGAAACCTCGCGCGCGCGCACAAGAGAGCATAATAATCATGACTACACAGGTGCAAGGTTATGCGCAATGCTCGCGTCGTCCAAGTCTTTCTGACCAGTCCATCCATCCATCTGCTCAGACAGGGCAAGCCAGTGAAGAGGAGCCCTCTGCGCCCTCTTGGTACGATTTCCTCCTCTCTCCGACATGATACGCTATCATCAGCTTCACCGTTTTACATGTCGTAAGGCTGCCGCACCGATGGCCGCATAACCGCAGACGCTCCTTTGCCTCTCCCCCGGTCCGGAATTGTATCACGAAACCAGATCGACCTAGATAAGCTTGTATCTAGAAAAGAAATACTAATACCAAAACCCAAAAAAAGAACGAAGGATGGACAAGAAAGTGCAGCTCCCTCGCCGCTATTGAACTAGTGCGCTTCCCAGACTAGTCCCCGTGCAGGCCCTCGGACGACATCCGCTATTGGAGGCAAGAGAGACCGAGAGACCGAGAGAAAGAGAAAGAGAGAAGCAGACACGGCCGAGTCTATTTGGGAAAACATCACCAGGCAGAAAACAGAGCGCTGTGATGTATCCGGCGCTGGACCAGGGCTCCAAAAGCCACCATGCAGGTGCGGAAGAGCCCTGCTCGCATATCCGGTCCCCGTTGGCCCTCCTCGACAACCCAGCGGATTTGGCTCGCTTTTCGATCACGCAATCGACCCTGATAAGCCTTCAGGGTTGCTCCATTGGCTCACCTCGTGGCGCTGGTCCGACCACAAAACGCCTTAGGGTCCTGTAAGCACTCCGGAAAGCATCGTGGGCATATTCAGGTGATGGATATCATGAGGGGGTGGGGGGGGGGGGGGAAAGGGGGCCTGCCTTGTCGCATTTCTTTTTTAACTCACCGGATGCAAGGGTCCAGGTCGATTCTTTTGCTATCGCCGCGGTCTGATGGGACGAGTTGGAAATTTATGGGATGGGATGACCCAAATACACACACAGACACACACGCACAACAAGCGGCGCCGCAATTTCGAATATTCTCCCCGAGCGGCCGGGGCCGTCACGCGTGCGCCCGCGGCCAGCGCCTTTCAGTCCGGTTTTTTTCGGGTTGGGGGGTTGGGGGCTCCAGGGGGGGGGGGCGTGGTGGTGGTGGGATCGTGCAGATGAGAGGGTGTCATCGGGAGGCACGAGGCACGCGGGAGGCGCGCTTTGTGATGTAACAGAAACAAGGCCTTGGACGACCTGTGTGTGCTAATTAGGCAATGCGATGCCATGCCATGCCGCCGGCCGCAGGGGGTCTTGCCTCGTCAAGATTTCGAGGCTTTCTCTCTCGTTGTCTCTCTCTCTTTCTCACCCTGGCCTCGAGCGCATGGGATTCTGACGTGCAACTTCGGGGTGGAGACATGCAGGAAGCAATCACGGCAAATCACACATGATGCATTGTCAACGCAGGAGGATATCCCCCGCCCCACATACGAGACGACGAAGCTTATGATAATCGATACGATGCGATACGAGGGGTATATGTTATTCGAGACACAGATATACCCTCGCAGATTTTGGGACCGATCCGGTCGATCGTTTGGCAGGGAACATTGTCCAGGAAGTTAGTAAACTCCGCCCTCTCTACCTCCATGATAGGGAAGCGTTGATGTCGATTTTCTGGACGGGGAAAATGTGACTTACGGCCAGGAAGAAGGGCGGTATCAAGGGGAAAGGGTAGAGGGGTGCGGTTTACTTCTCGAGAACGCCAAGGCAGTTGAGCAATCAGCGACCAGATGGGCTGCTGGCTACTTGGGTACACCAACATGCTACTCCTCGGGCGGTGAGAGCTGCATGGTCGGCCTGCCTAGCCCCCCCCCCTTTTTCTTTTGACTCTCAGCCACGGGCGGGATGGGTCTGGACCCCTGAAGCCATCGTGACATTCTCGACAGCCTTCCTGCCGGATATCGGTCTCAGTCTATCCTCCCCCACGTCCAGATGTTCAGGCCGACTTTGGTTCCTCTAATCACGGGGAGGCCGGCATGCCACGCCTCGTCCCACCCACGACCGGTCCCGTCAGGCCTGAAATTCTCCCAGTACACGGCATTACCAGCCAGAGGTTTGAACACCACCTTATCCTCCGCCTCCCTCTCCCCAGAAAAGCCAGATCCGGCATCATCCCCGGCCTTGGCCTCTGCTCTTTGGTCTTTTGCCTCCATCGCGTCAGCGCTATGCTTATCTTTAGCAGCAAGAGGATCATCCACCCCCTTCTTTGTTCTAGTCGTTGTTGTGCCACATTCAATGAAGCGGCACCACCTCTCGTCGAGACCCGGTTTCCTGAGCAGTGGGAACTCTGTGCCACCGCCCTGGAGGGTGTCCTCTGGGTCATCAGATGAGCCGTCGACCCAGACCATGAAGCTGCTCACGCGCCCCCACCCCCCGTAGGACGAACTCCAGTCAAAGTGATGGTTGTAGTGGCCCCCAGGACGATATCGCTGGGTCCGCAGGCGCTCTATCCACTGCTCCCCTCGCCAGCCCTGAAAGGCCCGCGCTCGAGCTTCAATGCACCGGACCATTTCGGTCCGGGGGATCACTGCCACCTCCGAGTCGCGGACGGTCTGGTCACGCTCCGTGGCTGCACCGCCGTTGTGTGTAATGGTTGCGGGCTCAAAGGCCGGCTCACTGTGCAAGCAGAGAGGTATCGTTGGTCAGTATAACGTTGTCCTGGTAGTGCAATTTGTTGTCTTTCTTTCGGTTTACGTAGATGTAGACATCGTAGCGATGGAAACACATCCAAAGAATAAATATCACGTCAGTTATCATCTCCCCAAAACGTCACGGCATGGCCAGATCCTAGCCGTCCAACCACGTTCTCACCTCCCTTATCAGGACAAGCGAGACGCAAGGAGACCCAATGTGCTGGTAAACTTTGCCCCCCAAAAAAGAACCTCTTCTACTCCCCCAACCGCCCCCCCCCCCCTCGAAACTTAAAATCTTTCCCCATTTCCATTCTCTCCCTCCACCAAAGAAGGGGGGGGGGAGGGAAAAAAGGGTCATTCTGGGAACTCACCTAATCTCAAGCAAATGCGTCCTCTCCTCCCCGCTCAGAAAGCCCTCGATATAAACAACCAGCGGCGCCTTGGAAAACACGTGCACGCGGTACGAGTCGCCGTGGTCCGGACAGCTCAGGTTCCCGCGCCAGTCGTCCACGGCCAGCAGGCTCTCGTCCACCTTCGGCCGCGGCGTGCGGCGCATCTGCGGCGGGGCAGATGGCGAGAGGTTGAGGAGCTGAGAGAGCGGGTTGTAGAAGACGAGGAAGAATGCCAGGAGGCCGACTATGTAGGAGAGCATCTTGTTACTTTTTTCGGGGGGTCCACTGGTGAGAGCGGTGTCTCTTTTGCTTTGCGGTAATCCGCGATCCGTCCCTGGGGGTTTTGCAGATTTTGCTCGTCTGCCGGCTTCGAAGCTGGGCCTCTGGAGCTGGAAGTGTGAGAAGGAATGAAGTAAGGGAGGGGACAGAAATGAATTGATGGAAAATAATGGGTTTTCGAGTACAGGGAAGAGAGGGAGAGAGACAGAGAGAGAGTGGCATGTCATGCCAGGCCCGTGTGGTATGACGAGTCCCCCCTGCTTCGGCTCTGGCGTCGCACGGGCGGGTCTGACAGCTGGCGAACAGTTGGGGGGGGGGATGCCGGTCCCCGAAATTACCGTATCGGGCGCTTTCCCTCTTGGCCCTCTGAGGCTGCCATGCTCCTTCCTCCGACCTGCCTCGAATACCAAAGGATCTCTGATGAAAGAAAAATAAGGGCCAAGTATTGAGACTGTCAGCAGGGTATTGCGAACATTCCAATATGTTTCCCGTGTTGTGTGGGTTCATGAAAGGTACTCAGACTCTCTTGTCTGTAATTGTTGGAAGGGTAATTATCAGGTCTTTTGTTCCATCCCTGACGTTTGTTCATTTATTCATGTATTTGCTGTCACCAGTTATGGACATCAACCCATTCAGACCAAACATCCCCAGATCATACGCCGCATGAGAAAGTCCATTTATAACAAGTAGACCTGGATCGAAACCCAAACGTCCCTTCAGCACAATGGCCGCCCCAAGACCCCCTCATCCGCAGCCATGGCAACCACTTCCCCTCCACCAGTACAAACAAAAAGTTTCCCTACGCACTCACACGATAGTGAACTTTCAGTTGGCACGCTTAATCTCGCTACAATGATCCAAGCATACACCCAACTACATCAAGTCATATTCCTCCACCTCTGACCTCGCATCACCAATCATCCCAGCTGCGTTACACTAGGAACACCCAGAGACACACCGAAACACGCAAACAAGAGAACCCGCTCGAGGCCCGAGATCGTTGCAAAGAAAGAAGAAGGCCTATGTGTGCGCAGTGCCGGAATCATTCGTTGAGCTGCGTGGAGAGGACCAGCAGAAAAAGTCACTGAAGCTCCACCCCCATGCACGCGTTCGAGCGAGGCGGTCGCGACGTGGGAGGGAGACCTCGCAACACTTCCATGGCACGGACAAGTATGCACGACTCCAAACGGATCCCATTAACAATCTAGAAGGCAAACTGTATCTCAAATTCACTAGAACGAGCACCGAGCTAAACTTTGCATGTGCAGTGGAACACTCTGGGAAAAGCTGGCAATAATCTGGACCGGCACCATAGATGCTCCCCCTGGCGTGATATCTGAGTCTGAGAGTCGACCACGCTTACACTTGCTCGTTGGATTCACGCTCGCAGAGCCGCTCCTGGAAGACCAGGTTCTTGTCTAGGCATCCTGTAGTCAAGTTCGGTAGCGGTAGTCGACGACACAATTTTCTGAACTTTCCAGGTGGCGTCCCCGATACGCCACCCTTCTCTTGATTCAGACGGGGGAACAAGTCACGCTTCAAAAAGATCAAGGTTTTATGGTATCTCAATCTCTCATTGGCAAGGCAGAAGACGACGCGTCTAGGCCTTGAGTTTATCAAATATGGCTGCTAAAGGTTGCCTCTCTCACACAATCCACCTCGGAAAGGCCTGTCAGCTTTAAAAAGGCCCGTCAGCCATCATGCCCCTCCGTAAGGGCTCTTTTAAGCCTGAATCCACAGCCAGTAGGTCTCTAATCTGTGAAAACTATGGGTAATGCCATCGTGAGAATATGCCGCGTATGACTATGGAAGAAAAAAAATGTGGCAATGCAAATGTCCGCCCACGCTTTGATGCGGGAGGATAAAAGAAAGATAACAAGAAAACCATCCGGCCATTTTTCTTGATTCCTCTTATACCATGCAGGTTACCTTCCATTCCCAGACGCCCAAACAATGCAAATGCTGTGTTGTCTCGTGTGAGGTGGTGGTAATGTGTGTTAAAAATACAATTGTGTCAAATCGGATGTTATGTGTTGGTGTAGGAGTGATCTCGAAATTGTCCCTTAGTGCATGAGATCTGTGAAACGATGTTGAATTTGTTGGCTTGTCGCGTGCTGACCAGGAGTGAAGCTGGGTTGCCTGCCATAGGCATCATGTACTCGGTACTCAGGCACGATACCGGTCCGCTGATCGTTCCTACGACCAATGGGTTGGTAGTGCATCTGGCTCGGTGGAATGGCAGGCAGCTGGTAGCCCTGCAAGCTCATGGGTGGGGGTGGGTTGAGCAGAGTGCGCACATGGCGTATAGGCTTGTAGGGACTATTCCGCTGCTGCAAATAGATGGATGGGGAGTGAGTAATGGGCGTGTGGAAACCGCTGTTGTGAGGATACTCATGAAGAGGTGAGGACGCATTGTACGCAGCGGCCGCTGTCAGCGTGTTGTTGATCGGGCTCAATCGCTTGCTGGGCGTGCTAAAGGTTGCGTTCGACGTTGGAGGGTAGTGGACTGTCGGGGCATACTGATTCGTTGGTGTGACCACTTTTGCGTGATGCAGAATCTGTTGCGTAGCGCCACTGCTCGTCATTGTCGACGCAGGAGCCCAGGAGGCAGTTGTGGGAGGCGCAAAGACCGTCGACATGGCTCGAGTACCTGGGTCGAGCGGAGGAAGTGATACTGCGTAAGGAGCTCCCTGTTGCTGCTGTTGCTGCTGCAACTGCTGCATGGAGTAGCTCGTGCTTGCGTACGTAGGTTGCGTCACTGGTGCCTGGTAGTTCGTGTTCACGGTCAAAGCCGGAACAGGCAGACGCCGAGCATCTGGAGCAGGCTTGGGAGCTTGCTGCGCAGGCGCGAGGTGAGCCCTCTTCGCGGGTGGCTCAGCACTTTGTTCATCCCAACTTCGCTTCCTCTGAATCGAGCCTGCCAAATCAGGTCGCTGGTTGAGTGATGTGGCAACGCTGCCAACAGTCTCGGGGTACATCATTGGTGTCGGGTTGATTGGAAGTGTGGGTGGTGAGTACGTCCTGCCGCCATTCGTCGCTGCAAATCCGCGTTGTGCCGACTGGTACGCGGTTGGTGAGGCGACCGGTGAAAGCCCCTTGCCCACGGTCGGTGAGGGGATCAGGAGCGTGGGTGACGACACCATCTTGGAGGATGACGACGGACCGTTCGAGACTCGTTCGCAGAAGACGTTATAGGAGGCCAACTTGTCAAGCCACTCTTCCCACTGCTCGCTCGAAGCCAACAGAGCGTACCGCATGTTGCTCAGAAACTCTACCTCCATGACATGGATGTCCTGCACGGATATGCCAGAGACCTCGGCCCAGGTCTTGTTCGTGTACGTGTTATCGTCCAAGACTGTTTCATCCATTAGCCTTGGTCTCTCGAGGTGGACAATAGCTGCTACTCACACTTGTTTCCCAACATCAAAGCAACGGTCAAGAGGCGATACTCGCTGCCCGGTCGACCTCTGACGGAGGGATTTGTCATCTTCAGCCGATAAACGAACAACAAGGCCAAGAGTATCACATTTTGAGTGACCTGCGTGGTCGAGAGAACCGAGCTGACCCATTTCCTGAAAGGCTCGGTAGGAAGTGCATGCGCGCTCAGTAAAGGCAGTGGCCTATCCTCCGGGACAGACCGTATCTTCTCCGCAGCCTCGAGGACCTTGGGGCTCTCGAACCAAAACAGACAGGTGAGCTGAGACAAAAAAAAATTAGCTGGCTTGTTCGGTGTGCAGGGGGGTTCACGGCGGTAGGAACTCACCTGCGCCGAAAAATCTGCCAGGTTCCCTCCCTTGGAACTAATGCGCGCTGGTAATTGCAGGCTGTGCATAACCATGGACTGCGAATCTCCATTTGTCGAGGCCCCTGACGTTATATGGCTGGAATGGGCCGAGGCAGGGGATGTTGGTCGCGCTACAGGCTGCCTCGCGGAATAGGATGTGCTGGGCGCTGCCTGGCGCGCTTCTGCTGGACCTTGTTGTTGCGGTGGTCGATACTGCTGGCGTTGCGACACTTGAGGTTGAGAATAAGTTTGGTAACCGTCGGACCGGTTCTGTGTTTCTCTCGCACTGGCCCAGGACCTAGAGAGAGGGGCCGAGTAGTTGTTATAAGAGTCTCGGTCTGGAGCCCCTGTCTCATAGCCCACAGACCGCTGACCGTAGTACGCAGCACTCGACATGTCGTACTGCGATCCAACAGGGCCGCCCGCGCGTGAGCAGACGGTTCGTCCTTGTTGGGATTCAGGGTGTGGGTGTGGTATCTGCCTCGACTGGCTCCTGTTCGATGGGGCAGGAGAGCACCGGAAGCTGCGTTGTCGGGAAGCGGTGGTGATCGTCGTAGTTGAAGACATCAGGAACAAGGCAAGTCGGCTTTGTAGGAGGAGGAGAAGATCGACATTCGTGCCGAAGAGCCCTTTCGTTTCAATTGTTTCGTGGTAAGAGCAGGCTCGATTAGCGGATCGGGGAGGCGTTGTTGTAACTGTCAAACCATCTCGGAAGGCGAAAACTTGTGTGTGGAGTAGTCAAGCTGCGTATTGGCGTTTATCAATCGAGGTGCGTCATCGGTGATGGTTGGTTTTTCTCGTTTGACTTGTGTCCATTCACAGAAAATCCTGTGTTGTCAAGTTGTGTGGTTTCTTTTTCTCTCCTATTGTTCGTCTGGAGTCAATGGCCAGCCAACCAAGGCAGACCGTATTCTCTGCGGAAGAAGCTTCTAGGCTCTTCACAATAGATAGGCTCGTTTAAAGTCACAATAGCAAGAGAAAGGTTCCCCAGGCCGGTACGTCGCGTAGCATTCGAGGAAGCTGTTTCACCGAATTCTGGCTGCTTCCATCACAAGCTCTCCGCGACGAGCACTTTCCGTGCTGTGCTGGTCTTGACCGGATCTCGTGTCTTGCAATTGAATAAGTCCTTTCCGTACAAAGAACCTGGTAGCTGGGATCGTGCTCCCACCAAAGAGGGACGGACGGGGAGGTCGGTTGTCAAAGATTCTCAATCCGAGCTCGGCGGTGGGTGTGTTGGGCTACGATGCCTATGTAGATGCTCGCAACGCGGTCACAGAACAGGTCGACGAGTCGCCCAATACTCTGAGGACGCACAGCGGAGAGGAGATAGGCAGAGAACAACAAAGGAGCCAAAGAGGTAAGGTGAGGGTGGTAAGGCTGGCTTTAGAGGATTTGAGGTTCTGGTCACCAGAGGGGAAAGACAGGAGGAGGGCCAGCCAACTTGAAGGGGCCCTTCACCAACAAGCTGTAGAGGGACGACGGAGACGATGATGGGAAAGAAGAAAGGGACACGTAAGGATGGGAGAAGTTTAGAGACAACATGATAAACGTCGGGACCACGGATGCGTGGTCCATGAAGTTCATTCTTCAAGGTTGCTGTGTACAGTTCCAGTCCCAACCCAGCTCGACAAGGTTGGGTGGGCTCGTGGAATGGACATCATGATGGATGTGGGAAGGAACGAACGGCAGGAGGGGCACGGTATCCACAGCAGTCCGTATCACAGTACCTGGCAGTACGTACCTCTCATGCTTTAGCACCCGTCCTTCACGGTACGAAGTACATCCGCACAAAGCGTGCGAAACGGGGATGTCACGGCTGTGGGTATGATACCATGAGAGTGGCAGTCCGACAAGTCCTCATCCATGCTCCCCCCTCCCCAAAGCACCGCCCAGGAAAGCTCGAACTTGTACATAGTATGAAAGCACTGGGGGGGGGGATGGAAGTTACTATAGTATATGTATGGGAGGGGCCGGGGGGTCTGGAAACGGCGCGACGGTCTCCGTGTGCTTGCCTCTGTATGACTGGTAGCTTGCAGGTGGTCTGGCAGGTGGTCTGGCTCCTTAGCGCGCTCGACCGAGACCCCTCCCCCTTGTCGCCCCTGCATCCAGAGAGATTCAAGGGAGTTGTGGAAGAAAAAAGGAAGAACAAAAGAAAGAAGGGGGGGAGGGGGCAAAGAATGGTCCAGGGTAGGGCAGGGCATGGCGAGGCAGGGCAGGGCAGGGCAGGGCAGGGCAAGCATACGAGACAGCAATCATTCTCTACTACGCGCTCGCCCACAAGCACAAGCAAAACGGGGCGTGCACTTCTGGCACGGGCTGTCCCCTCCTTCCCTCCCGAAGGTGCTTAGCACGAGCATCAATAGCACGAATCCCAAGAGGGACGAAAAGAAGAGAAAAGGCAAGACATAAAAAAGGAACCACATGAGATCGTTCCCGATCAGGCATGGTGGCTCGCAATTCAGACAGGAATCCCTTTTTTTTCCCTCTCTCTTCCCCCCTTCTTATGGCATCCCTGCCGATTTAGAACGAAACACTATCAATCATCATCGACCAAAGAGAGAGAGAAAGGGTGACGCGAGCCAGACAAGCCAAAAGACGGACAATTTGACCTCACAGCCTCAAGGGCCAGGCGTCTTTCTTGTGGACTTCAGCCCAGCCCAGCTCAGGTCGACCCAGCCACAAAGAATGAGAAGAAAAGAGACACGTACGGCAAAAGGTACTGACTAAACTGGCTGTGTACGCGGTGTGTCATCAGGTCTGTCTGATTTTGCCGGAGCCGGATACGGGCCATGGAAAAAGGTGAGTCCTTGCTAAGAAGAATTTAGTGGCTCTCCCCCCCACCCCGGCCAGGTGAGAGAAGAGGCAAGAGGCAACCACCATTTGCTGAGCTGCGCGTAGCATTTCATCCAATTCGAATCCATCCATCCAGGCTCCAGCTTGAAGAGGCGCTATGGCTTCTGTCTGGAACCCTGTTGCTGGCCAGTAGCCGTCCAAAGCCCATCGTGTGAGGAAGTCACATTACTCCGAGGCGTTGGGTTTTTGAGGTGGGGGGTTCTTTCTTTCTTTCTTACGCATGGCTTGCATACTTGCGCCGCCATTAGCCAGGCGACCCATTCCAGGCGTCGTCACCGTCAAACAAAAGTTGACCATGTGCAGCACGCTATGGAGCCATGCCTTACCACTCACCCGCACACCCCCCTTTGTGCACTGACCAAAAGACCTGCAGTACGAAATAGAACACACACCAATAGTCTCTTGTTCGATGAAAAGTGCTGATCATGGTCATTGGGGGTGGCCGCATACATACGCACACACGCACACACACTTGGCATCCCTCCCTTCCCTTTCTCCTCCATCGATTTGTACCTGTCTTTGAATTGCCTCAGCGTAAGCAGGTATCGGAGGAATAAAAAGTAATTAAAAAAAAATAACATGGAAAAAGTTGACTGCATTTAGCGCTGTGGAATAAGGTGATGGTATGTATTTTGCCATCCACAGGTGGAGACCCTGGCGTCGTTTTCTGCATGCAGACCCAGGGAGACCGACTCTTCCAGAGCTGATCGCGTCGTTGCAAGCCTGGTGGGGTCCCCTGTGGCCCATTTGCTACCATCCTGGCACCAGCTCGGCCATGGGCGTGTATGGAAATAGGAACGCTGGGTCAGCAAAAGCCTCCCGCCTCCCTCTCCGTGCATTCCTTTGATGTTGAGAATTCCAAACTGAAAAGCCCCGATCGTCTCAGACAAGGTCATTTCTCATCGGCCTGATAAAGTGTTTTGTTCAAAAACATGGAACTGCAGAGTTGAAAATAGCGCCCTCTGGGCCCATGATCGAATATAGCACGTGGCTGGACAATCATTGTTACGATACGGGGGTCGACCCAATAAGTTTTGGACATGGCTCAGGGATCCCGAGGGAGGCTTGTAGGGAGCCCATGATTTCGGGTCTACTGTACATGAAATGTGTCGGGGGTCTGAATCTCGGTGACCACTTGGTTGGGCTCCATAGCGACGGATATGAGAGATAATTCGGCGGGAAAGAATAACTGAGCGAAGGCGGGCCCAGGCGCAAGGAGAAGGGGGGGTTGCTGATCAGATGATGACGATGAGGAGGTGCGAGACTGTCAAATCTCGACATGTCGCTCCCCTTCAAATTGCTTGTCCGAAATGGTTGTTTGGGCCCTATGCCACGGCCCATTGGGTCTATGCCATCTTGTTGTCAACCGCCGGGTCCCGCAAAACATGGTTGCAGCGGTTCAGGTTCGCGCGTCTTTGCGCTTGTTGGGGGCGGTATAGGATCTAAAACGGCAAATCTCGCCAAAGCCCTTGGATGGCCTGGGCGGCGACACAAGACAGTGCGGCCATACTTTTCTGGACCGCCCAGGAAATCCTCGATAGGGAGGACGGGCTTTGCGGGGTTCACTTGACCAGGCTGCCTCGGTGGTATCACGGAAGTTCGTAGCAAGGGGTATGTTGGCGGCCCATTCTGCAGCGACCTGCCTGTCCAATGAAAGAGGGAAAGAAAAAAGCTACACCCACACCAATCTTGGGCCGCATGTAGCAGTACGCACAAAGGAACAGCCTGCTTCATAATTTCGCACTTGCCCAGATGGGACAGTGTCGACGCCGAACGTCAGGCGATCCCAAGCCCAGCCAAGGTGACCACGGCACAATACCGGTCTGCCGCCAGCAAGACAAGACAGTCTGCAGAAAAAGGCGCCGTGTCGGCGGCCCCATAAATCGTATCGTATTATGCTGCCTCATCACAGGTGATCAAAAGGAGCCTCTGACCATCAAAACCTTCGATGGTACTACGGTACTTTAAGTTGCTTGGAACAACGCGGCGCGGCGAAGTATCCAATGATGACGATCACGGGTGGTTGCGACCGGACGGCCGGATCCGTTTCTTCACGCATGGGTTTGCTTGTCCATGATGAAGAGGATGCCTGCGCCAACTTTGGTTTTTTTTCCTCTTCTCCTCTCCTTTCCTTTTCTTTTCTTGCGAGCGCCACTTGTTGGGGAAAAGATTCGTATGTCCTGGGTGACCCGGAGCCAAGATGCCTGCTGTTTGTTCCATCCTGGGTTATCATTGGCAACCACATATATAACAGAATGCTCAGCTTCAGCTTGTCAGGCCCGGTCACGTCCACTGGGGCCAGCGTCTTTCGTGGCTGGGCAGGCTTGGTTGGTCCAAGTACCAGGGGGGAGGGGTATCATGTATGTGGCTCTCCTACGTAGAGCTAACCCACCTAGTCATGACAAAAGGGACGTCAAAGATTGCGCTGCTGCTGTGGTACACTCGAGCAGGCGCTCTCGGACGCTCACATCAGACCATTCCAGACGTAGACGGATTTGGACTAAACGCCGCGTTATGCTGCAGCAGGCATCCTTCCTTGCCCGTTGGACGCTGCGTGAGAGCTTGCGCAAGGCTCGCAGCAGGAGTAGGAGCGCATTCACACCAAAAGGTTGGGCACCTCGGCTTGTGTCTCATTGGTGCATTCTGCCACAAGACTGGTGGGGCCCTTGTCTCTCACGCAGGCTTGGGATGTCCGCCCTCGCCGGAGCTAGGCAGTCAATGTGTGACATGAGAACCAGGGGACATGGCTATCGAGTTCAGACAAACGCCTACTCTTGTCGCCTCTTCGCTTGCGAACTCCAGGGCGGGCGTGTCGCGCGGGGTGCAAAGACGCTTGGCTGTTGGTGCATCCGAGGTGACGGGGAACAATCTGTTCGCTCTCTCGGTTGCAATCAATGAGGATGGTGGTGATGTTCCATGGCAGGTGGCGTCGTCGCAGCACAAGGGTCCGTGTCTGCAATTTGGCTGCCGCTTCCGACATGTGCAAGGACTATGCACTCTGATAAAATATATAACATAAAATAGAAAGAAGAAGAAAAGCCGGCTCGCCACCGCAGGATGCTACTCGTACAGTTAATCTGTTGCAGGCGATCGAGGAGCAACGGTGTAAATGTTGGGCTGGCCAATGACAGGTCTCCAACCCGCTGGTCATCGCCCAGGTTGTGTCCTCCTCGCTGTGACAGTCCTTTCCACCCCTGGTTGGGGGTGGAGGAGGTCTGCTGTGGCAGGTCGAATCATATAACGTTGTCACTAACGAGATGGTTGCAGCACACCTGCACCGAAAAGGGGAGACAGTCATCTCAGAGTGAGAACGATCTGCTATACCTGCCCTCTTCTCTCGGCTGCTGCTCCGTGCAGTGTAGCAGACGCAAGGCCGCGCCCTCAGCCCCTTCTGGCACCCGGCGACAACGCAGGGTCACGGAGGCTGATATGAAGACATGATTATGGGCCCCGGTTGTGTACGCCCGCGGCCAGGTCGACCAGGAGGGCGGATAGCTGCACACCCACGCCGCCGCAAGACGAGACCGGGATGCGAAGCACGACGTGCCAGGGTATATCCGATAGGTGGTTGCTCGGAGCCAGTAGTCGATCCTGTGCATGCTCAATCCAGGTCCACAGGCATTTGATTCGAGATTGTTGCGAGATGTCCTGTCCAGCAAAGCTGCTGACAAGGCCATTCGCCGATCTACATAGTAGTAGTAGGTCAATGCGGTCTCACTCTAACCACTACCCAGAAGTTGCATAGGAGTGTAGTAGTGAGCGGAATCCCCAAGGTGGAGGCGAAATGGATCAGCAATCCCTGTCCTCAAGGTTCGATCATGACCATTTCGTAGTTACTTCTCCGTGGTGATCAAGGGATCAGAGACCAGGCAATAATGGCATCTGGCATTTTTGGAGGGAGGGGTGCATCGGGGGAAGGGGGGCAGAAGTTGTATCAACGGCATCTCGTCGTTTCAATCTGGGTCGGCTGCCGGTAGGATGCATTTGAATGTACAAGTGTTCCCCCTGCCAGGCTTACGGCTTGCTTGCGAGGCTTTTGTTCTGTCTGGGCCACTGAGTAATTATTTGTGGCAGCACAGCCCGGGCCGTACGAAGCGATCTGCACTAGGCACCTCGAAACTCCCAGCCATTCCGAGGCTACCAGCACTCAGCACCCCCGCGGCGCCCAGACGCTGCCCCATGTAAAGTACTGACGGAGTGGTGGCCTTCCTTGTTCATCGTGACCTGTTGCCGATGGACAACAAGATTTTTTTTGGTCTTCGGCTACGCGAAGCGTTTCTGCCGAAGTCTCCCTTCACTCTGGTGCCTGCTTGATCTTGATCTTGTTCAGGTCTCAACGCTGGATCCGACAACCGCCCCCTGATGCCTGCTTGTGGGCTACACGAGGATGGTTTTTGGTAGATGATTCGTACTGTGAGAGACGATCAGGCGACCTGCTTGCCTCGAGTTGCCCAGAGGTGCGGAGGCCAGGCTTTCGAGATGATGCAAATGACGATAGTGCTGCAGCTTCCATTCCAGAACGGACTTTTGGGATCCACGGATGCCACCGCAAATTTTTATTTAGTCCAGAAGAAAAAGGGTCTGCACCAGTTACCATACTGGGTATGCAGGATGGGCAGGTGCAGTGCAAAGCTGAAAAGCTCCACACGGAGGACAGTGCGAGGGAGGTGTGGATTCCACAACTTGCCCTGTTAGCGGCTGGTTGCCCTGCCACCCCCCCCCCAACCCCCTTCCCTCGGGTGATGATAATTGGGGTTGATCGTGGGTGATTGGAGATTAGTTGATTGGTGGTGGTGGTGGTGGTGGTAAGGGCAATGATGATGATGATGATGATGGGAAGAAAAAAGGGTAGTGATGATTACTACGACGCTCCTCTGACCTGGGGCCAGCAGTTTGCGCTATGAGAGCTCCTCCCGCATCCCGCATCCCGCAATCGTAAACTTATTGTGCCTTCCAATTCCTCTCTCTCTCCCTGTAGCCTTGGCCCAGGCCCACGAACATCTAAATTTTACCATCCCATCCTACGGCGAGACCTCCTCGGTTCCTCCAACACTAGTAAGACCGACGCCTTGCCTTGCCTTGAACGGGAGGGTTTATGAGGGCGTGGAGGCCCCACACCCACTTGCCCGCTTGCAGCAGTCCCCGTGCCAATATTGAATTTCTGCTGAGGGAGATCAATCAGTCGGTACGGAGTAGTGCTGACCCCAAGGTGATATTGGAGGGTGGTGTAGGGTGTAGAGGGAGATGATGTGCCATAGTCCTTATTAGCTGATTACCATAGTGCCATGCTGAGTGCGTGTGAGTGCGAGTGTCTTGAGAGTTTTGGGGTCTGTCTTTGGACTCCTAGCCAGGCCCTGTCAGACCTCCGCTCGCTCAGGCTGTGATTGGCCAGGCGCCCGCTGCACAGCACTACAGTACATTTACAAAAAGGAAAGACCACTTTACGCGTTGGCGCAGGAAGGAGCGAGGCCTATCGCGTTGACCTTCCGTGCCACCTGCTGCACGCTCTTTACATACCACGTAACAAATGTACTATAATTACTAGTAATACGCAGTAACCCTGCAAGGACGAAGCCCACCTTCTTGGCACGGCTGGGCAACAGGACCATAGCATCGTCGTAGTACAGGCGGAACTCCCTACCTAACTCATACGTTTCGCGCGGTCGGGTCCAGAGGCCAACAGAATGGAACATCTGGCATCTGGGAGTTCCACAAATTTGCAATCCTGCCTTCACCGAGACCTTGTCTCTGCAACTGCATCTCGCCATTTGCGTCCTTATGCCCATGCCGTGGCAATGCCCACCTGCCTCATCTTTTTGTTCTTTCTTCCTTTTTCTTCTTCTTTCTACTTGTCCTGCCTCGCCTCGCCTCGCCTTACCTCCACCCCTCGATTCATCTTATTAAAGGTACATCCCGCTTGTGCCTTGTCCATTCCCTATCCCGAATCCCCGCACCGCCAGAGTACTACTATCCTTATCCTGATGGCTTGTCTCGGACCCCCGAAACCTTGCTGGCCATGTCAAGTTTACCTCATTCCCAAAAGAGGGTAATCTCAGCAGGAAGCAGGGCCCCAATGAGGAGCAGATCCACCCCGTGGTCTGTCAGCCATCCATCCCACCTTCAACAAAGAGGAAGAAGACGAAGAAGAGATAAAAAAGAAGCCTAGCGACTCAAGGAGTACAAGGGAGTGTGGTTCGGTGATTCCTAGACACGCCCGTCCGCGGACGGCACATCCTGCCTTGTTGAGGACGATCGATCCCACCCATCCACAATTAATTGCGACAGAAACTTGCGGCCTGGGTATCTTACCGCTTGTCAGGTATGACGCCTGTGCAAAGTGAGACCAGGCGCCCCCCGCACGCCCGACCCCTTACAAGCAGCGAGCGGACTACTGTATGGGCTTAAAATGGAGTCAGACACATGGACATCGGCTGGATGTCTGCATACCGCTTTGGCTGAACAATATAACCAAACCAGGTGGCAGTACCGCTCACAAGGCGTGTCACACCAGAAGCAGTCGATGATACACCCCTTCCCTCGCGCTCTCTCGCCCATTTAGGGTTTCGCCAGAGCAGCAAGCTCATGAGGCGAGGTCTCTGGCAATCCTGCCAAATCCACACGCTGAAGACGAAAGGACGGGGCTTGATTGTTATCAGGTTTGACTGGATCCCCGCGGGGCTGATGCAATGGGGTTTGGCCATTCTGGAAATTGGCTGCCACGCTCAATTTGTTGGTGTGACATGACTTGTTGCCATAGGTTGGAACCTGCCAGCCTATGAAACTCTGGCAGCGGTCCTCCCTGTCCATCCAGAGCAGCAGCAGCAGCCCTTCTCCCTCCTTCTCGCCACCTGGAACATGGTTATGGGCGACCGTTTCGCGAAATGAGACAGAAACCTTTCGCTTGCCAGAGCCCAAAGTGCTCACTTATTCCGCAAGACCTTCCGAAATGACGGCACGGCCTGCGACGGACTCATGCAGACGTTACCTGATCAAGTGGACACCTTCAGGCTGGACCCAAATGTCGTATTCGAAGTTGATCTGTATTTTTTTGGGTGGAGGGTGGACCGGAGGCGAGACACTTAGATGCTATGGGCCAACACTCATACACCAAGAGTGCCACTACCGAGGAGGACTCGACTGGAGAAAGATCAATGTATCTCTGAACAAGAACCCTAGACGTACTAACCTTTCTTTCCCTCTCTTCTTCTAGGAGAAGATTCCTCTCACACGCTACTGCCTTTTAGCCGATGCCGAGAGCGACCTGGCCAGCCAGAAAAAGGCTTCTCCGCCGCCTCCGCTCTGTTGTGCAATAAACGACGGCATGCGGACAAGTCAGACAGCCTATCGAGGGCGCAAGGTAACATGGGGATGCGGGGGGTGCTTTTGTCACATCTGATTATGGCGCCTGCTCACGGCATCACTGTTGGCCACCTGCAGGACAGGGCTCTTCGTCAAGTATAATCAGATGGACGGGCTGCAGGCCGCGCCCCCCCAAGCAACCCCGTCCACTTTTCGAAACACATTCTTCCCGTCACCTGCACATCCAAAGCTGCCACCTACAGTCAAGAGAAACGTTTCGTGATGACGCATGTGCTTGGACGAGACGTAAGACTGATGATCTGTTCTACTATGATGATGGTTCAATTAAGCACCTTGCCGTTCCGACCGTGTTTCGATACTTGATTCAGCATGGGCTTCCGGTTTTCCAAATACCAAGCCTGGCATTGGCGTGCGCATATGCAGAATCACGGGGGCCCAATGCATCAACTCCTCATACCTCTTGAGCGAGATCCCAGAACCCGCTGACACGGGGCAACGAAACAAAAAGAAAAGAAAGAAGGGCTTGCAGTCGTGCAATGCAGACCCGGACCTCGCGTTTGTCGCTAGAGTCTAATTTGTCACGTCCTTGTAGCTCCTGAGGCGGCCAAGCCACAGAAAAGGAAAGGCAATGTGCTTCCGCGAAGCCGGGATGTTTGGACACCGAAGACCCTCCTGACCTGTCGTCTTGTCCACTGGCCGGGTGCAGCGGCAGATACGTGACTTGTTCCTACATCGATCGACTGTTGCGGTATTTCCGTCAGGCCGCCTCAGGTGAGGTCCTTTTTCTTTCGTTCTCCTCTGGGAGAGGTTCATGGCTGAACTGGGCTGAACTAGGCTTGGAGTGGTCCTGCGATCTGCGCAGAACTTTCTGGCCAGGCGTGCGTGTGTCCCGAAACACTGCCAATGACAGAGGTACGGAGACACTGGACTTTGCACGGTAGAGAAAGAGGTCAGAGAGAGAATTTGTTAGTAACATACCGCTCCCGCCCCCTTTCTCTCACTCTCGCTGTGGTTCCAGACAAAGCTTCTTCGCAGACCATCATCAATACCATTTGGCAGCAAGCACTGTTTTGGTAGACAGGCGGTTTGCAAGGCTGCGTCCTCCTCGGGACGACCGCCTGCTGCGATCCCTTGCGCCATGCAGCCGCTGCTTCAGCTGGCATCGTCTTTCCTTTCAATTTTTGTAGGGAGCCACTCAGAGTCCGAAGGGAGGCGGTGGCTTGCAACCAACACCCCTTCCCCTCAAAGTTTTATGAAAGAACTCGCACCGTTACCCTCCACACGGCACCGATGCATCGGACGTGGGGGTTTCCTTGTCCTTTTGCTTTTCTTTTTGCGATAGCATGGACGGTGGTGGTGGGTGCGATCCCGCATTTGCTCTGCAAGTCCTACCCGAGTACTAAGTATGTCCAGAGTGTCTTGGGTCTTCTTTTGGTCTGCCTTGGTCTTCCTCCCTACTACCAAGGTACCTGTGCTTTCAAAACCAAGGCCAAGGAAATTAGCAATCATGGCGATCGGAACGCCCTGCGGGATCCCAAATCAACGAATGTAATTCTGCTTTCATCCACCGGCCGTGCTGGACCGCTCACCCTCTCTGTCCCTCTCTCTGTGCGTGACCTGCACAGTGCGGCCGGCCAGGTGCTAAAAGGGCGGGTGGGTCACCCGTTGGAAGTCTACCCTTTTTCTTTTTTTGTTGGTTCTCTCCAAGCTCAACATACCGCCCTGGGAGGGGGAGCGTAGATTATGGTCTGGGGTTGGCGACAATCATCTTTTTGCCCCGCTTCGTTGACGTCGTACCGTCCTTATCCCCTCTTTCTGACTCTCTGAGTGTCTCTGAGATGGACTTGAAATCTATTACTACACACTTCCTGCCTTGGATGGGCTCAGGTCATGGTGGAGGGTGGGAAACTTCCTAGGAAAGGGCCCTTGTGACGCATCTTCTCGAGATGCATCTGCACGAAGCAGATTTGCGTTTCGGGGCTCCGTAGCGGCGACCTTTTCTTCCGGGGCGGGACTCGTTTCCACTGGATAAAGAAGTGAAGCAGGGAGGCCGCACAACATCTTTGATCCAAGTCATGAGTTGCTACCATATTACTAAGAGTGTTGAATCGTTGACTTTGCATACTATGACTTTCCAAAGTCGTTCCCCACACCTACTTCAGAGAGGGCGCACACACATACACTATAAATATGAGGGTGGGCGGGATGTCCGTCTGGCTTCCCCGCCGCCGCTCGAACGTCATGACCAGGGCGCGCGGAAACTGTACAGTACGCAACCGGCTCGATCTTCTTCCCCTTCTGACTTGTGAACTTACCTTTCAAATGAAGGATTTACCAACTTTGGCCCCCCCTCTTCTCACCTTGGTTGACTGACTCATGGGGCGGGTTTTTGACTTCAGCCAAGCGCGCAAGGTGCTGGCGAGCTGCCCAAATGTATATTCCCACTCCAGCCCGTTGGATGCATGCGGTGTAGGGAGGGTGTCACGGGCCTTTGGGCCTTGGTCTCTATCTCTTGATGATTATTTTTTGTTAATTTTTCTTGAAACTTGGCTGCGTCTCGGCCTACGGGATGGAGACCGGGTAATCGAGATTGAGAAACTTTGTTGAACACTTGATCTGGCACGGACACTGAAGCTATTAAATGCGCGGTTCCGAATTGGTGTTGACTCGACTAGACAGGCAACCCTTGGTGCTGATAGTCCCTCCTTCATCGCCTGTTGGAATGGACATGATATACATCCTCTAGATGTTGCCTAGGTGGGATAATTGTCCCTAGGAATGACTCCGTCTCTCAATCTTCCCCTCGCCCTTGCCCCAATATTCTTCCTTTGGACCAGCATCTCTCTGTGTGTCGATCTATGCCGCTTCACTTTCAAAGTTTCCGTGCCCGTGTCATAGCAGAAGTGACAAAGGGGCGAGCGAGCCAAAGTAGATTGTTGATGAAAGACTAGTGTCTTCGTTGCCCTGTTTAGTGTCGCTACTCCAAGTCCATTCGAGCGTCGAGATTTTGGCGCTGCGAGGTTGGATGGACTGCAAGTGCTGTTGATGGCCCATCAGTGATGGGGAAGGCACGATCGGTTCTCAATACAGAACGGCGTGGAAGGAAACCACCGTGTCGTTCCTACTCGTTGGATGTGTAGGCGTGCATGTCAGATTCTGAAAGCTCAAGGATCCCGTCCAGGCAGGAATTCAAGTAGTTGGGCCGGAAGGACTCACCTGACAGGACCTTTGAGACATACTGCGAAAACACTCACCATCTCAATTACATCCCATTACCACGTTCCTACTCACGAGCCCTGCTGCCGTCCTCAGAGCCGTTTGAGCACACAGCACCCGTACTGGACGGCGGACGACGGGACAACTCGCCGTCGGAGCCATGATACCACGTGCTGGAGGCGCTCACTTCTTGCTGCTCTCCACGACGTACGTCGCCCCTCTGTCGAGAAGGGTACCACGAGCGCGTTGCAGACGAGTTAGCCCCGCCCATCTGGCGACCACGGCGACGAGCAGGAGGAGACTCGGCCGCGCTGCGGTTCGACGACGCGCCGTCCGAGATGGTCGCGGCGCGTCCTGGTGATGGCATGCGCGTTGGGCCTTGGGAGCGACGAGGGGACCTGCTAGCCTCACCTGTGGGCGTCGAGGCTGGGACGGTCGTGCTGGCGGTCGTCATTGGTGGGCGGGGTGGAGGCGGAGGAAGGCTAATGAATGTGGCGGGTGGCAGCATCGCTGGGGCGGGCGGGCCAGGGTAGACCATCAGGAAGGGCAGAGGAGGGGCCGGAAGAGGCGGCAATGCGTGAGGCCGGGAGGGGATGACGAGGATCCGAAGCTCGTGGGTGGGGTGGCCTTCGCGGCTGTTGTCGCGCTCATCACGCCGGCGGAGGTAGACATAGCACCAGAAGAGAGCGGCGATAGTGACGCCGGCCACGATGGTGGTGATGATACCGATCTGGGCGGGCTTGGGGAGACAGCCGAAGCCGGTGCAGGCGGTGGTTGTTGTCGAGCCTTGATCTCGGACGGCACTCGTGAGGGGAGACATGGTTGGGCATCTGCTGGGTTCGGGCGGATTGTAGGGACGGTCTTTGTATGGATGAATGAAGGCTTTGTTGTTGATGATGTTTTGAACGGTGAGAACAGACTGGGCAGACTCGAGAAGGTGCAAGGGGGGGGGGGTTGTGGTTCTCTCCATAGTGCCACTCTCGCCATCAGAGCTATCGCTATCTAAGCTGTCACCATAAGGGGCTGGTCCCTGATCATAATCACTATGGAGTGACGAAGCAGGAGTCAGAAACTGAGCAGTGTGGGTATTGGAAGACATCAAAGGTGAATGAAATCTGAAATGCCTAGGCACGCAATGGGATGAAAGGTAATCCTTCCATGCTGTCGTCAAAATGATGACGACCTTCAGGCAGGCTGGGATGGGCTGGTTCTCCATCATCTTGTCATATCAGAACAGAGACTGTAGACTCAAACAAATTCATACAAACATGGAGATGAGAAAATTACCATTCAGGTGATAATCGGGTTAGGAGTACAAGGAGTTACAGTTGAGATGTATGATGAGCAATAAAATAATACCATATCGGGGCATGTAGGAGTGATGATAGTGTATATGTGAGGACCATGAAAGTGTCAACGTAACTCAAGACCCCTTGGGTAAGATGAAACCAGGAGACAACATATTGCAGATAGCCTGATGGAAGGAAATGAGGATTGATTGAAAGACAAAAGGCATGTCAGCTCGTCTGAGCAGTGGGTGATACAGTCTACACCAGCCCTAATCAATGCCACAGCTGCCTCCATCAGTCAGGTTGCATCTGACCCGTTTCTATTGTCCAAGGTGTCTGGATGGATGGGAATGCGGCTGCTGACCTGCCATTGTGACTCGATTTAGCAAAAACTCAGTTCTCATGTACTAACTCTGGCAATTACTATGGGCTTTGCTGCACCGGTGCCAAATAGTGCTATCCATCAAAGCTCACCAGCTGCATCCAAGGGAATTTGTCGAGCTGTGGAAGAGAGCTATACACCCCTGGGGGCTGCAGGTACATGATCAGTATCATAAAACAACACCTCTGCTCCAGAAGGTCAAAGGTCATGCAAGATAAAGTACACAACTATGGATTTCCTGGTCTTAGCTGGTATGTTCGGCACACCAAAGAATAGTGTCAAAGGGATGATAGAAGCTTTTAGGCTCACTTGTTAGCTTAAGTGCAGTATCACTAGAGGTTTTCAGGTTGGAATTTACTATAGAATCACTGGGTCATTTTCTGAGGAGTTTGGTGACGGGAATCCCGACTGTTATGGCTCTACATGTTGAGAAGCCTTCGTTCATTGCAGTATGTTGATGAGATGGATCCCGAGGTCAGAGGCGCACAATCAGGCTGCAGTACTGTACTCGAACCTAAGCCCCTCCTGCCCCAAAAGTATCCCGGATGCACTTTTAAGAGGAGATGAGATGAAAGAAAACCACAATGCTTGACAGAATCTTTCCCTGATAACAGTCTCGATTAGCTACATAGCACTAACTTGTGTTGGAATGTTCATATGCACAGAAGATACAGAGGGCAACTTGAGGGCCACAACGCAGTGAACCACCTAGAGACACTGATAAACTCTGCCACTCCAACCAAGATTTCTACAAGAAAGAGAAAGAAAGAAGAAGTGGAAGAAGAGAGGAAAAAGAAAGAACCCCAGTATGAGGGACAAAAGACGTCGTCTAATTAGCAAACAGTGCCATTATTATCCTTTGTATCAGGGAGGACTTTGAATGTATGGATTCTGCATTTTCCAAATACATATACGATATCGGTCATAGCAGATTTCTTGAAGGTCAGGAGTCTTCCATGAGCTTGTACGGCGTGCACGTTCAGTAAGAACCCCGTATGCAGTGTCAAGACGCTGAGAAACACAAAAGCAGCTTATCCCTTGACATTCGCAGTGGTAAATATCCCGATAATGCTGCGCGACGACCGAGTAACGACTGCCCAACTGCCCATCAATTCATGCTTGAGACAGTGATGATTCCCAAGCTGCCGAGGTTCGTAGTGACGTTGAATAAGGGGCCCGTGCGTGATGAGGCTCCCTCGGCCAAACAGGGGTCCTATGACAGGGATAAACTAACGAACTCACCATGCCGAGCAAAGCGACTCTCTTTCTTCAATCATACGAGCAAAACAAGTACCGAGCCAGAACCCAGAAACCAAACAGACAACATGGGTGCTGATCATCCAGCTTTCACACTCGCTGGCCTATGTGAGTTCTTACAAAAGTACACCGTCATGCTGCCGATCCTGGGGACTGAGACAAAGTGTTCAACAGTGGCCGTCGGTGGGACGATGGGGTACGTGAAAGGTGGCTCAAAGCCGTCCCTCATTGCTGGGGTCGGACTCGGCGCGTCGTATGGCCTGGCCGGTGAGTGCATCAACATTGTCATAAGTCCTCTATATTCTCTATCAAGACTGACTTGAAGTATCGCAGGTTATCTTCTGCGGGAGAACAAGGACTATGGATCCGAATTGGCCTTAGGAAATAGCATTGCTCTCGTCGGTGCCGCAACGAGCAGGTGTATGAAGACCAACTGGAGAGCGCCTGTGCCCTTGGGTCTCTTTGCTACAGGCTCACTGGCAACTTATTACTTCCTGAAGAAGTACAGAGAATTCACTCACGGTGTTTAGGCCTGCGTCAGACTTTGCACCTCGAGCAGGACGTTGGCGGATGGCTGTATGGGACTGGAATGGCATCTACAGACGAGGGCAGGCAGGCCTTGTAGATACAGCCGTGTAAAAGTATACAATACTCCTCTCTAAATGACATATATAATGCACTGATCGTTCTGGCCTGAATGCCCAACACTACCTGGTCTTACTCGCATTTCTGCATTGAGTCTAGCAAGGGGGAGGAGGGCCTCTTTGACGGATATTATACCTGCAAAGCGATACTGCATGGATGTATACAGAAGGATGCAATAAGTTACAAACTATCATTCATCTCTCAGCGGAATAAACGGAGTAGATTAGTAACTTCCAACACTGCTTCCGTGGTGGGAAACGAAATCTAACTTGCCAGAGAACCCTAACCCTGATCATTAATTTTCCCCCTGGGACTCTAGGATCCCCTGGGATGCGCCAACTAGCAGGGGTGGTCGTTCCGTCGCATCGCGCTGGCAGCCTCACCTAAAGTTCAGGTCGGCCGACCTCACCTAGCACACGCACCTTTCTTCGCCTTCTCCCTCCGCCCCTCGTCAAAACAGCGCGCACAAGCTGAACCGCAGCCTGCGCGCAGAGCAACGAGCGTCGCAGATTCCACCTCTAGCTGTGACCGCGCAGGAACGACACAATTTTTTCTGACAATCGACCGTGCCGTGGATCGCCAAACAATTTGAACCGGAAAGGTGAGTTGCTCTGTTGGTGGAGTTCTGGTCTAGCAGAAGGTAATTGCGGCTCACACGTAGCTTCGTGGCAGGCCGCATCTTCTAAAACGGCAGCCCTCCGCGGCTTGGCCCCGAATTCTATCCTCGAATTGGGGATCGAACACGACACGCGTATCGCGATAGCTCCTCCCCCAAAGAGACATCAACTTCCTTCTCTCGCCTACCATGGCTTCGACAGTGCACGATGGCCACACCAACGGGCTCAACGGGAGCTCCAACGGCATCTACACGAGCAAACGCTTCTCTGATGTTCCCCCCGTCCTCGACATCCCTGTACAAGATCAAGATGATGAGGCTGTCGAGATCGACCTGACCAACTTGATGGACGATCCGTCCGACCTTTGCGACCTCTTCGAAGCTGAGCGTGCAGCTCGCACTTATTGGATGGCAGTTGCGCTGGCTTATGCAAAGCAGAAGAAGGTGGATTATGCGATCGAGACGCTGATCCGCGGGAATGCCCAGCAGACGATCAACCAGCGGGAGAAGCTGAGCATGATCAGCTGTCTGTGTTGGCTGTACCTGTGGAAGAGCCGCGAGGCACCTCGAGTCTCGCCGGAGGGCCAGGATGCTACCGAGGCCAAGACCAAAGAATTTTACCTACAGCAGGCAATGACGGCGCTCAACGAGGCCTCGCGGATAAGCCCCGCATTCCCACCAGTGTTCCTGGCCCGCGGTGCTCTCCTGCTCCTTAAGGCCTCGTTGCGTGGGTCCTCGAAAGCGGACTCTACTGCAGACAACAAGGACAACAAGAATGAGCTGTTGCGAGCCGCTCTCAAATCCTTCGACGATGCCGTCAGGGTCTCCTCAGGAAGGAACATGCTAGCTGTCATGGGCAAGGCTAGAGCTTTGTTCACCATGGCCAAATACCCTGAGGCACTATCGGCCTATCAATCGGTACTGCAACGCATGCCAGAAATGGTTGATCCTGACCCCAGGATTGGTATCGGATGTTGCTTCTGGCAGCTGGGATTCAAGGACGACGCCAAGACCGCCTGGGAAAGATGTTTGGAGATCAATCCTGACTCCAAGATTGCCAACATCCTCCTTGGCCTCTATTACATCGACAGCAGCGGGCACGTCCCGGCGAACAGCCCCGAATTTATCCGTCTCTATAAGAAGGCCATCACCGAGTACACTCAGAAGTCATTCAAGCTGGACAAGGACGTGCCGCTGACCTGTGCTACCTTTGCCGGTCACTTCCTCTCCACCAAGAAATACGACAATGTCGATCGTCTGGCACACAAGGCGATCCAGTACACCGATGTGAACGCCATCGCCAGTGACGGCTGGTACCTGCTCGCACGAAAGGAGCACTCGCTCGGCAACATAGCACGCGCCGGCGAACACTACAAACGCGCTGACGATGCTCGAGGTGGGGACCAGAACGGCTATTTGCCAGCCAAATTTGGACAGGCTCAGCTGTTGGTCCTCAAGAATGATCTTCCAGGCGCGCGGTACCATCTGTAAGCTGTGACCTCTCCCTCTCCTCCTTCCGGCCCTCTCCCCATCTAGGGCTTCCTCCGGTACAGGATGGGCCACTGCGAATTGCGTGAAGCAGATACTAACACACACCAGGGAGAAGATGCGTGATAGCAAACAGGCTCGAAACCTTGAGACCATGACACTTCTTGGAACCCTTTACGCGGAGGAGGTCTTCAATAACGAGACCCTCGCAGTCAAAGAGAACAAGACCAACGAGGCGAAGAATGCCATATCGCTGTTGGAAGCTGTCCGGGCTGCGTGGAAAGATCCCAAGAAGCATATTGCCGCAGATGCTTCGGTGCTGCTGAACCTCGCCCGGCTGTATGAGAGGGAGTTTCCAGAGAAGGCCCTCCAGTGCTTGCAACAGGTAGAGCAGATGGAGCTTGACCAGATTCTCCCTGACGCAATCTCCGCAGACATCACGGATGAGGCCGAGAGGAAAGCCGCTCTGCGCAAACTGCTGTCTCCTCAACTCCTGAACAACATCGGCTGCTTTCATTCTCACGCCGACAGACACGAACTCGCGAGCGACATGTTCGAATCGGCCCTGGGCTCTTGCATGAGGATGAACGATAGCGGCGAAGAAGAGGATCTGGACATCGACGCTCTCATCACGACTATCAGCTTCAACCTCGGCCGCAGTTACGAGTCAAGAGGCCTTACCGACAAGGCGGTCGACGTCTACGAGGGCCTCCTCAAGCGCCACGAAGACTACACGGATGCTCGGACCCGTCTGGCATATATCAAGTTGCGCAAGAGCCCCAACAAGGAAGGCCCTGAAGCCATTACAACGCTTTACAAAGAACAGGGCAGTGATCTGGAGGTGAGGTCTCTGTACGGGTGGTACCTGTCTAAGGTCACAAACAAGAAGAGACCATCGAATTTCGCAGAAGACGACGAGTACCGAGTCCATAGGAAGACCCTGCAGACCATCGAGAAACACGACCGCTACGCACTGGTTGCCATGGGCAACATGCATCTCATGTTTGCGAGAGAAATGCGTCGAGACACAGAAGCAGACAAACAGCGTCGGAGCAAAGAGTACAACAAGGCAGTGGAATTCTTTGACAAGGCACTGCAGTTGGACCCGCACAACGCGTACGCCGCACAGGGTGTTGCTATTGCACTCGCAGAAGACAAAAAGGACTACAGGACCGCCCTGGCCATATTGCTTCAGGTGCGCGATACGATCAAGGATGCCAATGTCTACGTCAACCTAGGCCATACCTATGCGGAGCTTAAGCAGTTTCCCAAGGCCATCGAGAGCTACGAGACCGCCCTGTCCAAGGAGGGTAAGGCTCACGACGCCATGATACTGTCCTGCCTGGGCCGCACATGGCTTAATCAGGGGAAGGCCAGTGCTCCTTCAGAACATAATCAGCAGGGCACTCCAGATCTGAACTCCTACCATAAGGCTTTGGAGTTCGCGAAGAAGGTGAGATACCTAATTATGAAGTTTGCCGTTGGGGGGGGGGGGGGCGAAAAGAAATGTAAAAGCCCATGTGTTCTTTTGCTAATGTTTCTTTGTTTCAGGCACTGGCCACGAACGCGGAGCAGGTGCACTTCAAGTTCAACGTAGCTTTCGTGCAGATCCAGCTGGCCGACACGGTAAACAAGATGAAGGATGCCGATCGCACGCTGGAACAACTCCAAGAAGCATCCGAGGGCCTGGATGCTGCGGTCAAGACACTTGACGAGGTGGCGAACAGCCCTCGGCCCCCCTACCCCAAACACGACATCGAGCAGCGCGCGATCATGGCCCGTGGTACAATGCGCAACCAGATGACTCGAGCCATCGACGCACAACGGATCTACGAAGAGCAGAACAAGGAGAAGATACAGGCGGCGAGGGCGGCACGAGAGGCCGAGATCCGTCGCCGCGAGGACATCAAGCGCAAGGCGGAGGAGGAGGAGCGCAAGCGGCAGGACGAGATCCGTAGGAAGCGCGAAGAGATCATTGCGCGTGACAAGGAGCAGGCAGAACGCCGCGCCCAGGAGGAGCGCGAGCGCCTCGAGGCGGAGATGACGACGGATACAGAGACGGGCGAGCGTGTCAAGCGCAAGCGCAAGCCTGCGCCGCGGGCCAAGGGCGAGGGCGGCGGTGATGGTGGTCGCAAAGGGCGCGCGCGCCGCAAGAAGAAGGATGTTGAGACTGACGGTGACGAATCCGAGGAGGAGCAGGAGCGCGAGGAGCGCCAGCCCAAGAAGAAGCGGCGTCTCACCAAGAAGGAGAACAGCAAGTACAAGAGCGCCGAGTACGTCAACGATTCTGACGAGGACTCTGCAGCTGGTGATCGGCAGGCGTCCAAGGACGACACTCCGGCCTCCCGATTGTCGTCACTTCCAGCGATGGCGGATTCGGACGAGGAAGATGCGGGCCGCATGGAGGTGGACCGATCTCCGTCTCCTGCCGGCGCCGCTACTACTGCTCGGGATAATGACGACGAGGCGACGCAGAGAAGGCCAAGAGCAAGGAGGGGCCGCGTGCTGGAGAGTGACGACGAAGACGAGGATGGCGATGGCGGGGCACCGGCTAAGTCGCCAGAGGATGCCACCGGTGCAGATGTGAGCATGAGGGATGCGTCGGATGACGAATAGTCAATCCTCCTCACCTGTGGCATGGATCTTGATATGATCTCGAGTTTGCCGCACTAAAAACCCAAAAGTCATAACAAACCAAAAGGCGTTGGCGCGTGGGGCGGTCCTCTGTCGTACCGTCTGTTCAGGCATAACCCAGAACATACAAAACGATCATACAGGGGGCTTCTATTGAATATCTTTCCGAGGCATCGCCACCCTTGTTGTGCTGCTCATCAACCCTCCTTTGTGCTTGTACTCCACCGTGTGCAGCAGCCTTGTCAATATAACATGCTAACTGCTTCTTGCTATACATGGTCCCTTGAACACACTAGAAAGGAAATAAGAAGGGGGTGGTAATTCCCACCAGATCCTGCCTACATCCCCGAGGCCACACGAACGTTGAGCACAGATTGGTTTATAGAGTGGCAGAGTGGATTTGGTTCGATCCTGTACGGATAGATCAAGCGAACATGCCGCCAGCGCCTACTACAAAAAGATGAAATCACCGAGGGGCAGGTTAGACTATTGTAGATCTGGGGTGGTGTGTGCGCAACGGGTCGGAATCTGGTCGAGATCCACAGGAGGGGACGGGTTTTTCCCTTTCCTGGGGGGTCGAGTGACGCTCGTGGCCCACACTGCACATGGTTTCACGGGTCTGGAAGCGGGAGATGATGTTGCTGTGTACACGGGCTTACACACACACATACATCTACACCACAAGCAGTAATCCCAAGAACATGAGTACCGTGGTGTAGTAGTATAGAGCAATTTTACTACTACACCAAGGTGATCATGTACTACTGCAATGTATGGCATGCTTTACAAACTCATGTGCACATAATATGCCTTGTTCTCTTCTTTTTCCTTTGTTTCCCTCTCTCTGTTGTTCAGGTTTCACTGCAATTCTGCCCGTTCCCTTCTCGAATGTCTTGCTCACCAACTAGCGATAATTGCCACAACAATTAGGCCTGCTCTACTCATTTCCGAAGGAGGAGGGCCTGTAACGAGAGAGAATCGGCAAGCTATGACCTCGAGGGGCGTTGAGGGGTGTCAGGGCGGGAGAACGCCAGGGCCCAACCCATCCCCATCCTCAGAAACCTGCTTCGAGGAGCATCGCCTCCGACACAGGGGCGCAAGCAAGCAGCCGTTCGCTTGTTTGCCGGTAGGTTAGTCCCTTGGTCTTTTTTCTTCTTCTTCTTCTCTTTCCCCCCTCTTAAATGAACTGTGGAGAGGAGCCCTGGAGAAAGAAAGCTTGGATGGGGTGGTGACGGTGGTGGGTGGCGTGGGCCACCCGAAAGGCCGACCCTGCATGATGCTAAAATTGGGAACCACCATTGCGCGGGCCCCGGTTACGGGTGGGAGACTGAAAAGCTGGAGCACCAAAACAAAGCTGCCCCGGCTGGAGACTTGGAAATCTAAGCCAAGCTTTCTGGAGCCCAACCCAAGGTACGAGAGCGGAGAGGGAGGGAGGGGAGAAGAATGGAGAGAGGTTACGACGACTCATGGGGGGTGTGGCAGAGTGAGGGCGGTTTTTCGAAAGACCTAATTTACACAGACGCGGGGCTTGGAGCTGGAAGGGAACGACGGGGTTGGTCTGGGTTAGAATAGTAATCCAGATGTGATACGAAACGACGAGCGCGCGTACAAGCGAGCGGGCCTAGGGTCGCCCAGGCCAGGACATGACATAACATGACATGACATGGCATGACAAGAAAAGAGGAATTCGCAGATGGAGAACGAAAAGATACCAAAAAAAAAAAAGGGGGGGAAATAGAGAGAAGAAGAAAAAAAGAGAGACGAGAGGAGGATGAAGAGGAGCAACAGGAGCCAGGAACATGCTCGGACCAGACCCAACCCAAGCTTAGAAAGAATAGGTCTGGGCCTGCTGGATGACAGGATAATATTCCGAGGGGGGGGGGGGGAGCGAAGGATACGAAGAAGAAAAAAGCAGAATGGAGCCTCGAAGTGGCTGGTTTAAGTTTTGCCTTTGACGAAACTCGGGCAAGGCTGGCAAGCTGGATGCAGGGCTGCGTCATTGTGGAGTTGATAGCTACATCAGCCCTCGGTCGAGACCTCGAGAGTGGCTCCTGCCCGGCCCTGTACCCTTTCTGTAACCAATCTTGGTAGATACTATCTAGGTGGAAAAAATAAAACAAGATCAGCATGAAATGTTTCCTAATCCCGACAGCTTGGTACCCTCATATCCATGGGTGGGCAAAAGAAGGTAAAAGATAGGAGGGCAGAGGAGGGAGGGAAAGAAAGAAAGAGGGAAGGGGGGAAAAAAAAAGGGGACCAAAATGATGACGAGTCTGGCGGCAAAATGTAAACAAGCAGGTACTTAAAGTAGACAGGGAGCTAATTACAGAGCCTTACCTAGGTACAGTACACCACACCCTGTGGCACAGCACCCCAGGCCCTTAGGATGGAGGAACGAGGAGCATGATGCAGTGTCACAAAGGTACTATGTACTATATGTACGTCTTGAACACAGGCAGATGCAGCTACCAAATGTACTACTAATAAAGGCTTGCATAATGCAACGGCCGCTGTCAACTCTCCACTGTGACATGGCAGTCGTGTGTCTGTGTGTCTCGGAAACCACATGGTACAGTGGAAGAGAAAAGAAACATAATAACCCAGCTATGTTGGGGTAGAGAAATTTCTAATATTCCAAGAATATCCTTCTATCCTAGAGGATCGTGTAAACATATATATATATATGCAAGAGACATCAGGGGAATTTGAATGTAAAAAAAAAACACCCATTATAGCATTGCTTGAAAGAGTAAGAGGTATGCACATTGAGTAAACAGACCTGCATCCGACCTCCTAAAAGGGTACACATCACATGCACTAGCTCCCAGCCATGAATTTAACCTAAGAGTCAAGCCGCACAGCCCTCCAGAGATCCTGACAGATGACCTGCAAAGTCTGGCTGGCATCCTGTGTGGAGATGAAACAACATCAAATTTTTCTTCTTCTCGAGATTCTAATGTCTTAGGTTCATATGTAACAGTCCAAGAGAAAATACTGCTTGCTGCTGCCAAGACTGGTGATTACAACAAGTCTGTGTCTCTTTCTTCCTCTTTGTGCTATTGAAGCCAAAAGGGCTGTCCCAGTAAAGTACCTTTCATGTTCAGTATGGTAGCATTGAAAAAGGAATAGTGCGCCCAAGGTAGCATTGTAATCTCACCTCAAAGAAGGAAAAGTTGGTAGCCTCCCTCTTCTGCCTCTCTGGCCTCCATCGATGATGAAGTCACTCTGCACCTTGAAGGGTGCAGCCTATAGAGAGAGCACATATGCATGTGTGTGTGTGTGTGTTACGGACAGTACTTGCCATGTGGCTGTGGCTGCACAGTGTTTTTTGGGGAGTTAGGCGGGGGGCTTGGTGAGCCGAACCTTGTCTGTGGTCCTAGTAGTGGTGCTGAGGTGTGCTGTATTCCGGTGCTGGACTGCTGACTTCAGCAGGCACGGAAACCCATGTAGAGGCCCAACCAACCAACCCAACCCAACCCAACCCTGGGGCCAAGCGCTGCGCTAACACCAGGGCAGCACCTAATATTGAAGAACTGCGCCTGCACCTGCACCTGCACTTGTGTGTGCCTTGTGCTGCCGTGTCTTGTCCCTGTCCCGCCATTTGGTCTCTCAAGTCCAACAATCCATTCTCGACCTTGCTGCGGTGCCTCTGCTTACTTACCTTTTGGATCGCAACAACATCACAACAACGCTTGCTTTCGGCACCTCCCTCTTTGTTTTAAACACTTGTCGACACAAGGACTGGGCTACTGACTTGGGCTTTGGAAACACTGGCTCCCATCACAGTTGCGACAACATTGACTCCAGCACTGGCTCTCTCTACTTCACAGCCCTCGTCGCCGCGTCCTTGTCGCCGCCGCCGTCGCGTGCGGTTGCCTCCACCATGACGGCAGCGAAACCGCCTAATCCTCCGAATGTCCACCCGCCCACCGCCGTAAACCACGAGACTCCGCGTCACATGGACCCTCCGACGCCTACGACGACCTCCCACGCCTCTCCTCCGAGTAAACGAGACCTCAAGTCGTGGTGGAAGAACTTCAAGCTCACGTCGAGACATGAGGAGTCACATGGTAGAGACCCTTCTTCTCTTTCTCCTCCTTCTACAGTACCTTCAGCTGTTGCTCTTCGTCTCGCCTCGTGCCCTCGAAGCATCCTATCGTCTCTGTCGGGAGGTCGAAAATCAATCGCAAGCATGCTTCCATCGGAGACGTCTTAAGGTGCTTCGACGGGCCTGAGGAGGCTGTCGCTGTCGCTGTTGCTGCCGCCACGCCGCCGCCGCCTGCCAGGTCCACCAGCACCAGCAACATCAACAACAACAACAACAATAGCTGGTTGACGTAGGTCTCAAGGCGACGGATCGCGCAGCACAGCTACGTCACCTTATTTCTCGACGAGGCACAGCGCTGTCATATTTGCCTTTACAGATTTCGTTTAGCTGCAGCGTCCAAGCTGACTTTTGTAGAAACTAAACCACAGGGCATCTTCGGCGTCCCATTGCGCCAGAGCATCGTCTATGCCAACGTCGCCATCTCCCTCGTAGACGACAACGGAAAGAGCTACATCTATGGTTATGTCCCTATCGTGGTGGCCAAGTGCGGGGTTTTTCTGAAGGAAAAAGGTGGGTGTGCACTATTCCTTCAAGGCTCGCTGCGCCAGCGGGATAGCTTTACGTGGTACTGACGCGAAGAGGGGTTGGTTTACAGCGACGACCGTCGAGGGCATCTTTCGCCTCAACGGATCCGAGAAGCGCATCAAGGAGCTCAAGCACATCTTCGACTCTCCAGACCGCTACGGCAAGGGCCTGAGCTGGGATGGCTATACGGTTCACGACGCGGCAAACGTCTTCAGGCGGTATCTGAACGACCTGCCAGAGCCGGTGGTGCCGCTCGACTTGTACGAGAAGTTTAGAGAGCCCCTCCGAGGTGCGACCAAGACAGCTGTTGGAGACGCCGAGGGCCCGCAGTTCATCGACGACTTCGATGTGGACACCGCCATCAAGAGGTACCAGCACCTGATCAAGGAGCTTCCTCCCCTGAACCGACAGCTTCTGCTCTACATCCTCGACCTCCTGGCCGTCTTTGCCGCCAAGGCGGAAGACAACCGCATGAACTCGCAGAACCTGGCCGCCATCTTTCAGCCCGGCATGCTCTCCCATCCCATCCACGCCATGGCCCCCGAGGAGTACCGCCTGAACCAGTGCGTCCTCATCTTCTTGATCGAGAACCAAGATCACTTCTTGATCGGGATGCAGGGGACTGCTGCGGATGAGAAGACAATGCAGGAGGTCCAGCAGGGCACGCCCAAAATCATCGCCCCCGCGACCCCAGGCTCCTCCAAGAAGTCGGGGGTCCACAGATCGGCGTCGAATGCCAGCGCAGGGGCCGAGAGCATCGTAAGGGACGGCAAGATACGTCGGAACAAGAGCACGAGCAGCCGGCACTCTCGCCAGTCTACAGGTGCGCCGAGCCCAAGCAGCCCTGCCATGCCTACCACACCATCCAGCGGACTGGGCAGGAGCAATACCGTGCCGTCCAAGCGTTCTCCAGCGTTGCAGGGTGCGAGGTTTGGCCACGCAAGGAACGGCAATGAGACACTGGCTGCTCCTCCTTCGCCTCTGACGCCTGTCACCGTGCCGGCGGCAGCGAACGTCCCCGCGACGCCCACCGTGGAAGAGGTCACAACGCCCGACTCTAAGGAGCCCACGGATCCCATCTTGTCAGGCAGTGTGGCCGGTGCAGACCGCCTGACCCCAGCGCATGCGGCAGAACGGAGCCAGGAACGCCTCTTGGACCCAAAAGCAGCCTCCGAGGGGGTGACTACTCCATCTAAAGAGCGCAACCTACACAGTCTGTTCCAGCGGTCACCTACTGAGACTAGTGAGAAGAAGGCACCCAACAAGCTGCGAAAGAAGCGTGTGCCAAGCAGCACCAACCCCAGTGCTGCCAGTTCCACGGCGTCTCTTCCTCACTCTGCCGGTGTGTCGCCCAATACAGAAGCTACTAACCCCCTCGACACTGTCGGAGAATCCGGAAGCAAAGAGCCCGAGCAAGCAACACAAGACGCGAGGCCGGACCTAGTGGAGACGCCTTCCGAGCCGACCCCACGAGCGTCGCAGATGCCTTCCAGCGGCACATTGCCGTCGGCCACCGGGGAGCCCGGCCTGAAGAGCAAGACGTCGCACCCCACGTCGCTACAGAGCTCTTCGCATGATGACTCTGAAGCAGATCGGTTGGGAGAGCGGGTCTCGTCCCCCGAGCAACCAGACAGGGAGAGAAAGAGACGATGGCGGCTTTCTCGCAAGAGGGATGACGTGTCCTCGGAGACCTCAGAGCCAGCGCCGCTGGTCACCTCACCGCGGAGGATTGGGTTCAATAGGACGGCGGAGACAAGCAACAGCTCGGTCGGGACCGACGCCAAGTTTGGTGAATCCTACGAGCAGACGCTGGAACCTCACTCCAGTCTTGAGTCCGGCAGGGATAACAGGGATGAATCCCGGGGTATCTCTGGATGGATCAAGAGCAAGATGCGAGAGGCCAAAGAGACTGCTGAGATCCGACGGACAAAGTCTCCACCGGGCGATCACGGCTCTTTGAACTCGATGCTGCCCACGCGGGGCAAGAGTCTGGACATCAAGCGGTCGACTGAGCATGACAAAGAGGCTGCTCCTCCGGTACCAAAAATTGAAGAGGCTGGCGCCTCTTCCTAGGTCATGAAGGGTCGCCCAAGAGAAGGACAGGCCGATGTAAGATCTAAACGACCGAGAGACCGGATGGGCTCGATGTGGATCTACGACAACGGCATACGAGTCTCGCAACCCTCTCTGTCTCTCACAGGCGCTATTGCTCTATCATGACCGTCGAATACGGGACCGGATACAGCCCTTAATTTTCTTTTGTGTATTCGACCACCCCCCCTCCCCCTCCTTCACAACCCCCACCAAAACACCATTGGATTGACGAGATGAGTGGCTTTGATGGAGATGTGGCAATGTTTTGGGGAAAGCGAACGTGTTTGTTGTGCTTCATTTAGATGAGCAAAGATGTTTATCTATACACAAGTGAGTATACACATAAACGATCTGAATTGTTCCATTGAAGGGGCGCCTTGAGATGCAAGAGCTGGAAACGAAGGGCTGAGGGTGAGAAAGTGTGAGTCTGGACCAATCGGGAGAGATTGTTTTGTCATATTTTCAGTTGGATTTTTCAACAACATTGTTACGGAGCCTTGAAGAAGAAAGCGCAAGAAGACCCCCCCTTCGATGCGGTGGCGGCGTGTTGATATTCGAGCAGCTGCTGCGTGAGGATACCCTGGTGTTGAGTTACTACCCTACATGATGTATTACAATTTGCGTGGGAAAAAAGAAAAAGAAAAAAAACAGAGACGAGCGATGAAGGTCATAATTCTACTATTTACAGGTCCTCGGGTTCTTCTTTTAGCGTGAAGCAAAACTGCTGTCCCCGATTTTGATTTATAGGGTTTGTTTGAAGAAATTTGACTGCGCACATACACGATGAGTCTGGAACCCAGTGGCAAATGACGGAGCGCCCGGCGTGTTCTCGGGCGACTGTGACAGACAAGTAATAATGGCACACCGGAGGGCGCCTCACCACTTGAAGGGTAGGCTTGCCTCGGCTTGCATGATCCTTTCTTTCTAGGCGGCGAGTGAATGTAGTAGGCTGGTTGGTCCGTTGGGTGCTGACACCCGGCGCACATTGATTTCTTCTTCTCTATTTCATTCTCCAAGGCATGTTCATAAGGACATCTGTGGGATGTTGCCTGCATGCCGGCGCTCCCGAGATCCGGATACAAGGCAGGGGGCGGATCATCTCAATGGGCTGTCTTAGGGCGAATTATTCAAAAGAAGAGAAAGAAGAAGAAGAGAAAGAAAATTACCACTTTTCCATGTGGACGTTCTCTTCGGCAGGTACTTTTGTCGAAAGGAAATACAAAGAAAACGAATATCACACAGCTTTTTTCAAGTCTCGATAGAAATTTTGCCAGGCGCCCCTCCTTCAGCTTATCCATTCTCCTGGGAACAATCTCCACTGTAACGGTTCAGGTTGTATATACACGGTGTGACATTGCAGGGTACAGTAGTAGTTTAGTAGTCCAGTGCGCCCGTGACGGGGAAGAGGTAAGTTTCCGTCCGTCAGCTCGACTCTTATTTCTGGGGATCAGGTCTAGCGCCCACGCTTCCCCGCAGAATTTCAGTACAAAAGTCCGCAACAGTTAGTCGCTTTCTGGGGTAGAGCTTATATAGTACATTTAGTTTCCAGCACGTTTTGTCATGGCTCTGTGGGGAACTTTGGGTTTTTTTTTATGGTCCCGTGGGGCGGATTGGCAGCGACTTCGGCTGGGCGTTGATACATTGATGATAGGAGGGCTTTTCTTTTCCTGGAAAAGGGAAAAAGGGAATGAGAGAAAAAGAGAAGAGAGCGAACGTATGAGCCAGAGACTGGGTTCTCCAACAACGTATGACGGTGGTACATACATCTGTTCTGGAATTGGTAGCAGCCAGAGGCAGCCATTTCAATGAGGGGAGAGGCCACAAAGAAGAAAAAGAAAGAAGAAGAAGACCAAAGTCTGGGATTGCATGCATGCGTGATCACTTGACAGATCCCAGGGGATGATGCCAACCACGATGCACTCACTCACTTTTCTCGTGTACTGTATACTCGCTCTGGAATGCAGTATTACTGTTCGGGATTATTCCCTGCTGAGGTGAGCGGGCGTCCGTCCTACGGCAGCCCGTCGGTGAGGAGGGGGGTGAGTGCGACAGCACCATAATTACTACTGCATGTAGGTTATCTCTCATGCTGTGAAACCTTCAAGAGGCGGGTGCAGCATCGGGTGAATGTCTCAGAAAAAGAAAAAGAAGAGAAGAAGGTAAAGAAGAGAGAGAGAGAGAAAGGAAGAAAAGGACTGTTAGCCCTGTGGGCTTGTGGTACCGCCAAGTATGGTTTTTTTTCTTCTTTTGTGATATCTTGCCACGAGATGGAAAGATGCAACAGCCCGAGTACCCACTCCCAATCGCCTGTCCCTGGTAATACAAGGTGAGAAGAGGTTCGTCATTGGAGGAGAAGGAGGAAGGATGAGAGCGGAGGGTCCTATGGGGATGGGAGGGGATGATCTTGGTCTTCATTCAGCTGCCGTTCCAGCTTCCCGCCCGCCGCCGGCGCCTTGGGAGAAGAAATCCTTTGTTGGCGGGTCCGGAGCCACTGCCGTGGAGTGCAGCAGCCAGCCCCCCCAAGCCTGATTGAGTTTGGTGTCCTATGGGGTCGGCTTCCCCTCGAGTCTTGGTCCAAGCTGGGGAATTTGGCTGGGGTGGTGGCGTTCACATGAGAGGGAAAGAGCAAGTCAAGAGAGTGAGAGCTATTGATGTAGGGCGTGCGTAGTACTACTGCCTGTACAGTGTAGTGCGGCTCGTACTGTCATGGTACCCAACGTGCCAGACTACTACCATTTCAGTACTTGGCTACTGCATGCATGCAGCATGGGTGCATGCGGTGTGCTTCTTGATTACTTTCTTATTCTCGTGCCGTCTGCCCTCCTCACTTTTTTCTCACCTTCTTTTCTTCCCCTCGCTTCCTTTTTGTCAGCGAGTTACTGCTCAACTATACTCGTTCACATCTGTTCAAGAACTCGACAGACAGGCAATAAACCCCCAATGAGATGAGTCTTGCGAGACGGGCTACCACCGACAAACCTCATCAAGTCACTTGGCCATCTCGTGGGCAACGACCAGGCGCTATCTCTACGTACAGGCTTGCGAGATCGCGGCCATGTTTGGCAAGAATCCAGGTACGTCCTGAGTTTAAATCTCCTCCTCCTTCTCAGCCTCGCCTGCAGGTCGCAGGAGACTACTGAGCGCCCATGAGGACGGCTCCCTCCCTTTCTCTCGACAGATAATCCTTGGTTCTCGACACATGAGCCAGAAATCTCAAATCATAGCCATAGACTGACCTAGGGTATATTTTTATATATGATGCAGCCCCGAAAAACGCCTTGGGCAGCGACGAGGTTCATAGCGACGGCATGAAGGAAGACAGCGGCATCAAGGACGGGAGCGGATCGCCCGATTTCCAGCGAGACCAGCTCGGCGGCGGCTACCCCACGGAGGAGTACGATGAGTTGGGTGTCGTGTGTCCTCCGCATACCACCGAGAAGAAGCTCATGGCCAGGATCGATCTGCACATCCTGCCCTTCATCAGCCTGCTGTACCTCCTCGCCTTTCTGGACAGGGTGAACATCGCCAACGCCAAATCCTTTGGGCTCACCGCCGATCTCTCCCTGGGGGGCGTCGAGTACAACACCATCCTCACCATCTTCTTCGTCCCTTGTGAGTGGTTTTGAGCATAGTTTCTTGTTGTGTTCGATATTCTATTCGACGACGGGGCCGTCTGTCTGTTCGCTTATCCAGCTGCTAATCATGGAGGCGAGGGACAAAAACAGACGTCTTCTTCGAGATCCCCTCCAACATCCTCCTCAAGAAGCTGTCCCCGAGGATCTGGCTGTCCATCTGCGGCATCGGTTTCGGCTTGGTCATGATTTTCCAGGGCCTCACGCAGAACTACTCAGGAATTCTCGCCACCCGCTTCTTCCTGGGTCTCTTCGAGTGCGGCATGTTTCCCGGCTGTTTCTACCTGCTCAGCATGTGGTACAAGCGTGGTGAAGCCCAAAAGCGCTTCACGTTCTTCTTCTGCTCCACGTCCCTGGCTGGTGCGTTTGGCGGGCTGCTGGCCTCTGCTATCGGGAAGAGTAAGTTTCGAGACCCGTGCGTGGGCTTCGAAATCTGTGTGTGTGTGATTATCTGGCTAATAACGCCTTGTGGTGTTTCCATAGTGGATGGCCTACGAGGTTACAGTGGCTGGCGCTGGATCTTTATCATCGAGGGCGCTCTGACGTTTGTCATTTGCGTGGTGTTCCTCTTTGTCTTTCCTACCTTGTGAGCATTCTCTTCCTTGTATACATATATATGTACTCTTGTGTCTAACGCCTGATATCCAGTCCTGAACAGGCCAAATGGCTGGACGAGACAGAGAGGTCCTATCTCAAAGCCCGCCTGGAGGCAGACCTAGGCAGAAACGCTGCAGAACGTAAGATCACCTTCAGCGATGTCCTGCACACCCTGCGCGACCCAAAGGTTCTCCTAGGTGGCTTCATGTATATGGGCCTGATAGTGTACGTTATAAAAAAGACCCTTTTTCCAACAAATCTTAACTATATATGTAAATACCTCGACTGACATTGAGATCTATAAAAAAAAAAAAAAACCAGCCCGGCATATGGATACGCCTTCTTCAGCCCAGCCATCCTCGCAACCTACAAGTACGGCGCGATCGAGACGCAGCTCCATTCTGTCCCACCATGGTCAGTGGCCTTCGGCTTCAGTATGCTCGTCGCCGTCCTCTCCGACTTCGCCCGCCACCGCTTCCTCTTCGTCCTCGCACCGCTCTGTCTCGCCATCACCGGCTTTGGCATCCTCCTCACCGTCCACGACAACCTACACCTCGAGTACGCCTCGCTCTTTCTTGTCTGCATGGGTACTTACAGCGCTATGCCGGTCATCGTTTGCTGGTTCAATATGAACCTCGGTGGACATCACCGCCGCGCTGTGGGGTCTGCCTGGCAGATTGGGTTTGGTAACATCGGGGGCATTATTGCCACGTATAGCTTTTTGAGCCGAGACGCGCCCGAGTACAGGCCTGGGTACAGCATCTGTATCGGGTTCATCTGTCTTTGTGTTGTGAGCTGTTCTCTCTATGCGGCGCTGATTACCTGGGAGAACAGGCGGCGGGCGCGTATGGTGAGGCGGGAAATTAGTGACTATGAGAGGACTGAGCTTGGCGATTTGAACCCGGAGTTTAGATATATGCTCTGATGCAACCTCTGAGCGCAAGGTGGGGAAGGAGGAGGTGACGTCCTCTGGCCGGTGAGACGATTTGGATATAGACCATGGAGATTTATTCGACTGTATTTGACCATACGGGAACAATTTGATGATTCTTTGTTTGTGTTACGTACGTGATAAAAGAATGACTCTGCTCTGCATACACACACACACATACAAGACGCCAACAACACGATGCATGAGTGATATGGTGCCGAAAATTATCTATTCGTTTCTGTTCATTGGCGTCACAACGACACTGGGGTCTCGTCAGAATATACGCCCGTATCCCAGACGGCCAAGAACCCTTCCTTCCTCTCATCATCGCTGAACAGGCCGTTCCATCCCCTCCAGACTTTCCTCAGCCTCACCATCATGTCTCCCCCACCAAGCCCCTTGCTCTTCTCCTTATCAAAGAAATTCCTGAGCATCGGCTCGATACTCTCAAAGCCCACAATGTAGCGCGGGATTTCACCTTCTCTGTCTTTCTTGTTGCTGTTTGGCGGCCATACCTCCTCTTCCAGAAACCCCACACCCCAGTCCGTATTTTGCCCAAACCCCTGGAAGAACCGCTTCGTCTCGTCCATATATGCCTCGCGCTCCTCGCTCCGTGGCGCCGTGTGCAGCGGCGGCTCGCAGGTGAGAGCTCTGGCTCGGAGGGATGGGTAGACGAGGTGTGATCGCCAGGGGGTGGCGTGGCACGGTGTCAGGAACAGGGCAAAGAGCTCATCCGCCGCCCCATCGTGCTGGATAGGCGAAGATACAGGGCGTGCCGCGTGGAGGGTCAGTCGGTCAGGGTGGATGCGCTCGTACTCGTGCCGGAGGAAGTGCATCACCGAGATGGGCGCAGCGGCGTGGAAGAGGGAGAGGTAGACCGCGATGACGAGATTGACAAGGATGAGACCGGCGAGGAGGGCTGTCTTGGCCTGGGAAGGCTGGCGGCCGGGAGGCGCGGAGAAGAGACCGGCGAACGAGGGCGCCGCAAGGATATGGAGGACTGGGAGGAGGGGCAGGATGAAGCGGACTTCCTTGTGAGAGATGAGAGACAGGGTTGTGATGGTGGTGATGACGACGAGGGCAAGCGCCCTGAGCGTGTTGGACTGCAGGGCCGTTGCTTCTGGGTTGGGTGAGGTGGTGGACCTGTACAGGCCGATGAGCGCGAACGGCAGGAAGGTCATTGTGAGCTGCGTGATGCCCTGCGAGAGGTAGTAGTGCCAGTCCATCTCTCCATAGAACACGGCGAGGTCCTGCGAGAGGTTGAACTGGAGAAAGTGATAGGGTGGAAACGTCCATTCGCCGAAATACAGACGGTCAGACAGGGCAGATAGGAGCAGGACGGCACTGCCGCAGAGCACTGCCTCTCTGACTAGAACGAACAGGATCCTGGGGGTGATGGGACTCTTGCCACGGAGCATAGGCCGGGCCAATGCTGTCAACACCACGGTCGCCCATATGAAGACGTTGGTAGGCCTGAGAAGGACAGCAAGAGCAGCCAGAGAGAGGGACACACGAAGACTACACTCCCTGTTAGCACATGCAAATACTCACATATGAGCCTGCCCTTTCTGGAAAGGTGGTGAACATACCTGCTGAGGCGCTCTCTCCTCGCCGGGATGCCACCATGGGTCTCGGACGCATCACCAAGAAGATCCCAAGGCCAAAAGCTCAGCGCTGTGACTGTCAGGGTCATCTCGAGCGAATTCGAGAAAGTCCTAGCGGTGCAGTACCACTGCCAGGGGTTGAGCACTGTGATACACAACTGGGATGGGCTATCAGTAAAAGGGCAAAACAGGGAGTGTGGCCGATGGGAGAGCAGGGCCCCATACCGCTGACCATGCAGACCTGCTGCCTTGGCCGTAGACTCTTTCTGCCAACTTCCAGGTGTAGAAATCCCCCACCACAGCCAGACAGGCTTGAACCAGTTTAGGCAGGACGGTCAAGAGGGATGCTCTGAAAGAGGGAGCATATGGAAGCACAGCAGTGATCTTGTCTGCTGTGGCGTACGCAGCAGCGAAGAGGGCTGGGTGGAGGGAGGACCGCAAGTGGTATTTCCATTCCTACTTGAGCTGGTCAGCCAAGTTTGTGATATTCACTCCCTTTGAATTGAAAAATATAGGTATTGCTTTTACCCAGGTTATCCATGCACCACTGTCTGGCCCAAATGCCAGACTCCACGCTGGTTCGAGCGCCTGGAAATATTCGTCCGGCTGGAAAAAGGTGCGACCAGTGCAAAGCGCATTCACCAGGCGGATGACGACGAGGCTAATGAGCACATGCTGTGATCGAAGCCAGAGCCCATGCTGAGAATGTGTTGGCTGACGGGCTTCATGGACAGACATCGTCAAGAAGCAAACAGCTTCATAGGTGAAGCAATTTTTCCAATGATCCCATGTGACAGACGATACCTATGAGGAAAAGTGCTGGCCTCACTGTTTAGGTGTTGAAAGTTTTGGTGGATGTGTAGCTTGGGTAAGTAGGTAGGTACGTACTATGACAGCTGGTACGTATACTGAATGAGTGCTCGAGTAATAGCTTGTTGAGCCTCACTGAAATTTCCTAGCTGAAGTAGTAAGCCCCCCCCCCCTGGGAAAGGCCCCGGGCGCTGTGATTGGTCTGTAGCGTCGATTGTAATTGGTGAAGAACGATTGGTTCTGGCGCTCACAGGGGGTCGCCCACTGCATCGTGGGGGTGGGATTGCCCCTCCATCCCGCTATCGGACCCTGAAACTTGAGGGAGGGAGGGGTGGTACAAACGTTCCCACGTCCCCTTGTGTAGGTTGATCTATCAATTCTACCGAGTATTTTCCAGTCGAGACACAACATAGCAGGTTTAGTAAAAGGCTGAACAAGGTTCGTGCCCTCAGGTGGTGTCCTCAAATCTGACATGTACTTGACCAATTCATTCACGACTTGACCGCCACAGACGGACGACTCAGCAAGGATCATCTGGCGCACCCCCGTAACAAGAAGAGTGAGTGACAAGTAGTAGAGACAATATTCATTATTCATAGCGTCGGCTTGCTTCGGCACGTAGCTGTGGGCGTGTGCTATCTTGTGACCTTGAACCACCCAGGCACGGCTTAGAGTCGATCAAATGACCGGTCGCCGGCAGTTATACTGTACCAAGACAACGTTTACGGTTATACTTGCACTTAGGGGTATAGCCTTGACGTAAAATCGTGCGTTGAGAAGGATCTCGTATGGGGCTTTTTTCTCTCTCTCTCTAGACTTTTACTTTTTGCTTTCACCTTCTTTCTTGTTCGAATTGGGATCTTGGACCAGCTCATTCAGCACTATTAGTAGTAGTATCCATGTTCGTTCCCCCCCTTCCCTGCCTTCCTCTCTTGTGTGCATTCTTTATAGTTCCTGCCTTCCCTCCTTCAGCACCTCCCCCTTCCCGTGAGACTTCTTCCTCACCTCCAGGTTTTTCGCGCGTCTCCTTTTCCAGCGTCTTAACACACTACAGATTCACGTCAGACGAGGAAAACAAGGATTCTGCTCAACTAGGCAAAAAAACAAAAAAGACCAGAAGAGAGAGAGAGAGGGGGGGCCTGTCACGACTTTGACACAGTACTCAATCCCGATCTCGCTGTCGTCCTGATCTCGGCCAGGACTCACTCTTCCTCCATCCCACCAGCCAATCGTTCAAACACACCACAGACACGATATAGTAGCCAAGATGGCGCCTCACGCAGACAAGGATGTCAATGGCGCTTCTGCCAACGGCACCTCCCACTACCACGCCTCCTCGACCAAGGCCGCCATCGCCGCCGAAAACGAGTTCGCCGCCCACAACTACCACCCCCTCCCCGTCGTCTTTGCGCGCGCCGAGGGTGTCAACGTCTGGGACCCCGAGGGCAAGCAGTACCTCGACTTCCTGTCCGCCTACAGCGCCGTCAACCAGGGTCACTGCCACCCGGAGCTGATCAAGGCTCTCACCGCCCAGGCCGGCCGCTTGACGCTCTCGTCCCGCGCCTTCCACAACGATGTGTTCCCCGTCTGGGCCGAGAAGGTCAAAAACATGTTTGGGTACGACATGGTCCTACCCATGAACACGGGTGCCGAGGCCGTCGAGACTGCCATCAAGATCGCGCGCAAGTGGGCATACAAGGTCAAGAAGGTCCCCGAGGGGAAGGCCCTGGTGTTTTCGGCCCTCGAGAATTTCCACGGAAGGACGGTGAGTGCTGCTTGCGGCTGAGCAGCACCTTTTGTTTGCGTCAGAGCTTGCTCCAGAAAAGAAAGAGACACACAGAGACAGAAAGCAAGCGGAAAATATTGGGATCTAACAGCCGTGGCCGCTATTCTAGATGACGGCCATCTCGCTGTCCACTGACCCTGAGTCACGAGATAACTACGGCCCTTACGTTCCCAACATCGGCGCTACCTCGCCTTCCACCGGCAAGGCTATCCGGTACAACAACATTGCCGATCTCGAGGAGGTCTTCGAGGCCCACGGCAAGGAGACCGCGGCTTTCATCGTCGAGCCCATCCAAGGCGAGGCGGGTGTCGTCGTGCCGGACGAGGATTACCTGGGCAAGGTGTCGGCTCTGTGCAAGAAGCACAACGTGCTATTCATCTGCGACGAGATCCAGACGGGTATCGGCCGCACGGGCAAGATGCTCTGCCACCAGTGGGCGGGCATCAAGCCTGATCTCGTGACCCTCGGCAAGGCCATCTCGGGTGGCATGTACCCAGTCTCGGTGAGTTTTCCGAGCGTCCTCCTCGAGCTGCAGAGGAACAGAAGCCCCTTTCGCATCTACACGTGTACACAGACTTTGTTGGGAAAGGAAAATAGAGTACTGAGGCTGACTTTTGGTTCTACAAGTGTGTGTTGGCCGACAAGGATGTTATGCTGGTGATCGAGCCCGGAACGCACGGCAGCACGTACGGTGGAAACCCTCTGGGATGCGCCGTCTCGCTTCGCGCGCTCGAGCTCATCGAGGAGGAGGACCTGACAGCCAAGGCTGAGAAGCTGGGCAGTATCTTCCGCGAAGGGGTGGCCTCGTTCGGCTCGTCAATCGTCCAAAAGGTCCGGGGCAAGGGTCTCCTCAATGCCGTGGTCATTGATGAGTCTGCAGCCAATGGCAGATCTGCCTGGGATCTTTGCATTTTGTTGAAAGAGAAGGGCCTTTTGGTGAGTTTCGTCATCTCCGGATTCTGCCTACCTCTTGTTTGCTGGCTGCGTTCATACTGGGGGGGGGGGGGGCGAGGTCACCTTGCTCGAACGGCTCCCTTCACCGCCTGTCCTGCAGGTACCGCCCAGCGGCGCTCTGGCGAGAACCCGACCCCCCTCCCCCCTTTCTCCTTAGTGACGGACAGCGAAGCACTGTGGGGACTAACACGGAACAGGCGAAACCGACGCACGGGAACATTATCCGATTTGCCCCCCCTCTGGTCATCACGGAAGCGGAATTGCGCAAGGCGCTGGGCATCATCGGCGAGGCGCTGAAGGAGCTGCCGAACGCGAAGCACGCCGAACATTAGACTGGATTGCTGTCGCTCAAAGGGAGCCGCGGTCGGCCACGTGGCTGGGAGGCCCGTCACCCTCGTGACTCGCCGGTACCGTCATGGTGCAGGCTCGTTGAACGACCGGGGGAGGGAGCCTGGCCAGCGACAGAAAGCCTAGAAGCCGTTTACCGCTTCGCTTGCTGATGGGAAGGATGCAAGAGGTGGATCTAAGAAAGGGCTTGAGAGTCCGGGGAAAAAACATGATCTTTCTCAGCAGCGAAGATGGAAACGAACAAGGCTGTTGTCCCGCGGCCCGGGGGCCAGGGTTCCCTCAGGGGGGGGGGGGGGCTGGTCCTAGACAGACAAACCATGAGCATGGAAATTCGTTGAATGGACAGCACAGAGAGAGCATGACGCCACTTGGCCTGGTACAACTCAACCCATGCTGACAGCCAAGGTTTTGATGTTGGCTGCCGGGTTGGTTCGGTTGGCTGGTCTGGAGATGATTTGTTGTTGCATCATCATCATCAAGAAAATACATAGCCTCGGGCAGCCGAGATAGAAGTATGCATAGACTCACCCAGAGAACTAACAGGGGGGCCATGAAATACATATGATATCACACAAAGTTTCATAGGAGAGCAGATCACTGCCGTGGAGGAATTGCCTACCAACCACCCTGCTTTTTTTTGGCTTCCTCGGCCACGCACGAACCTAAATGCGCCACCAGCCTGGCCGTTCGTCCTCTGGGGAGATGGGCGGGGAGAAAGAGTCGTGTGAAACAACCCCAGCACACGGTTGCAACAAGCATGCAATCGTGTGGCCCAGCCAGGCAGAAGAGACAAAACAGGCAGAGGACAAGGGAAAAGGAACCTCACAACAGAGCCTCTTCATCCTCCCCGCACGAATGAAACCGGTCGTCTGTCTGTCCCACTTGACGTTCGTGACACACATCACCGCGATACCAAAACGGGACAGGGAGGGATAAAGGCCCCCTGCTATTATTCATGGATAACGACAGGAGCTCTCGTTTTTGGTTGGGTCCTTATGCCGGCACGGCACAGCACAGGCTGCAACAAAGTAGAATAAGTATGTTCCGCCTCCCCCAAGTACACAATGATCCAATCAATTCTCGAAAAGGCGAGATTCCTTCAAGGGAGGGTTTGTGCACTTTCAAGACAAGGGCTCTCTATTCGTCCAGAATCGGCAATGCAGTGTGTGTCTACGCGGCCGCCCGCGCCCAGCTTGTTAGGCAGAAAGAGAGAAAGAAGCGTGCATGATGCAGATAGCCTATGTTTGTGTGGGTGTGGCCGCATTCCCGCATGCTGATTTGCGTACCTCGCTGTCGTTTTTGGGGGGAAGGACAAGGTAGGCCGGCCGGCGGCGCTACTGTCCTGATCTGGTGGGTTGCGTGCGGTGTTGCTGTTCTGTGCCGGAACTACGACAACATGGGAGGTGGCAGGCAGCACCTGATCAATGAATCGAGGGACAGCGCGTCTTGTAGTCGATGAGATAGGACTAGATGGACCGTGGGACCGTAGGACGTGCTTGTGTTGCTGCTAACTCTCCATGTCGAGTGTCAAGGCTCAGGTCTAGGCTCGGGCTCGGACGGTACTTGACGGATGGCACGTGAGAGCCTGCCTTGGGTGGTCTGGTTGAGTGATGCCCGTTGCTGCGGTAGTGGAAGAGGGTCTGTACCAGGTGAGTTGGTGGTTGACGAAGTCTTGTCGCCGCCTGTGGTGGGACCCTGTGTAGTCGAAAGTGCACATGTATGCCGACTCCACAAGTGGATACAGTCGTACTATGGGATCCATCGTAGTACCGTAGCCCATGGCACCAGGGTACAGTAGAAGGTCCCTACATACTACAGCAGTACGTTCCATTCCAGAGCCCAGATGTCCTCCTCTTCTCCCTCAGCCGGGGAAGGAAAAAAGAAGAAAAGGAGCATCACCTTCGGAAGATGCAGACTTCACAGGCCGCCGGGATCAAGAAATGACTCGAGGCCTGCACTAGAGCAAAGCACCCAAGGAAAGTATCATCATATTGTAGAGTCACGTCTGTTTTCTGACTCGGACGAGGGCCTTGGAGAATCTTAAGCTGGGCTGGATTTTCGTGTTGGGCGTGTCTGGTTCACTTTCGCCCGGTGAGTTCAGCCTCGTTCTGGGATGGGATGAGCAGCGCCTCGAGACAGCATCAGGGGACTCACTACGTACCGGGGCCGGGGCCGGGGGGATGGTGGTTGGTGGTCTGAGCGAATACTGCCAGCCGCTGTGGCCCCTCGGGGAGCTGCAGGAGAAACGAACTCCTCCCAAGAAGCAGGGACTGAGACACCCAGATGCCGATACCATGCAGGCCCAACAACATGGTGTGGATCTTGTCCGTGGTACTGCTCTTCTCACGCTCCCTCTTCCCCCCGGTGACGGTGGACGGCGCAGCAAATGGGTGTCGCTGAAGCCCGCCCAGCCTGGACCAATAACGGCGGAGAAGGTTTTGCCGCCGCAGAGGTGTCATGCAGGACAAGGACAGCTCAATCAGAGAGCCGCCACCCAGCTGTGTGGTTAGAGGTCTAGGGAACAGGGTGTGGAGCGTGTGTGCGTGTGTGTGTCTGTGTATGCGGCAGGCATGACGGGGAAAAAAGGAAGAAAAGAGGACGAGGTTTGTATTTTCGACTTTTTGGCTCATTGGGATTCGATCACTGACTGCGTCTTGATCGTAAGAGGATAAGCTCCTTCATTCTTCTGCTGACATTTGGCAAGTGCTGTGGAAAGACTGTGTTGCGCATCGCTACTAATAAATCCGTAACTTCTGTCGTCACGTATGTTGTGGTTGTTGGAGGAAGCAATGGTCCGCTATCGTTATCGATGTCACCCAGAGCGCCCCTTCCCTCTACTGTTTTGGAGGTGATAAGCCCAGATTGGAGCTTGGCAGAGTGAGGAAGGAGGTTGGGTTACCCTGCGCCGCATCGATCCCGGATCGCCATGTCACAGGATGTATATGTACCGTTGTGGCGGTAGGCTGGCCATGGTCGTACCGCAGGCCTGTCCCCAAGATGATTGCAGAGATACTGTATCCTCACACACGCGCGCGCGCGCGCGCACACATACACACACACACACACACACACACACACACACCACGCTAGAGGCCAGGTGAAGCGTCTCGAGTGGACCGCGTGGAGAGGATGTGTTGTTGGCTAGGCAATGCTCTCTCCCCGCGCCTGCAGGATGCATCGAGAGTTGTCCTTTGAAACTATCTATAGCCTGCAGCCGAGTGGGACCAGGCACCGAACAGGCCGTCTACGGCGTCGCCAATACCTGGATACTCTGGGTTTAAGTTTGGTGGAAGGAGGACCCTGAGGTGCAAATGGTCCTTTTGTGCGGCGTGTCCTGTCAACCGTAGCACCATACGTAGTACAACACCAACACTAAAAAAGAGTGGGATGGTGTTATCCTCGTCTGAGGACCCAGTGGCACACCCAGCCGGTGGCTCCGATCGTACAGAGCAATGCCGCTATGGGATCTTCCGGGGTCGCCCACTGGTTGGCCACGAGAGAAAGATTCACAGTAGTGTGTGGTGACAGCATATCGAGAGTGGATTTCCGGATTAGATTGATGTGCACGGCTCAAAGTTGAGTCATGGCTCCTTCCGGGGGACCGTCTTGTCACTTCGTATCATGGTAATCTGCGTGTTTGCTGGTGGACGGATGGATGGATGGATATCGGTAGGCATAGGGGAGAAGGCTCCGTTATCGCAGGGCGAGGCGCGTTCTTATCGCAACGCAAGGCGCAGCGCGACACTCTAGGCCAAGAGTTCCTAGATTGATTACTCCATGGCCCATTATCGCTGACTTGGTCAAAGAGATGGGGTTGGCTTTGTGTGATGGGAGTTGAATTATTTTGACAGACAGATTGCATACCAATTTCAAAAGGCCAACGACTCACAAAGAAAAACACAAAGTACCAGCAAACATAGTACAACAGTGCACTACAGCATGGCACATCCGTAATACATAAGAGACGACCATTGTTCAAGAGTCCTTAAATCCAGGGAATAAATGCCGTCTGATCCGAGCTGCAGCACCAGCCCATTCTGTCCCGTCTAGATTTGCAAGACGGTGAGAGGGCGATCCAGTAAACAAAACACACTGACGACTTTTGCTCAGGGCTCTGCTCTCTGTGCAGTATTGCCCATCAGCCAGCTTGCCCAGCCTGCCCGTGTTGTGTTGCGGTGCTAGAGTGCTTGCAGCTCGCTCCCGCACCCTTTTCCACTTCTGGAGTGGAGCTTTGGGGTCTGACAGGATGATAGCCCCAGGACTTATCGCAAGGGTCGTCTTGACAAGTCGTCATGCATCCTTAGTTGATGATGTGCCATAGTAACGAGTACGTATCGCGCCTTATCTGGCCCTAGCCTGCCTGACTGGTCTTGCTCCGTTGTCTCTGCTTGGCCCAACAGATGACTGAACATTGCACGGGTGAGAGCTTACTAGTAGCAGAGATTCGTGCGACTGACTGATCAGATACTTCTTGGGTGCTTGACGCTTTGTATGCATGCAGGCGCCTGCGCTCTGGTGTTTGGAGAGAGAGGGAAAGAGAGAGAGAAGGAGGGCAGGGGGACAGCCAGCCAAACGGCACAAATAACGGTCACGTCAACATTGGTTCCTGACATGTAATTCAGACTAGCCTCCCCTCCCCACATAGAAGCGGCCGTCGTGACTTCCTGGGTTGATTTCGTGTTTTGGATGCTTGGACGTCGCCATGAGGTGGCGCTGGCAGCAGACGGCACGGCAGGCGGTACCTGGGAGGGGACCTGGCCAGCTGACATGTGCTATGTGGTAGACCGGTAGCATGTAGAATTTGGGCTTGTGGAAAGGCGCAGGTGCAGGCCAGGCTAGGGAACCCCCTTCCCCCCTGTGGGTGGACTTGGGGGGCAGCTCAGGGCTCAAGTGAGCGCTGCACAGGGGGTTGCCCCCAGTCCAATTGAGTGCTGGCGGCATTGGCCATCTCCCGTTTCGATCACATCACGAGTCCCAGGTCACCCACCACCCATCCTCACCCGTACAAGCCCAATCGGACCTCCCCCCACCGTACCTGTGTGACTCTTTCTCCCAATCTTTTTCTGATCTTCTCTCTGTTTCTCTCTTGCGCCCGTTCATCTGTAATCACAATTCCATCTACCGATCCTTGAGTGCCCATTGGGTTCTCTTTTACTTTATTCCCTCTGGATTTTTTTTCTTTCCATTATTTTCTTTCCCTACCTGATCTGGGGTTCGTCAATCTGCCAAGCCTAATCCGTGCTGACTAGTCGACATCATCCATTCTGCTACTACCACCGCAGTAGTACCTCTGCTCCCGTACTCGACCTCCCGTCGTTTTGTGACTAATCGACTTCGATGATCCATCCTACCCCGTTGTACCCTCTCACTCTCTATCTCGCTCCCAACAATCCCTCTCTCTAGTCTTTTCTCTTCACTTGTCTCCATTCTATCTATCCTCCCCTCCATTCATCTAGAGCATCGCTCTTCCCGACTGACTGGCTTGACTGTCTGTCGAGGCCACATTTTTAAAGTCTTGCACTTGGGTCTGGCTGGGCCTCTCACCTGAGCACTCGTTATCTCCCTGCCCGAGTCACTCGCTGAGTTGATCTCAGTAGCTCACAAGTACAGATAAGAGAGAGGTTACCTCACACCACATCGCCCGACTTCCCAGAGCCTCCTGCAGACCTACACCCCCTCACTCACACATCCACTTTACCTCAACACAAAGCCCACAACAGCTGTGCTCAGTCAAGGCTGCCACACGCACGGCATATCTGCAACTCGAGCAGCGCAACACAAGACCATTCCACCAGCGGAACCGCCCACACCTCTTTGGATCTGGGGTCAGTCATAGGACCCTGTCGCACGCCGCAGCCGCCCCCCGGCATCAAAGCAGCAACAGCAGCCGCTGAGCGCCTCTGAGCGCCACTTGACTCTCACCACTTGCACCACCGTCATCGTTGGATCTCGCGGCTCGCCTGAACCGTCTGGCTGGTGGTCACATCACGACGCCCTTCCCTTACAGTTCCTACAGGCGACCCCTCCCCCTGCCTACGTCGGTACACCGAGCCGTTGTCGTGTTCTGCCAAGCCTGCCCACGGCGATCGCGTCCAGCAGGCCTCACATCCAGCAAGACCCCCCCCTGCTCGCTACTAGGGCCCCTGTCTGTTAAACCCCAGCCTGCTGCAGCGCTCCAACAAGGTACGCATCCACCAATGCACCCCATCCCCATGCAATGCCCACACCCCATGCTTTTGGCTCCATCACGGTTGCGCACTCAAGCACTCCGAGGTCACTCACCTCCCATCTCGACGAGCATCATTGCGCCGCGTCGAATCGGATCCCTTGCCTGCCGTTGCCCTGACTTGACCCATCATCTCAAACCTCCTGGACTCCCAACACCATCTGGACGCCATCACTTTCTCTTCACTCTTTCGCTTCTTTTCTTCTTCTAACCTCTTTCCCTTTCTTTTCTCTCCAGGGCGCACTTCCTCTTTCCTACGAACAGGAACCAACATCACATCAACCAACTTCCTCCCTCAACCTCGTATCACCAGCAGCCCTCCGTTCTACATGCGTACATGACGCCAACGACAGAAACATTCGATTCCTACTACCTGTAAGCCCGCGGGCTACGTCAACGCAGCTGCCTTCCTGTCCCTCGTCAGCCCTCACAGGAAGACATGGCTTCACAATCCTCGACTCCGGGGCGGTCCCGCCTTTCCAACGATGCCATGGATCAATGGAGTGTCGGTGTTAAGATTGGGAAGGGCAGCTTCGCCACTGTGTACTCGGGCACTTACAAGGTCAGCTTCCTTTGCTCTAACCTCCCGTGCACTTTCCTCGCACCCCTTACGTTCATGTCTTGGGGGCCCTTCTCTTGCTCTCCGCATCTCTCTTCCTGAGACAGAGAGGGAGGGAAGAAAGTGGGAACGAAGCGCGCCTGATGTGGACCAAAACCACAGCTTATGCACGCCTTCACGCCGTGTTCGTTCGTCTGCCACAGACTGACATCTTCTTGTCCATGTAGAAAACCGGAGCCTATGTCGCCATCAAATCCGTCGAACTTGGGAAGCTGAAGGGCAAGGTGAAGGAGAACCTCTACACCGAGATTAAGATCCTCGAGACGCTTCGACATCCTCACATCGTTGCCCTACATGAATGTGTCGAGACTCCCTCCCACATCCACCTCATGATGGAATACTGTGAACTGGGCGACCTGTCACTATTTATCAAGAAGCGGGAGTATTTCCCGGAACATCCAGCCACGAAGGACATGGCACGGAAATATCCAGGGGTCCCAAACGGCGGTCTGAACGAGGTCATAATACGCCATTTTCTCAAGCAGCTGGCAAGTGCTCTTGAGTTTCTCCGTGGGAAGAACCTGATCCATCGCGACATCAAACCCCAGAACCTGCTCCTGCTCCCATCGCCTGTCTGGCGAGAACAGGAGAAGCACAAGCCGCTCATCCTCAGCGCCAGCAACGACAGCCTCATCCCAGCTGCCGGGTTGCGGTCGCTGCCTATGCTGAAGCTGGCAGACTTTGGGTTTGCACGTGTGCTGCCATCCACCTCGCTCGCCGAGACCCTCTGTGGTTCCCCGCTCTACATGGCTCCGGAGATCCTGCGTTACGAACGTTACGATGCCAAGGCTGACTTGTGGTCTATGGGGACGGTGCTGTACGAGATGGCCGCAGGGCGAGCTCCATTCCGGGCTACCAATCATGTCGAGCTCCTCCGCAAGATAGAAGCAGGAGGTGATGTGATCAGATTCCCGAGGGAGACCGTCCTCTCAGTCGAGATGAAGTCTCTCATCCGTGCGCTTCTCAAGAGAAGTCCTGTGGAGCGTATCAGCTTTGAGGCTTTCTTCACCCATGACACCGTGACAGGTCAAATACCAGGCCTCGTCGAGGAAGACCTGCCCCGGCCCGCACAACCGAGAAGGTCACATGAGTCCATCACGGCCTCCAGGACCAGTGAGTCAGAGTCAATCAGTCGAAAGTCATCACTGCGGCGCTATGGCACGGAGCGAGACCCCAGCGGCGGCGAGACAGTCTCGTCTCCCTTGGATCCTGTCGAGAGGCCGTACAGGCGTTCCCCGCTATCTACTCCTACAGAGACCGAAAAACAGCTGGGTCAACATTCGCCCAGGCTCAGCTACTCTCCGCGCCAAGAGGCGGGACAAGGCTTGGGTATACGTCGTCCACAACCTGTGCCATCCACTTCCGCTCCGGCACGCCCGACGATGTACGAAACTCGCCGGCGTGGGCAGTCAAACGTGTCGGCCCACACAGCCGCTCGCGACGGTGTCGCTTCGGGATCCACTGCAGAGCAGCAGGGCAGCCGAGCCGGGAGAAACCCGAATGAGCACGAGAAGGCGGAGCAGGAAATCGCTTTCGAGCGTGACTATGTCGTGGTCGACAAGAACCAAGTGGCGGTCAATGCTCTGGCTGACGAGTTGGCTGCTAACGGGCGCATGACCTCGCAAGGTCAGTCTCCTCAGATGGGACAGATGGTGCGGCGGGTCACGACCCAGGGTGCTCCCGATTCCACTACGGGTGCCGTTGCACCTTCGCCCTCCCGAGCCGTGCAGATTGCGCAGGGCAGACGGCCAAACGCCCACGAGCGCAAGTCCTCGCTGAGTGTCAGCCCAGGCTCTGCCACCAAATATATCTCCAGGGCTATCCAGGAGACGAGCCTCCGTCTCCTGGGCATCAGAAACCCGCCCCTTCTCGGTAAAGGTGCTTCTCCACCTCAGCTATACAACCCCTTTCCGGCCTACCCAACCCCATCGGCTCCTGTGAACCTCATAGGCGATGGAAAGCAGACCGCACCATACGACGAGGATGCCCGTGTTGCTCAGTGCATCGAGGAGATTGCATCACGAAGCGACGTTGTCTACGGATTTGCCGAAGTCAAGTACAAGCAGCTTGTGCCCCTGACCCCATCCATGGAGCATGGACTGGGTGGCGTGCCGGCGGATGGACCAGCCTCTAATGTCGAGGATGGACTGACTCCGGATGCCGTCGTTTCGTTGTCAGAAGAGGCACTTGTGTTGTATGTCAAGGCATTGTCGCTTCTTGCCAAGTCTATGGATGTGGCAAGCTTGTGGTGGTCGAGAAGGACACGCTCCGAGGCGTCTGGTGGTCACGCATCATCGGCCCGTGACTCTGGCAATACGCAAAATCTCACCCCTAGGATCAACGCTGTCGTGCAGTGGGTTCGCTCACGGTTCAACGAGGTCCTGGAGAAGGCTGAGGTGGTACGTTTGAAGCTCATCGATGCACAGGCAAACCTGCCGGAGGAGCACCCCAGCCACCCCAGCAACCATTCTACAGAGGCCGGTGCTGCAGGTGGATCAGCTGTCGATGGCGTCGTCATCACGCCTGGCATCAGTGCAGAGAAGCTCATGTACGACCGGGCCGTGGAGATGAGCCGCAAGGCAGCGATCGACGAGATATCGAACGAAGACCTTGTAGGCTGTGAGATCTCGTACGTCACAGCCATCTGTATGCTCGAGGCTGTCCTGGACAGCGACGAAGACCTCCCTAAGAGGCGGGTCTCGGGATCTTCCAAGGAGGAGCGTACCACCCCGCGGGAGGACACGTCAGAGATCAACGCCGACGACCAGCAAGCCATCAGAAAACGTGAGTTGTATTGACGAAACCCAACACACGTGCACATGCGCAAAGGGAGGGGGAGAGAGAGAGAGAGGGAAAGAAGTCCGCATCCGCTAATCATATTGAATAGTGATAGGCATGATCACCGGTCGACTGACCACAGTCAGGCGCAAGCTGCGCATGATCGCAAGTGCAACGAAGCAACAACAACAAACACAGACTGTCGCCCGACGCCGCAGTGGTGACGGAACGCCGAGGAGCTTGTCTTCTCAGGCCTCGTAAGAAGGGCATCATCATTCATGATTTGACGAAACTGCATCATGCATATTATGACAGGTTAGTTTCAGCCTGGCCGACTTGACCTACGTGACAGGAACCAGTCCTGCCGGAGAGAGGTCATGTCGCTACTGCGCCCTGACTTCTCTCTTCACGCCTTTGCATGCTTGATTTTTATGGGGAAGGGGCAGCTCATCAAACGGTGTTTACGGCTTTCTTTTCTTTCTGCTTTGATTCATTACAGGTTGTTATTTCGTGATTGTCTTCATATTGAAACACGGGATTTTCTTCTCTTGTGTCGTCATGACAAAGGTTGACGCGGGTCTCGGGCGTGACGGTGGTTGGATGGGCACTCATCGGTTTACAGGACAGCACGGTAGTTGGACTCGGATCTGCAGGCTTGTTTCTCTCTCTTCTCTTTTCTCTCATTGGGCGTTACTCATTGGTTTCCTTGTTTCTTCTTTTCAGGGGACAAACTCGAGAATGGACCAGGTCCCAAGGCCAAACAAACAATATGTTATTTTTCTTCTTCTTTTCCTTTTCAGCAAGGTTGATTCATCGATGAATGGAATGGATGATCAGTGACGGGGTGTATTGATCCTAAAGGTGCTAGGTACTTGAGCAAGGAGGCAAGTCTGCTGACGACGAGACCCAAGCTCAGGCTCATGGGTGTCGTCGTTGTTATGGAGGGCTATGGCCAAGGATTGCGCATTCTTCCCTGGATATACCTACTTTGCATTCTTCATCCTGTATCCCGCAGTGGTGTATAAATTAGAGACATTTACCTTGGGAAATCAAGGACGTTCAGATCATGGAGACATCCCTTCGAGCCATATTTAGCTAAGATCTCACAGGTTGGACAGATAGTGAGCGATGAATATCTGCCATATTCCAAACAGCAAGCCGGCCTGCACAGCTGTGAGAGAGCAAAGCATGCTTGGTATTTACACATGGCCCAACACATTTGTTCCAATTCACTTACTGAATGATAGTCAAGTGCAGTCTGTTTCTAGACCCCATTGGCAAAAGCCTGGCCTCCCATCTCCTTGTCAAAGGCAGCATACTTGTTCAGCCCACACACCTCGAAACACTCTCTCACCCCACCCCTCACGTTCCCCTCCTCGTCCTTCCTCTCCGCCACCATGCCCGTGCTCCGGAGCTCCTTGGCCGTCTCCCGATACGCAAGGATGGCCGCAGTCATGGAGAAACACGGCCAGATGACAATGCGATAGCCCATCTCCCGCGCCTCGTCCGCCGAGACCAAGGGCGTCACGCCCCCAGCGACCATGTTCAGCAGACACGGCGTCGGGGCCAGAGCCCGCACGCTGTCGCGCACCTGGTCCAGGGTGCGCATCCCCTCCAGGAACACGACGTCGGCGCCGGCGCGCACGGCGAGGCGGAGGCGGTGGAGGGCGGCTTCGTAGCCCAGGGACTGCAGGGCGTCGGTGCGGGCGATGAGGACGATGTCGTCGCTGCCGTCGCCATCTGCTGCTACGGCCTGGCGGGCGGCGTGGGCGGCGCGGATGCGGGCTGTGTAGGTGGCCTCGTCGACGAGCTCTTTGCCCATCAGGTGGCCGCAGCGCTTGGTGGTGGCTTGGTCTTCTATGTGGAGGGCTGCTACTCCGGCTTGGATGTAGCGTTCGACCTTTTCGGGGGTGGGGAGTTTTTAGTGTGTTGGAAATTACAAAAATCCTTTGTCTTTTTTTCTTTTTTTTTTTGGAGAGGGGAGGGGAAGAGGGGAAAGGGGAGTTGTCTATAGAATACTATAGGGGGAGAGAGAGAGAGAGAGAGAGAGAAGGGCACTGGCTTACTGTCCTGGCGACCATGACGGGCCCGCCGTAGCCTGTGTCTGCGTCTGCGATGACGGGAACATTACGGTCCAGGCTGGCGATCATGGCGGCGTTGCGGACCATGTCGTCGGCCGTTGCGATGCCGAGGTCGGGCATGCCTAGGACGGAGATGGCTGTGCCTGCGCCGGTCTGTTGCACAAGTAGATTGAAGGAAGGAAATAATTAGTACAGGTTTCAATCGTCAGTCATTCCTTGAGGCTGCTTGGTCTTGGACTGAGAGACGGTGAGACGACAGTAGTTGTAATTGACTTGCCATGTACAGATTCTCGAAGCCTTCGTCCAGACATACTCTGGCAGAGAGACCGTCTTGCACGCCGGGGCATACAATCAGCTTCTTCTCGTCTGCGAGCTGGGCGCGGAGCCTGGCGGCTGCCTTGTTGACCATCTTGGGTGGTGGCTGGGAAAGAGAGAGAGAGAGGTCGGGGAATTGTCTGTGTGTGTGTGTGTGTGTAAGAGAGAGAAGAGAGAACGCAGAGAGAGACAGAGAGAGGTGCTTAGGATTGGGTTCCTGGGAGCTGGTCTGGAGGAAGGAAGAAGGAAGGAAAGAATTGTTGCTGGTTATCTCCAAATAAAGTCCCCAAATGAGACTTGGACGGAGAATTCTATACTGATGTGGTATAAATGGACATGTATATATATATATATGGACGTACGCGGGAATAGTAGCGGTCCAAATTGGGCGAATGTGCACTACTTCTAAAGTAACCCATGGACCGGGGCGAAAGCGGGCAAACCGTTGGTCCAAAAACATGCTGGTTGAATCGTGAATTTTTCTTCTTCCTTCCTCTTCGTCTCCTGTTCCCTTTGGTCCTTCTTCCGCTCTCGGGCAGGAGAGGAGGTGGTGGGGAAAAGGAAACCCACTCAGAAATGTTTCCAAAGCTTCACATTGATCACCTCCCTCCCCTCCCCCAAAAGACTTGGTGCCAAAAAAAGTCATCGAGTGGCGACTTGCACGGCACCGGTTCGGCATCTCGCGGGTTCGCGGTGTTTTGGTGGAAAGCGGGCGCGGCCAACTTTTGTTCTCCCCTCGATTGTGGGCTCTTTTTTTTATATGTGCGGAGTCGGATCCAGACCCGGTTTGATATATATTTCATTACATGTATGCATGAGTACTCACTTTCCGTTGACGTACAAGTCGGGCGATGTGGGGGATCGACACGGGATATGTTTTGACGGGGGGGCTGAGGTATCCTTCTCTATCTATGTGCAGGAGGAAGTGGGCAATGTATGCAGTGTGTTTTCCGACCCGACAGATTCAATTGATATATCATTCTGCATGGTCACGCTAGTTCTGCCGCCCTGGGCAAGATTTATGATGTGAAGGTGGTGGTGCTGGTGGAGGACGACGAGGAGGAGTCGTCTATCTCTTGGGATTGATGGAAGCATCCAAGCTACACTCAAAATTAGGTACTGTGCTGCTTCATAAGACCTACTCAGGATGTCTGCTAGAGATACACGGGTGATAAGAACGGAGAACGCCCACCTGAGAAGAGAAAAACGGCGTGAGGGAAACTTGCAGATTGTTTGCTCACTCATGCGAGTAAAACTCACAGTATACATATAATCTCTCAGATTTTGGCCGAATCCAATTGGTCGAATGGTGTAGTGGCTTATCACGTGTCGTTCACAGGTTTATGTGAGCTCTCTCCGACAAGGTCCCCGGTTCGATCCCGGGTTCGATCACAGTGTTTTTGCATTTTTGAACGACTCCTCACGGGTTCATCTATCTGTCGTCTGCTGATGAACAATTTTCTTGCGGGATGATGGGTGGGTTGAAGGGTTTTGTTTGTGCCGGGCGTCTACCAGAACTAGGCCATGGCGGTAAGGTTAAATAAGCCCAGCCCTACCAATGGTGTGTCGGTAGTCAGTAAATAGTGAATAAGGACTGACGGGAGTGAACTCTCTGCACATGCAATTGACATCGAGAACCCTACTACATCTCCACATTAGGGTTCAGCGAGGGGGAACAAGGAAAACAGAGACAGAAGAAAATGAATAGAAGTGAGACTAGATCAGGATTTCGGTAGGGGAGGGAGAATACATCTACGGTATCCAATAATTGAGTAGTATGTTGGTTTCACGTTTGGACATGGACATCAAGTCATGACTAGTTCCCAAACCAAACAACTACAGGTGCTAACTTTTGAGCATACATGAATATGAACTTGAAGATGGCTTCTCGATATTATTGTGATAAGAATAAGTTTTAATCTGCTGGTCATGCATCGTTACCTTCAGGCCCGACTCCGTCTGGGCGGTCCGGTCGAGATCCCCCCTTTCACCACCCATACTTGGGTATATACATGTACACCACGCGAGGCAACGCTGGGCCTAGGCTTTCGCCTTCAGTATACCAACACAGCCCCCGCATATTAAAACCCATTACAGATATGCTTGTCTCTCTCCTAGACATAATGTTTGACTCTGGCCCAGGTTGAGACCATGTCGCCACCCGCCCTGCTATGCACTCGTGGAGATAGATAATAATGTAATGGTACAAACAGATTGTGGTTTTCGGTTTTCCGCCCCAGAAGAGGAAAAAAGAAAAATCCAAAACTTCGAGAAAAAGAATTATCTTCAAATGACCTGCCCCGATGCATCCCTGGAATTTGGACTCCGACTGCAAAAGAAAAGAAGAAAAATCGCTTTCGATCCAGGGGGTATCTCCTCAAAGCAAAAGTTCAGAATGTATGGAATACCTCCCCCCCTCCCCCAACTCCCTTTGCCCAGTATACAGAGGCGGAGTGGCCAATGTGCAAAAGACAATGATAGCGGGGGATAAGAGGGAAGAGAGAAAAATGTAGACAACGACGTCGGTAATGTTGACGATATAAATATGTTCGGGAGGTCAGGCAGCTCTGGGGTAGAGAGAAGAGGCCCAGTGTCGGTGTGGTGGCGGCGTCGGTGATGGAGTGGTGGTGACCGCAGTCCCTGGGGAGGAGCTGAGGACGGCAAACCAATGTCTATGTTCCTTTGTATGCGCAGACCGATCGTCCCGGGTCATTCAGTCGTAAAGATAAGAAGGAAATGTTCGGAGGCATTTTTTATCTGCCCTATTGGTAGAAGAAAAGAGATGGAAAGAAAATGTTGGGCGACTCATGGTTGCATATGCTGGGCGGAGGAGAGTGTCGACGTAAAGATCCGTGTCGGCTCTAGATATGTTGTCTATTGATGTTGGGAGATCAATTGCGTGCGTGCGTGCGTGCGAGAAGATAGTGCGTGAACCAATAGCACCAGAGAGGTTCTCAGCTAGAGGTCCATCCCTCCTTGACAGCAGCCACTGCCAGGCCCACGACAGCGCCGATGATGAGCAGCCCGACGAACGACATGCAGCGGTTGAGCATGCGCCACCATTTGGCGTTCTCATATCGGAGCTCGTCGACCGACTCGATGTGGCGGTCGAACTCGTGGGACCGGGTGCGCACAGCGAGGTCGCTGTAGCTCGAGTCTCTCTGCACCATGGCGAGAGGCGAGGGCTTCGGCAGTGGCAGCACGGCGCCAATCATCCAGGCGAAAGGGAAGATGAAGCCGAACACAAAGAGCACCACCTGGGCATTGCGCCGTCCAAACATGCCACTCTCTGCCGACCAGGCCACCGACGGCGTGTCCCAGATCGTGTAGCGCGCGCGGACGTCTCGCCGCAGGTGGGGAGACCACAGGCTTGAGGTCATCCGCCGTATGCTCCTCCGGAACCCCAACTCCTCGTCGTTGGTGGAGTCGGCCCCAATCTCCATGCTCCCCAGCCTTGATGTTCGCCGGCCGTCTTGTTTGTACTCCTTGGGCCTCCGCCGGGGGCTGTAGATGCCCTGAGGGTAATCCTCAGAGACAGGTGATACGCTGTGGTGCAGCATCGACCCGGGACGGCTGCTCAGGTCGGACATGCTGGAGATGGAGGTCGACCTGAGAAACTTGCGCTCTCCGCTGCCGTAGTAGACCTGCGCCCACAAGGGAATAGTGTTGCTGAAGGAACGCATGCTCGCAGACGAGTGCAGGTTTCTCTCGGAATGGTTGCCGTGGGCAAACAGCTCGGAGAGCCTCGACCGCGACGGTCTGGGGCTGATTTGGTGGAGCTCCCCGAGACCGTCGCCGTCCTCATCGTGATCCCGGATCGTGCCGCGGTACGGCGGGCGGTAAGAGGGGCTCGGCTTCTCGAGGGAGCCAGGCTGCGAGTTGGAGTTGGACCTGGACCGCGAGGCAGCCTCCAGCTCCGCAGCCAGTGATGACGAGATGCTGAGCATCTGCCTGCTGTGGGAGCTCCAGCCCCGGCTGCTGCGCCTGTCGTGGCTGCCATAGCTGCCCGGGACCGATACCGACCCGAAGGAGTTGCGAGTCCCGCTGGAGCTCTCGGGCTCTGATTCCGACTGCACCGTCGAGAGCTGGGAACTCCACTGGTGCGGTGTCGTCGGCAGTGCCATGGGGCCCTCCGAGTCTGGTGCCACCACTGGGCTGTCCCACTCTGCTGCCTCCCTCTGCTGGCGCTCCCGCTCCCGCTGCTCGTCGAGCTGTCTCTGGCGGTCCGACGGGCCTGGGACAGACTGTGTCGCAGCCTCGTACTCGCCAGCCGGCGCATCCAGGTAAGCCTGCGTGGCGAGGAAATCCTCAGACGCCTCCTCGTTGATGATGGACGAGATGGATGATTTCGTCGACTTCAGCGACTTCTTCGTTCGGAGCTCCTCCTTTGACTTAGTCCTCGACCTGGCTGTGAAGTACCCGAACCCTTCAAGAGACGGCCTGCGCGGCCTCAAAGGCGATACCACCAGGCTATCTTGCGAGTATTCCTCGCGCGGGCGTCGAACAATAGTGTCCCCTGACTCGGCAGAGTTAGGACTGGCCTCGCGAGATGGCTCGGGTGTGGGCTCTCCAAGAACAACGTAGTTTGGCTCGGCAGCAGTAGCGATACCGGACGGACCAGCTTTATCCTTCTCTTCGTCTTCTTCTTCTTCTTGCTCCTCCTCCTCCTCAGCCTCCTCCTCGGCTTCTTCCTCTTGTGTGTACAACGACGGTACAGCGGCTGACGGTGAACCAAGGAGAGGCGCAAATGAGCCGGACTCGGACGGCGGGTTGAAACTCTCTACAGAGCTGAGAGCAGAGCCTTCCTGTCCATAGACCACGTAATTGGCCGACTCGGGGAGGCTGGAGGTTGCAGAGAGAAAAGAGTTTGCCGGTCTGAGCTCGCGTGTGTCCTCTGCCGGAGCGGGAGACTCTGGGACCGGTGAAAGAATAGGGCTGCTGGGTCCGTACACTCGGTAGTTTTGATTATCGGAAATCGACGACGCTGCTGATGCGAGAGACCCGATTGAATCCTGGTGCGGTTGAAATTGGGCGACGTATGGGTTTCTCAACGCCCGCGAGGATGGCCCGATCTTGGGTGATTCGGCGAGCGCCGCGTCGGAAGCCTCGTCGTCGCTGTGTTCGTAGACCTTGTAGTTGGCGGTCTCAAAGTCTGTCGACCCGGTCTGCCCAGTGGCGAAGGACGGCTGTGGCCGGAGGTGAGGATCCACCAGGCTCTCGTTGGAATCCTGGCCTTCCTCTCGTTCTCCCTCGGATGCTTGTGCCTCGGGATCTGGAACAGACTCGCTGGGGTGCCGGTAGACCTTGTAATTGGTGTTGTCAGAGCCGGTGGAAGGAGTTCGAGAGCGAGCTGCTGTTGGTGCCTCCTGGTGGTGTTCTTCGCCTCCGGAGTCGTCGTCTGCACGGTTCTCGTCACGTCGAGTAGTGTCAGTCTCGGGTACGGCAGGCAGTGGGGTTTCGGTTGTATCAGAACCAGGTGAGTGGGCCGGCCGTTTCCCCTTGCCGTCAGGGTCAGGAAGGTTCGGCACCCTACGCAGACCCCCAACCATGCGGCCGATCCAGGAAGGGGTGGTGAGAGAAGGTTCGACAACAGGATGCTCAGTTATGGTCTCTTGATAGGAGGAACCGGGAGAAGAAGGCACAGGCGTGGCAGGCGTTAGGCTGCGGTCGGGGATGGTCTCCGCAAGAGATGAACTTGGCCGATCATAGTGGCTGGACGCATAAGAAGACACGCCCTCGTGCGAGCTGGCCTGTGAGACGCGCGGCGTGGTCGGGAAGGAATGTAACTGCGAGGACCTGAGCCCCAGTCCAGCATATTCGGACAACCCTGACGAGGAGCGTGGAGGATAATACGACTGTGAAGGTTTCGGATCCGACTCTCTCGGACGCTGTGGGACCAAGGAGAAAGTCTTGTCCTCGTTCAAGACTGCGACAAACTTGTTGCGGCGGGAGCTGGGGCGACGCTGGCTGCCTGGGGGGGAGGAAGCTCTCGACGAGGGTGGCGGCTCGAGATCGCTGAGATGGGACGAGGTGGTGGACTGGCGTCCGCGACCAGGTATGCTGGGACCGGGGAGGGTATTGGACGAGGGAGAGACAGGGACCACAGTAGGGGTCACAGCAGGGGCGGCTGTGCCATATCGTGGCTCAGTGAACGATGTGCCTTGAAATGTAGCAGACCTCCATTCTGAAACGGCATCATCCCGTCGCTTCGCCAGTTGAGGAGGTGGCCGCTCAGACCGTGTCACCGGTGGATAGTATCGTCTATTCTCACTGCCAGCAGTTGTTGTCTTTCCAACCGTCGGATCGGCCCGTCCATTGTTGTTACTGTTGTTGTTCTCATCGGTGCTGGTGCTGAAGTCATGCGACTCTTCCTGCGGCCGAGCCGCCTCTGAGGAGTTGCGTGCGCGCGGAGGCGAGTATGGCACGACACGGATGGCGCTAGATTGCTGGCGTAGCGGTGATCGGTCTGGCTGGTCTGACGGCGCCGACATTCTGCACCAGGCCCGGTGCGACGAATGTCTTGTTCAGAAAAGCAACGAGGCCGTCGATCAAGCTCGGGACATTGCGATTTCATGCGTGCTGCCTCTCTCTGATGTGGCCCCTGTGCTTAATACTGTTGTCGGTGTCCGAGCCGGCCGAATGTTCCTTTGAAGTGGCAGTCCCTCGGGACCAGTGCTGGCTCGGGAGCGACGTCGAAGATCCTGCCTCAGTTCGCATACGAGAGAAGGGACACTGGTGATGGGTTGAGGGCTCGATCTGCCTCGAGCTGTTCCCGGAAAGGTGGTGGCGTAAACACAGAACAGCAGATAGGGGAATAATAACAGGCGCGAGGTCAATCGAGAGTGGGCCTCGGCAGAAAAGCGCAAGTAGTGATAATACGCTATGCAATAAGAAACGTGTAGACAAGGAAAAGGAGAAAAGGAACAAAGTAGAGAGGTGAAGGATAGACAGCAACAATAATGATATTGATGGTAGTGGGGAAGAGGATGACGATGCTAATGATGATGAAGTTGGTTGAAATGAGAGGTCACATCCGCGAAATGGATGACAAGGAGTGGTTTTCGAGAGATTAACGACAGGCAGTGCTGGGTCAGCTTCATTAAAAGAGATCTGTGGTGAATCGACAGGTCGAGAGGCACGCAAACTCAATGCGATGCAGCAATGCCAGCCAACCACGAGACGACTACACGGTTAACCTTTCCCCCCTTAAGGAACGTCGGGGTGTGAGGACGAGGATGGCAGGAAAAGGATAGGAGCAAAGCTCGTCGAGGGCCAGAGAGAGGTGCAGACGAGGAATGCCCAGTCGCGAGCCTGTACCCCCATAATTCTCCCTTCCCACTCATCAACATGATATCCACCATCTGGTATAATTACAAGTGGGCGCTGGCGGATCATGGACACCATTTGGGGATTAGCTCGGGCTCGCAGCCAAGGACAGCTCACCGACCATCGCGTGAAGGGGTGCATGGCCCTCCAGAGGATTGCGCGCACCAGCAGATTCTCTCCAGGTCCACAAGGTCCCATGCAGTAAAGATCCGTGCCCTGGCGCGTAGGTGCTGCATTGGTACGGTACCAACAACCATGTCGCGCGGTTCGGTTTCAAGGCCGAGCAGCTGCTAGAGATCCTGCGCGTCTCTCTGGCTCGGCCGCGGGTCATGCAGCCCCCAGGAGACCTGCAGGTCGGCAAACGAGCTGCGCGCAAGGAACGCCGGCGCCTCAGTCCAGAAACAGATCGGCGGACCAGAGTTTACCAGCAGGATGGAAACAATGGCTGGGGTGTGCGCCGCCTCGATCTTGCCTGCTTTGGTGTGTGCATAAATTACGGTCCCCCTTGAATAAAATAGACCTGGATCCGCCACATGGCAAACTTTATTCCGCCCGCCATAAAAAACCAGAACCCTTCGTCCACGGATGGGGCAGGTGGTGCGTCTTCTTCTGCTTTTTTTGTGTTTTTTTTTTTTTGTTTTCCTATCAATGCAGGTACAAGAGCTCCTGTGTGCAATTGCAACCGATCACCTTGTCGTAATTGGGCGCTAGGACGATTCCAGATCCGATCTGGGTCTGAATGGGATAGGACGTGCTCTGGTGCACGCAAAAAATTCTTTCATGCATGCTTCGCTGGCCATGCAGGAGCGGCGCAGCTCAATTTTAAATTCGACAACTCGACGCACCTCGAGCCGACACGTCTGAAAGTGGCAAGTTTCGGTGTCGTGTAGGCCATTCGCCTTCATCAATGTCCAACCAGCTCAACAAGACGGAGAGAAGGTTGAAATAGACGCTGTCTCAAGAGCCGCCGTGTTGCAGGTGTGCCAGCTGCGATCATGCGCAGCAGAGTAATACAAGCCTCGAGCAGAAACAAGTGCAGGGGTCTTTGGCATGGTCAACGGCCCTGGAGACACAAGCGCGTGCTGGCGTTGGCGATGCGGCCAAGCGCCGGGTCAGAACTGCTTCATGCCATCTGATCATGAATGCATTATGCTGTTCTGCCGTGTCCACTTTTCAAGCAGGCTGTCCCCAATGATCTTGATGGATCTGCCCAGTCTCCACGACTCCTCGAGATCTGACAGGCAGTGGATGTTTCACGTCGATGAAGGAAACCATCATGGGCGCCAAAGCAGGACATGGGTCCCGTGGCCGCAGAGTAGCAGTAGTCAATATGACCAGAGAGCTCTGCAGTCCAAATCCTGCAAGGCGCCAGTGGGGTTCATTTCTGTGCCTGATGTGGCTTCACTAGGGTGGTAGGGCGAACACACCTGCGAGACCAAGGGAAATTGAGCATTTATGCCAGATAACATCAGTCGTGACATTGCGATTTGACGCGACCAAGAAGAGGGCGGCCACCAGTTTCGCAACGTGAGCGAATGTGGCGGTTCGAAGGTTCCGACTGGCTGGGGCGATGGATGGCGTGTTCCCTGTATTAGCCAGTAGGGCTGCTCCCGAGGGCAAACATCGCGGTGAGTACAGCGTGCTACCACCCACCAGTGATCAGCGAGACGGGACTGCTCTGCGGGGGTTGCCCGTTCTAGAAGCCCGCTAGAAGGTCGATGTTCTCTATTTATAAACTGTGGGCTCTTCTCGACGGGATAACGTATCTGCGATCATGAAATATGGTTGACGCTGCTGGAGTTTTGGCCAATATCAGCGCTGGTCTCGAAATTGTTGGTGATGGCTTGACCTGATCGAGCTTCAGTGTCTCACGAATCTTGCTCCGGGGCCAATCACTCTTCTTTGGCTCGGACGGATTTACTGACACGGGTGCAGGTCCAGTGCAGCATCATACCGAAGTAGTGAACTGAGTGAGTATGGTCATAAATTGAGTAGGGCACGCAAGGAGAGGTCGAAAATGCGAAGGTCAACATGCAGCCAGTGCTTCATACTGTTTGGTGGTTGATCCAAGGTTGGCGAGGACAGAAAAGAAGAAGCAATTACCGCAACAGTCTGGCAGTGAGAAGGAAGGTACGGTGATGACGTCTGCTGGAGGGGTGGATAGCCCTTGCTCTTTTGATGCCCTTGCTTTTGTAGTAGAAGTGTCGAAGCATTCGGTTCCTGACGTTGCCTAATTGAGTCGGCTCTCCCTGGAATCAGAGTCCATGTGGAATTTCATCGAGGCATGCTGTTTCATGTAGTATTTGCTGTCGGCTCTGACGGCCACAGGCAATTTTTACGCAAGATGAAAATGCTCAAGATCTTGCAAGATCAACAACCACCCCTCTAGATCGAGCATTACTGCATGAATCTTGGGTTCTCAATAATTGGAGTATTTTGGAATGCTGCAATTCATAATTTGTGACACACAGTGTCAGAAATCATAACAGAAGAATTCACACCAGTACATACTCCCGAGCCAGCTGCCGGCTAAGTATTTGCCACTCAATAATGCCTCCGCTCACACAGCGGGACTGTCACACTGTATGACGAACTAGTGACCGCTTGGGCTGATACTTGCCTTTTTTTGTTTCCAACTTCACCTCTTGCTGAACTTTACGTACGTACTTACCTAAAGTTATCTCAACGCCACACATGTACCTCCTCGCTCCTCTTGCTAGACGGCGATACTTCGTCTGATCCATGGATCGCGTGCTCTCAGCACCAGAGCCCTTGGCTCACTCCGTCCTCGTCGCTCTCTGCGACGACAACAGCATCCAGACCCTCGCCCTGCAGTACCTCACCGAGCTGCAGGATTACGCCGCCGCCATTGACAAGGCCGCCAGCAAACAGAGCGATACTAGCGGCGGCGAGGGAGGAGGCTCGGGCAGCTCGAATCCGAATCCTCTCAAGAGGAAGTCCCTCGCCCAGCCTCCGCAGCTGTGCATCCAGTGCAAGAGGGCCTTCACACTGGGCGATAACTCGCCCACGGCGTGCCTGCACCACACAGGCGAGATGGAGGTCGACAGGGACAGCGAAGTGTGGGACGACTGGGACGAGGACGTCCACGGCCTGCACGACTCGCCCGAGACTAAGGAGGAATATCCTGAAGGGTTCACGTGGTGTGAGTTGTGGCTCGAATGTGTTTCTTCTTCTTCCTTTTTCGCTTTGTCTCTTACCAGTCTTAATTATCCTCGGGCGTCAGCTAAACACATCAACTGCTTAACTAACGTCTTCGGTCGCAGCCTGTTGCGAGGAGAACGGCACGAGGCCAGGATGCACCAAGGGCTACCACCTCGCCGTCAGAAACAACCAGTTCAAGCGCTTCCGCATGCTCGAGAGGGCCATAACGAGCCCCGGAGTGGACAGGGTGTTCGAAGGCCGGCTTCTGCGGCCAAACGAATTTGTTAACGAGTCACTTGCGGACGATCCTTGGGAGGCGTCGAATGCTGCTCAAGATTGGACCCCTAACGACATAGCTGACAACAGTAATGCCTCGCAGGGGACGAAAATGGTCAGTGAGGGCGAGTGAAGAAGGGCTTGCGTCGCATGACGAACGAGGTATGGAGGAGTTGTGATTCATACAGAATTTGGGTAGAAGTCTCTCTTATTTTCTCTTTCTGGTTCTGGGACTTTTTCGAATATTGAGCGCAGCACTTATGACCTTCCTTCCTCTTACGAAACGATACCCATTTCTTATTCTCAGACGCTTCCTAGGCAGGTCTTGCATTTGCACAGCATTCAAGTATAATTCCTAATTAGCCAAGTCATATCACGGCTTAGATAGGGTACTCCTTTAGACCTGACATTGAGCGTCGAGCCGGTTAACATTGCAACTTCACGAAGAAAATGAATGACACTGGAAAAGATTCTGAGCAGCTAGGATAGCATCACATCACGACTTGCCAGGAGAAAGTTGTCTTACGGGTCGGGGGCATCGTATCGAGTTTTGGTTCAAGCACTGTATTTCAGCTCAACAACAAAACAAGAGAGACAAAGAAGAAAAAAATCTGGAAGTCCAAACCACACCGTCGTTTCCTTTGGGCTCATTCCCAAAGGCCCCCGTCTCTTCGTGCCCATTCGGCCTCTCGAATCGAATGCTTAGGACGCGGCCACCCCGTTCCTCGAATTTCCCAGCAACAATACATATTATAGCTCGCGTACCGGGTTCGAGGCCGAAAAGTCCTTCTTGACGCTCACCAAGCCTCTCCCATAGTCTGAAAGCCTCAACTTGTGATTACCACGTCGCGTGGAGGTGGAGCCATCCGAAGCCGCTGTCCACGCTCGTGATTGCATAGCTAGACCACCACTGTCATGTTCACCGACCCAGACTGCCTCCTTCTCTCCTGTAATTTTGTTATGGTGGTAGGCAGCGGTTGGTCGTCTCAAGGAAGTAGGCAGAAAAGTAGGTAGTGAATCCATGACAAGCCCTACGTTCGTGCTGGACAGCTGAAGCAACTCCACCGTCGGTTCCAGGGTGGTTCGGAAGATGCAGGGATTTCTGTATGGCAGCTGCGGTTGGGCGTTGGCCAGTTTGCTCGCATCGCTGATGGATCGTGCTGCTTCGATGTCAAGGCTATTGAGACGGATGTTCAGTATCCGAGTGTCATTATGATCACTAGACAGTGGCCACGCAGAAGCATCTGAACGGGGGCCATGACCAGAGCTGTCAATGGTCAGCCACAAGCGGAGATCCCAAAAGAGAAACAGAAACTGTTCTTACCCCGAACGAGAATGTGTCGCTGTGGCAAATGATGCGGCGCTCCTGGCCCGAGGCCACAAACTTTTTACGCTCATCGACGATCGAGGTGATGGGGGCCACCTTTCGCTGAGCCCTGCAAAGATCTTGCCGATACCCAACGCACGTAGGTACTTGCGGTACATCTCATAGGCCTCTTTGGTACGGCCGAAATAGATGAAGAAGACGACGACTTCCAATGCGGCGATGTAGTTGATATACATGCTCACGAATGACACGACCGTCGAGGGCTATGAAACTGTTAGTGGGGCAAGACTGGCTTCTCGTCATCGGGGGAAGAAAAAACCTTACCATGTAATCGATCTGATCCCAACCTGAGGCGTGGAGCTGCGCAAGGTCGTAAGGCTTCGACCAGGGCATGCCCAGCTTGACGTTGTTGAACAAGAAGACCAGTTGCATGGGACAATACGGGGCAATGATCGTGAGAGCCATGAAATAGAGTTTGCGTTTCGTCCTGTTGCTTTGTGCGCGTACTCCAAAGTCTCCGGAACTGTACAATGCCCTCCGGGCGACCACATCTATCTTCCTATACCGCCACCGTGCGAGGCCTAGGATTGAAATGCAATAGTGAGTCCTTGCACCCCAAGCAAATAGAAGGGGGAAAAGACACCGAAACTCACCTGCAAAGTATGCGGCAGCCACTGCAAAGATAGGAGGCGGTAGAACAAACAAAGTCAGGAACACCGAGGTGCTCGTGAAGACGGCCTGGCATCCTACAACACCCGAGATGCTGTATCTCCTGGCGATGTTGAAATAGTAAAGGATGACCTGCAGGACAGGAACGGGGATAATAATCAAGGCCTGCATCATATTCTTTCTCGTCTTCTCCCTGCGCGTCAGATTACTGGCTCTCATGAGAGACACTTGGTTGGATATGTTTTGCATGACAGCATAGATCGCCGCCGCGTTCAGTGTCTCGAGCGGGAGGAACGAGGCAAGCTGGATATCACACCACCCGTAGCCCTTGGGCCAGCTGGCGATGTCGTCGTTGTGCCAGATCACGGCGTTGATGGCGTAGTAGAGATTGAGAACACTAATAGCGACCACCATGACCATTCCTGCAAGCTCTTTGTTCTCGTGAAAGAGTCTGAAAGGCACCCAGCAGGCTATGGCAGCCGTCGAGTTGATGATGACCCTGAGAATGATGTTGGCCAGCATTCCGGGCGTTGGGCCGTAGTCTCCCCCGAAATAGGCGATGGCAGCGTCGAGATTCATGGTGAGTGGTCGATATCGTTCGAGAGAACCTGGAAAACCTACCTTGGACGTCCTGTATACGGGAGGCTGTGGTGAAGAATGGGTTTTGGCTAGAAAGTTTCCGAAGACTGGTGCTTGACGACTTTGAGAATCGGAAGCGCAGTCAGGAGAACTGAGAATGAGAGGCAACATAAATTAGTTCTGATTACCAATAGAGAAGAGGATGAAAGAGAAAGGTTTCTCTGCATGGAGTAGACTATATAAGAGTGAAGCCATGGCTCTATAGAGGCCGCATGAATAGACATGGCTATTCATGGGAAAATTGACGTTTTTATTGTTGTGGAGAACACCGTCTGGTGTCTATTGTTTCGAACCCTAAAGATAGTACTCGGATGCTGATGAGATCGTTGGTGCGCTCTATTGACAAGTTCCTTATTGGAGGTGAGTTTATTGATCGACTGATGACACGTGCAACTTTGAGCTACTCAACCTTGCGGGATTACTGACTTGCTCTCAGATGACATTCGCAAGTTTTGAGAGTGATCGACATGCCCTTGTTGGGACGAGCAAATATCCTCGCTTTCAAAGGTTGGATCTTGGGGAAAGGCATGTCGGTCAACACTCCTTCGTCCCGGCCGAACGATCCTTTCCGAGGAGGAGTTTCGTCGCCTGCAGGCGCTGTGAGTGAGATAACTTACGATGGTACGATCGTCTCCAGCATACTGTGCCCAAAAAAAAAAAGTGTGTATCATGGGTACGCTGCACCAAAAGGTTGATCGTTCCACCCCGTGGTTTTGATGTCGATGCTTGACTGAACTCGGTTTGAAGAGGGAATATTCGTTGGATATGGCCAACGACCTGCAACCTCTGGTACTACTGGCTGGCACATGCATGATAAATTTGGCATCTTCGTGGAAGTTGGTGGATTGATATCAACTAATTTATTATGATAGCAATTTCTAAGAGAAGTTGTTATGGTAGAAGGTGGTGAGAGGAAACCTTTAGAAGTTGTAGGTACTGTGCGTTTTTGCTCATACTTCGCCAGCAACGCCTCAGCGCCTGCCATATTGCCAGACGGGAACCCAATGACAGAAAAAAAGAATGACGATGGTGCTGAGGTGAACTTCAGTTGATCTGATGAATTAGGGCGTTTCAAAACACTTGAAAGGCGGCAAGTATGTTGGCAACATCGTCGACATCGGTACTTTCAAGGATCGCAAACATCTAAATGAATTCGTTGACGAAGTCGCCAAGTTGCGAAAAGAAAATGGGGACGTCAACCTGCACACACGCAGCAGGAACGCTACCACATTAACGGGGCCGGGCTAGTGCTGGGTGGAGGTCTATGCATCTACAAGGTAGAAGAGCTTCCCTTGAGAGGTTCGCGTCAAAAGCCGACGCGCGCAACCTGCGACAGCTGCGGTTCAAATTTCCCCAACACCAACCAAATCATCGCAAAGCAAAACCACAGACGCGCCCTCACACAAAGCCTACCAGCTACCACCCTCACGCCTCGGAGCCAATTGCGCCCAGCCCAAAAACATTTGTCAAGATGTCGTCCTTCCTCGCCCGCCGCGCAGTCGCCGCCCCCCGCATCGCCCGCGCCTTCAGCACGACGCCCGCGCGCCCCGTTGCGAAGATCACCATCGTGGGCAACCTCGCCGGCCCTCCTGAGCTGCAGGCGACATCCACCGGCCGCGAGATCCTCAAGTACGCCGTCGCGTCCAACCAGGGCCGCGGCGAGAATACCAAGACATCCTGGTTCCGCGTGACGGCCTTCGAGGACGAGGGCCCTCGCCGCGATTACTTCCAGAGCCTGCCCAAGGGGTTCGTTTTTGCGCCTTCTGCCCCATCATCTTGCCCTGTCTACCCGAAAGAAATATGCGCGTTGCCAGAAGAGTGGAAGATTAACAATATATGTGCTGTAACAGAACTCTGGTCTACCTCGAGGGAGACGCGAGTATGAGCACCTACGACGACGCCGACGGCAAGACCCGGAGCTCGCTCAGTATCATCCAGCGTGAGTAGCCCCGGCCCAGACCAGGTTTCTCCTGCCTTGATCCCATCTCATTGCTGACTTTTCTGGGTGGCAGGCAACCTGGAGGTCCTCCGCAGACCCGCGTCGGCCAGCCCTGAGGACTCCTCGAGGTAAGGGGCCGTATTGTGCACCCACGGCGGTGCAATTCGACTCAGCCCGTGTAGGCCATGTAACGCCTTGGAAGAGACAAAGGGATTGATGATGATGATGAGGAAATGCGAACGGGCTTTTGTGTCGGAATCAACCATCTTCTACTTCTTGCTGCGGTCGTCTCTCCACTCTGCAGATAACTTGTCGCATTTGTCATAATATGCCTTATTCATTGATACCTTTCGCGCGCCCATGGACGGTGGACGGAATTGGAGTGAAGGGGGGGGGAGTCCAGGCATACCAAATTTTAAATAAATATTCTCTTATGTCACTTTCCATCTTTCTTTGCCGCAATTGTGACTGCAATCTGCAACCCCTCTCAATTGACAGTGAGCTGCACGTATTACCGAGCAGGGTACAGATCGATTTGCTGTTTAGGTTCTCTTCTAGATTATGTGAATTGCTTTTGTCTTCAAACGAGGTTACAAGAATCCATGCAGCCGAAGCCAGCAGCGACGCCTCCCTCCTCGCTCTGATCGCCCTTGGTCCGCAGCAAGTATCCTGCCTCCTCGTTGTGCAGGATCTCGCCGGTCTTCTGGTCCCACACACAGCTGCCGTATATGCCCAACTCGCAGATGACACCGCCCTGCTCCAGCTGCCCGTTGCGCAGAATGATGTTCGTGACCGCTGGCGGCGTGATTAACTCCATTAGGATGTACGACTTCCAATGCGCTCCGGGCAGGTCCTTCAGAAACGGCGGGATCGCTGTCTTGTAGCAGTTGTTTCCACCGCCTTCCCGCTGGGGCTTGAGCACGTACCGCTTGCACTCTTCCGGGTCGAGCGCGAGCTTCCGCGCCGCCTGTCCGGCTGTGCTGTCATCCATGGGAAAGATGTTGGTGAATGTCGCCCACAGGTCTCTCCACGCCTGCGAGTTCTCAGGGATGAATCTGCTCAGCTCGGAGGACGACGAGGTGTCCAGCTTCGGCGTGGCGAGAACCTGCTGGACCTTCTTCGCGCCGGCGAGCTGCGTGAGGACGGTCGGGCACTTGATCGCTGCCGACCGCTCGAGGTGATACCTGGCGTCCCAGGCGCTGGCGTCTGGATAATCGGCGGGGCCATAGCCAGAGCGCATGTAGATGACGGCCACCTCGAATTCCTTGTCGGGGTTGCTGGGCAGGCGGTATAGGAGCTGGCGTTTTGGGGTCTCGGCGATGCGCGTGCGCTGGAGGATCTCGCTGAAGGGCAGCCGGAAGACGGGAATGCGTGGGGAAGTAGACTTTTTGAGGGCGTACTCGAGGTGCCGCTGGTCGAAGACATTGCGCTCGCCGTCTTGCACGAGGAAGACGATGCAGGTCTCGAGGCCGAGTTCTGAGGATGAATAAGCATGGAAGGCAGCTCTCATACCGGCTGCTAAGCCTTCGATGCTGTCATTAGGGGGTAGGTCTTGCTCGGTGTGTGCCCCTGGCTGCTTTATGTAGGGGTACTCGGTGTCGGCGAGGAACCTACCGCCAGCCGTCAGTATCCCACCTGGTTCGTGTGGTCCTGGATGCATGGACCTTACCTGTGAAGAAGACATGTCTGAGATGACAAGCCGCCAAAAGAAGAGGCGATGGTATTGAACTCAACCTGCTTGATCCTTGGCCCGGCTGATAGGTCTGACATGTCTTGGTGGACCATATAGTCGGATCGGAACAGCCCTAGAGAGAGATTCTGTGTGAATGGTCAGAAATGATGCTCTGTCCTTGTATATGAGATCGCACTCGCCTGGACATAGCCCTCTTCCTTGACTCTGCAGTGAACTTTCCACAGGTTTGCAATGAATTCGTCCCCATCGGCAACCCTGCCCTCCGTAAGCTTGAATGCCAGGCAGGACGAATCGAATGGCTTGTCTACTCACTCCTTGACGATGAGGCTTAGAAACTCTTCATCCTGGCTGACTTTAGCATACAAATCATTGTACGCCTTCTGGACAGCCTTGGCCTGATCAAAGCAGACCCGCGGAAAGGGACTGGGAAACAAGGTAACAGGGACACTCGTCGCGAGAACCCCTTGAGGATCAGAGTCGGCAGAGACCAGAGCAGGTGGTGGGCGGACTGTCAACCCGTTGGCAACCGTCCAGTCCTTGATGACCTCGACAAGCCTACCCCTCTCGGCAGCATCCACAGCCGGGGGATAGGTGTCTGGGGTGAGATCATGGTTGACCATCTCCGCCTTGAGTATATCCTTTACATACACAGCCCATGTCAGTCTCTTGATCTTGTAGTGGTTCGAAGGATTCCATGAGTGTTGCCTGCACTGACTGAGGGTCCTTGGAGCGGCTTTTAACCACCCTCTGAAACAAGGAACGTTCTTCGAGGAAACGACTACTAGCAAATAAGGAGCACAGTGTTGCAGCTGACTCCTGGAAGAAGAAGAAGAAGTAGTAGTTTCTTAGATGGAAGTGCGAGCAGTTCTCTGGATTAATTTCAAGATTGAATACCTGAGAGCAACGGGGCGTCCGTCTTTTTAGAGGGTGCAATAGTTTCTAAGTATTATTAATCCTTGCGCGGCCGGCCTCCCGAGTCCGGAGCTCACGATGCAGCTGAGGCAGGACTAAAGCGTCTACTGCGGACCACATGAAATCGAGTGCCATCCTTTGATAAAATATAGAAAAAGGCTGCTGAACATCTGGTGAACATAAGGTCAGTTCACTGTACAAGTAAATCTACAATCATGGATAGAAATATGCAGCTTGTCAATTCCTTTGATCATTTTCTAAATACAGATTTGCCTGCTGTTCCCCCTCCTCCCCAAGTCTTTCTCAGTAGGCCAACCCTTATCAGCCCTGAAATGGTGGGTCGCACAGGGCGGCTATAAGAGCTTATCAGCATATGCCCCTCCATACTCACAGAGGCCGTGCACACCATGCCACTTGTGGCCCCCCCCTGTCTGCGACGGCTCTACCCGCCCATGCCATATTGAGGGGCACGCTGTCGCCTAAGCCCAAGGCTCCAGCAGCCCGTCACACTTCGTTTGCCCACCGATACTATTGACCGCGTTGACAAAGTCGTCATTACTGCAGCAGTCTTTGTCAATACTCCTTCACACGACCTTGACAACTTGTCCATAACACACTGTCTATCCCTACTCTGAATTTGATCCCTTTCACTCTCTTTGATACTTGTCCAAGTATCTCTGCCCTGCAAGCGTTGTTCGTCTCGATTCTTCTGATCAAACCTTCGACATCCACTAACGCTTCTCCGACTCAACTTTCAGCATCAGAGCGCACCCCACCAACCCACAGACAGGCTTGATGGAATCCTCTTCTCCTGTGAAACCTGCATCGCCTGTTGCACTGTCTACATCTCTTGAGCAATACTTGCAGACTATTCCAACGCTGTTTATGACCTATGGAGCGCGCATTCATCCTCATCAAGTACGCCTGTCCATACCATGATGCGTCTTCTCAGAAGTTCAGGACTGACAGCACACGCAGCTCCCCTGACCCTTCTTCAGCCTATCACCCCGCGCATTAGGCTGCTTCTTCTCAAGCTACTATTTTCAGGCAAGTACATACTGGCCCAGAAGCACCATCATCCTTACATAACCAGACCAAGTTCTGCTCCAAACTTGGGTCGATATGGAATATTGCAGACCCCGCCTCACCCCTTGCTCCATCTCTGTCTGCCACTCACCTAGTGAATCCCAACCAGTAAATCACTAGTGGGATGCAGCTTCTACATACCATCCTTTCCATCTCTGCATTTGCCTGTAGACAGAAGTCTCAACAACTTTCCCAGGACACACACAGCTGCAGTGGCACAGTCTACCACCCAGTCTCCTGTACAGGGCAAAGGAGAGAAGCTGATTGTTCTGCTCAAACACTACAGCAGCTAACTCCAGATATAGGCCCTCCGCGGTTCATACCTCGATTCAGCCCAAATGGCAGGGCTTTCAGACGATGATCCCTTCACTTGGGATGTTGAACGCGTGGTGAAAGAACTCTGCACTGCCGACTACACTTGGACACCCACCCCTCGCTCCCGGCTGCCAGACCCCATGAACTTGGCAACAAGACTTCGAGCAGGCGAGTATGATGGCGAACTGCTGTTGGACTCGATGGACGATGCAGCTGAGCTTTGGACTGATCTGGGTATTACTGCCAAAAAGCATAAGATGGCCCTTCGTACTGCTATCCAACAGTTCCGTACAAGGAGCCCCTTATACAGTACGTACAAGAAGTCATTGCACAATGATACCAGTGCCGAGACAGCTATCAAGGAAGACAATCGATCTTTGTCTTCCATACCGAAGGGTGTCACTGCCCTTGATCCTGTACCAGATCCAGGAATCAGCAGGCATCCGTTTCAGTCCTTCTCACTTGCTGCCCAGGATGATGCAGACAATACGCAAGTCAGCTACAGTGGCAGTTCAGTTGAGCCGTCCAAAAAGAAGCGGCGCTTGAATCCGACACAACTTATTACTGTCGATCAACCTCCTCCTCTGGATAGTCGCTTCGGTACGGTGCCTATTTCGACGGAGGCTGATGTGATCAGGGTATCTATGGCAGCTACGCGACCATCTGAGCTGCCCTCAGCGACTTCCAGCGAGTTGCTGGCTCAGGGCGTCAACACTTCAAGCGAGCCCGACTACTTTCAATCAAGTCTTCTCAGCCTACCAGGAGCCTATTGGGGCAATGGAAAGTTCTCTTTTGCCGATATTATCAATTTTGATGAAACGATTGATGATGATGCCCAATTTGGGTGGGGCCGACCGAAGCTTTTCGGCCGAGCCAGAAAGAGATACGTCAATGGGCTGATGAAGCGATACCTTCGTAACCCCGACAGCTTCAAGGCCGACGGGAATGACGATGAGTCTGCTCTACCTGTATTCGGAGAATCTGATAATGACGACAATCCTGAATGGGAAGAGATTGATCACGAGATTGAAGAGGAGGAAGAGGAGGTCCGTCGAGAGCAGGAACGAGGGCTGGCCAAGAAGCCCCAACTTCAGCCCTCCCTGGTTGATACCTTCATTGACCAGATGGTCCAAGAGTATATCTCTCGCTGGAAGGAGAACAAGCTGCCAGTACGGCAGCGCCAGGCCTTCTCCCTATGGGATAAGGCTCGTCGGAATGGCACCCGCAACAGCCAGGTTGTCAGACTAACGAATTCCCTGCGTGCTGCAGACATACGTCTGACCAAGTGGCTCGAAAATCTCAAGGACAACGCATACTTAAATGAGAATGAACTTCGCCACATGGGGCCTATCCTCGAGCCTACCATCGATGATATCCAACAGCTCAAGTGGCACATCAGCGTCCTGCAGATGCGGGAACCTCCTGAGAAGATAAAGTCTGCACCGGCACCCAAACTTGCACCTACGAGGAACCGGCATCCGACATCTGATGACGACGGCATCGACATATGGGACGAGGACGAGCTGGACGACTTCATTGTGGACGATCCTATTCCCGATCCTGAAGATGAGGACTTGGTGGCCGACGACCTCGCGGGTGCTGCGATGGATGTTGGCGATCCAGTGGCCGCAAACGTACCAAATATCGACACAGGGCACAGCTTTACGTCAGTGGACGACGGTGACATTCCGATGCATGATCTGACGGAGCTCGGCCCATCGAACGCTGCCGTTGACCTATGCACCCCCAGCAAGCCCTTGCAACTCCGAGCCGCTTCAGACGATGATTTCCCAAAGATCCAATCTCTGGAAGCTATTGTCGATAAGGGCACGGAATACTGGGAGTTGAGGTCACACTACAAGCATCTAATCATCACTCTCATATGGTTTTGGCCACGCCAGCGAAAGGCGAGCGTTTTCAATGCCGTCATCTACTCGGAAAATTCGGAGGAGGTCTGGAATGACCTCATGAGTCAACTCACACAAGACTCTCGCAAGACGCCCACAAAGAATAGCCCGGGGCGATCTCGTCGTGAGACCGGGACCCATTTGGCACGGCTCTTCGACACCTTTACCGGAACAGTCTCCCCTCGCACATCTGAACAGTCTAGGAACACTGAGAAGACAGCCTTGGATAAGCTGACTATCGAGCGGATCAAACAGAACAAGGGATTGTTCGATAAGTTCTACTGTTTCCTCACGAGAGTTGCCCGCTATTACGGCTTCACACGTGTCGACAAAGATCTTGTGTCTCCGTGCGATCCAAGTCTTGTCAATAGCACGCAAGAGTCGGATATGACTCCCAGCCAACGGGCCAAGCTCATAAAGCAGCAGAAGCAGGCCAAATCAGCCCGCATTCGCCGTGAAGAGCAGAGCAGTTCCCAGAATATCGAGGCCCGTAAGCTCCAGTTCAGACAACAGCTGGAGAGTTCAGCGCTTGTTCCTAAGGAGAAGAGCCGACTCATCATCAACGAGTCGAAGGATGATGGCAAGGGACTTATATTCATAAACAGCTACATTTCGCCCAGGATCCAAGACCACCAGATAGATGGCGTTCGTTTCATGTGGGATGAGATTACCAAAAAGACGAAGCAGGGTTGCCTACTCGCACACACCATGGGCCTTGGAAAGACAATGCAAGTCATCACCCTGTTGACTGCTATCGCTGAAGCCGGGAAGTCTGAAGACGAGTCCATCTCGTCACAGATACCAGAGCATCTGAAGGATGTAAAGTTTCTGGTACTCTGTCCAACTTTTCTCTTGAACAACTGGGTAGAGGAACTCCAATCCTGGGCTCCATCCGGTATTCTCGGAGACATCTACTATTTTCAGGCTTCTGACGCCCCTAAGATGCGAGCCGATACCATCAAGATCTGGGCCAAGACTGGTGGTGTTCTTGTGGTGAGCTATACTCTATTGCGCAGCCTCGAGGACCAGAAGGATGGCAAAGAACTTCATCGACTGATCTTGGATACGCCTTCCCTTGTCGTTGGCGACGAGGCTCAAAACTTCAAGAACTCAAAATCCAAGACTGGCATTGTTACAAGCCAATTCAAAACTACCAGCCGCATCGCCTTGACTGGCTCTCCTCTGGCAAACAACGTCGAGGAGTACTATTCGATGATCAACTGGGTCTCTCCTGGGTTCCTGGGCGAGCCTAGCGAGTTTTCAATAAATTACGCGAGGCCTATCGAAGCCGGACTCTGGAAGTCCAGCGATGCCCTCACGAGGAGAAGAGCCAAAATCTGCCTTGCTGCTCTCAAGAAAGTGGTGGAACCCAAGGTGCAGAGAAGGACGATCGCTTTTCTTAAAGACAGCATTCCTCCGAAAAAGGAATACATCATCTACATCAACCTGGGGTTGATTCAGGAGGTCGTCTATCAAGTCTACGTGAAAGGCATCCTGGGAGAAGTAGGAGGGAGAAAGAACCTTTCTGTTACGTCTGTCTGGAGCCTGACTGCTGCTTTGAGGCTTCTTCTTGCCCACCCATACATTCTTCAGAAGAAGCTACAAGAGAAGCAGGCAGATCAGCAGTCGAGAAAGAAGAAAAAGAGCTCCCCAGTTGACGAAACGGACTCCAGTCTGTCTGACGCATCAGATACAGTGAAGGCCGTTGTGCTGAATGTTCTGAAAGACCAGCAAACCTCGGAGGCCATCGATTCCTCACAGAAGATGCTTGTTTTGGACATGATTCTTGAGGAGTCAATAAGACTAGGCGAGAACGTCTTGGTTTTCTCACAAAGCCTCGACGTCTTGGACTTTGTCGAGCATCATCTTTGCGTAGCGAAGAACCGGGCTTACAAGCGGCTCGACGGCAAAGTTTCTCCTGCCTTGCGGCAGGGCCTTGTCAAAGAGTTCAATCGCAATAAGTCGCAGGCATTCCTCATCTCGACGACAGCTGGAGGCGTTGGTCTCAACATTCATGGTGCCAGTCGAGTCGTCATTCTTGATTTCCAGTACAACCCTGTACACGAGCAGCAAGCTATAGGGCGGGCGTACCGTATAGGACAGACGAAACAGGTGGTTGTGTACTGGCTCATCTGCGGCGGATCGTTTGAGAAGACAATGCACAACCAACAAGTGTTCAAGAATCAGCTGGCCTCGCGTGTGGTGGACGCCAAGAACCCCTTGTCCAAAGCAGACAACAAAGTCTCGACCTGGTTCAGAGACTACCAGAAGCATGACGCCAGGGATAAGACCGCCTTTCGAGGTCAGGATCCAATACTAGACGCTCTTCTAGAGTCCGATGTTGTCAAGGGAATACCATGGATTGAAACCACGGATACCTTTGAGGAGGAAGAGCTAGACAAGGACTTGCCCGCAGATGCACAACAGGAGGCTGACCAAATGGCTCGTCGACAGCGAACAGCTGCTCAGAACTCAGGAAAGGCAACTCCATCCCAGCAATATGGTCAAGTACGGACTTTACAACCCGCCCCTTCCCCTGGCCATCACATAGATGCCTCCGCGCAAAAGGCGATTCATGAGAACGGTCTTGTTTTCGAAGGCAATGACACGTGTATGAATCCAGGACAGATGCGCGCCCTCTCTGCGCTTCCTAGTACCGGCATGAGGACTATGCCTGCTGGGACAGATGCTGGATTTGTGTCGACTCATGGCTCCGAGTGGAACACACCGACTAATGAATTCACCACACAGGCACCTTTTAGTGTCCTATCAGGACCATTCCAGGGCAGACAGAAGCCAGCAGCGGCACTGCCTGATTTTGGCTCTGGCGCCGTGACTCTGCGAATGCGCGGCCAGCATCCCCAGCAACCGGTGATGCAGTCGCATGACGCTTCTTTATCTAGCCAAAACAACCCCCCGACGTTTGATACTAATAGGGCACCGCAGCAAACACCTCAGTCGATATCCGATTTTCCTTCGAACATGGCCAACAGGGCTACGAATATGAATGCGTTTCAAGCACGGCCGGCAGCTCCCCTTCCCTTTGGCATACCCCGGGCTGGCAGCGTCCAGCAGGATACGCATCGAACGCAGCCAGCGGGCCCCCCACCCTTTGGCATGGATGGGGCTGTTAGCAGGCAGCAGCAGAAGACGGCAGCAACTCCTGTCAGCCTACCAGGGGAGGCAGCAAGGCCCATCACGATGGGAAATACCCAAGAGGGACGTGCCTCGCGTGTTCAGGACTATGGGGTTCTGGCCAAATCCCGGATAGAGGAGGAGATGAAAGGTCATCTGAGCCCGGAGGAGGACAGCCGATTCGAGGTGATCAAGGAACATCTGCAAGCGCAAGTGCAATTGGCCAAGATGGGAGGCATGGAGAAGCACACGGTGTGGAAGAATCTCGGACGGCTTGTCAAGACATATCCGGACAGCCTGGTCTATCTGGAGATGGCTGAGCCAGCGCAAGTTGTCACCCTCCTTCTGAAAGGCAAGTCAGAGGAGTCGATGCACGCCGTACTTGTTGATCTTATCAAGAAGCCCAACACGCCGACCACCAAGATGAGGGAGCGGGACCCTGACGTAGGCGACTCTTTTCTTTAGTTTTGCAACATCTTCAGAATAAGCCGGAATCTGCACAGGAATGTGCATGCGGCATATCGACTTGAGACCTCGACTAACTTTCAGGCACAACCTTTCAGCATGTTAACAAAGTTCTCGGGCAAGCTCCCAAGGATGGCAAGGGCAGGAACAGTGCAAGCCAACAAAGGGCGGCGGATCTAGCGGCGGTGCACGAGATAATTTCTCGAAGACAAGGCAGATCGACCGGCGGGGGGGGAGCACGTCAGACACAGCGACGCTTGTCCAGACCTGGTGGTTCAATATCTGAACCGGTGGTTATTGACGACTGAAAACTGATGGTTGCCTCTGCGTCCATCATCCCTCCTTCCCCTTCCCCCTCTCCTTCCCTTTTTTCCGCTTTTGTCTTCTTTCTTTTCTCCTCTATTTCTTCTGTCCATCCCTTCCCTTTCTGCAATCTTTTCCTTTCATTCTCCTGATTCCCTGATTTTTGGCGTCTCGGTCTACAATACCCCCGGCTGTTCAATGCACAGCTCTACAGGATCCTCTGGCGGTTTCGGAGATGGAGACGCGAGCGCATACTCGTTACAATGGGAGAGGGCGGCTTTGGTAGGCCTACGGGTTCATCTGTCGGACTCATTTGTGGCGTATGTGTGTGTGTGCATATGTGGGGTGGGACAGGGATGCTCGGCTTGGGCTGGCGTATTCGGATTTCTTGCCTCGCTATGACCAAGTGACCCAGTCCTGGAAGGGATGGAGGATGTTGTGTGTGTATTTGGTTGATTGTGTTCATGGGCATTGGGGAACATGGAGTGGCTGGAGGAATTGGCTGATAGGTTTTGGTCCACAGGACCTCACATGAGCTCTACACCTACAGCCGAAAGGCTCCAGTTGACGAAAATCCAACTAGTGATGAAACTACTCAAGAGCTCAGGCAGTGACTTGAGCGGTGTTTCTAAAGGATGTTGCTGCCGTGATGGGATGGCGGAGAGTTGCACCGGTCCGAACGCGGCGCCGGTGGGGGCTGGTTTCCTTGCTGCATGTTTCTACCGTTGCCTATGTGTGCGTGCGTGCGTGTGTGAGGGAGAGAGAGTGTGTGTGTCTGTAATTGTGTACGTGCTACTGTACATACCATGTACTATGCATGTAGTATCCTCCAAGCGGAATAGGGTCCTTTTTTGTTGTGTACCTGCATAGATGTTGTGCTGCGATCTGGCCTATTATTGCTCGGCTGAGCGACATGTACGGTATCTCAGTTTGCCCCCCCTCTCCCGTTTTGGAGGGGTTTCTTCACATCTACAGACCGAAGTGGACAAAGTGTTGGGGAAAGAGCCAATGGGCGCAAGGGTGATTACGCCGACGGGGCCGAGTCAACGAGTTCTTTCCCCAGGATGCACAAAGCAAATGCGGTTAGACCAGGAGGTAGAAGGTGGGGTTTTTTCTTCTCTTTTTTCCCTTTTTCTTCTCTTGCTCTTCTCGCCCATGCCCAGTACTACATACAGTATCCACCACCCCTCGCATGATGCTACCGTAATACTTTACATCGTATGCAGCAGATGTAACGGAGGTCCGAGGCACATACGTGTCTCTTAACTGGCTTCCCAACAAGATCAGTCGCAGAGGGAGAAGAGAGGCGTTTTGTTCGTTCTGGACGGGCCTAATTGGGGATCGGGTATTGTACTAAGGACCACGCACATGCAGTTTCGCCTCTCCACCAAGAAAGGGCGTGTGGTACTACTAGTCCTGCTGCTAGAGGTTATGTAATAATGTATTACAATATATGGTACGCAAATTGTTTTGAGTCGGATCCTCGGGTGATGGTGGAGGAGGAAGAGGAGGGGCGGTCAGGACGTGCGCCACTGCTGATGGAGAACAATTGATCGAGTGAGTGAATGGAATTGATGAGTGATGACTGAGGGTTCTCGGCTAGTTTGGTTGTGAAACTTTTCGGAGTCATCAGTTAGTAGTAGCCCCTCATCCCGAGGCCTCGTTCCCCTTCCCGTCCCTCCGACCTAATTAATTTTCAGCCTCCTCTTGTCTCTCTGTCCTCTGCACTTCCTCCTTCTTCTGCTGACCCTCCTATTGCGCCCTCCCCCCTCTCCTCTCCCTCTCTTTCTTTCTTCCGTTTTGCTATCTTTACTCCTTGGTTATCACGACCACATTAACCACGAGCATCTTCACAACACACGCCAATTGTTGGCCTTGATTTGTCCTCTCCCAGGCCGTCGCCGCCCCTTCGATCATGGACGCTGTTCTGCGTCAGTCCAAGGCCATGTGCCCCTTCATGAAGAAGGCCTCTCCTGCCACGCTGCGGGCCCTGTCCACCTCGACTCGACAGGTGCGCCCCCAGGTGGCCTCGTCCTCGTCCCCCTCGCCCTGCGGTGGCACCATGTCCAAGCTGCAGCTGCTCGCCCACCGCTGCCCCGTCATGGGACAGGCCCTCGCCGTCCAGTCGGCCAAGTTTGGCCATATGAGCGGTGGCGGCATTGTCGCTGGTCACCACCGCCACCATCACCAGCAGCAGCATCATCGCAGCGGAAAGCTGGGCAAGGCGCGGGGTCTGCACTCCAGCCGTAGCCAGGAGGCGAGGGCTGTCGAGAGCCCTCTGTTCACGCGCGAGAAGAGTACGTACCAACTTCCGTCGGACCCTTCCCGCTTCTCTTTTTGATGGACATCTTTCACTCACCTCTTCGCGTTCGCGAAAAAACAGCAGTCCACTCCGCTCCTCTCCAGGCTGCCCCCACTGCCTGTCCCGTCCATAACAACAACACCACCGATGGCAAGTTCAACTACGAGGCCTACTACAAGGCCGAGCTGGACAAGAAGCACAAGGACAAGTCGTACCGCTACTTCAACAACATCAACCGGCTGGCCAAGGAGTTCCCGCGCGCCCACATGGCCAACCCCGAGGAGCGCGTTACCGTCTGGTGCGCCAACGACTACCTGGGCATGGGCCGCAACCCGCACGTCCTGCGCTCCATGCACGAGACGCTCGACGAGTACGGCGCCGGCGCCGGTGGCACCCGCAACATCTCGGGCCACAACAAGCATGCCGTCGAGCTCGAGGACACCGTCGCCAGGCTGCACGCCAAGGAGGCCGCCCTGGTCTTCTCCAGCTGCTATGTCGCCAACGACGCCACCCTCGCGACCCTGGGCAGCAAGATGCCCGACTGCGTCATCCTGTCCGACAGCCTGAACCACGCCTCCATGATCCAGGGCATCCGCCACTCGGGCACCAAGAAGGTCGTCTTCAAGCACAACGACGTGCAGGACCTCGAGGCCAAGCTGGCCGCCCTGCCCCTCCACGTCCCCAAGATCATCGCCTTCGAGTCCGTCTACAGCATGTGCGGCTCCATCGGCCCCATCGAGAAGATCTGCGACCTGGCCGACAAGTACGGCGCCATCACCTTCCTCGATGAAGTCCATGCCGTGGGCATGTACGGCCCGCACGGCGCTGGCGTTGCCGAACACCTCGACTTTGACGCCCACAAGCAGGGCCGGCCCCAGGGCACCATCATGGACCGTATCGACATCATCACGGGCACCCTCGGCAAGGCCTACGGCTGCGTCGGCGGCTACATCGCCGGCAGCGCCCAGCTCGTCGACATGATCCGATCCCTTGCGCCCGGCTTTATCTTTACCACCTCCCTGCCCCCAGCCACCATGGCCGGCGCCAAAACCGCCATCGAGTACCAGATGGACTACCACGGGGACCGCAAGCTCCAGCAGCTCCACACCCGCGCCGTCAAGGCCGCCCTCGAGGAGCGTGACATCCCTGTGATTCCCAACCCGAGCCACATCATCCCCCTCTTGGTGGGCAACGCCGAGGTCGCCAAGAAGGCCTCGGACCTGCTCCTGCAAAAGTACCAGATCTACGTGCAGAGTATCAATTATCCGACGGTGCCCGTCGGCCAGGAGCGCCTGCGCATCACCCCCACCCCTGGCCACACCAAGGAGCTCCGCGACCACCTCGTCAACGCCGTCGAGGCCATCTGGACCGAGCTGGACATCAAGCGCACTTCGGAGTGGGCTGCCGACGGCGGGTTCATTGGTGTCGGGGAGCCCGGTCTGGCCGCCGAGCCGCCGCTGTGGACCGATGCACAGCTGGGCATCGAGGAGGGCGTCAAGGAGATCAAGGCCCAGCACGCGCAGGAAGGTGTGCAGATGAAGAGCGGTGGGGTCCTCGAGATGCTGCTGGAGCGTGAGATGATTGCGAACCGGCCGGTGACTGTTGCCGCCTAAACAAGGAGGAAGCGAGAGAGAGACTTTCAAAGTCTTTCTTTTTCCTTCTTTCAACAGTTTCCTCATTGCTGCCTTTCTATGTTTGTTATTGAAAGAGAGAAAGAGGCGCGCTCACCGGACCGGAATCACCTTCATTCGAGCGGGGACAAGCAAAAACAATTCGAGGACTGACCATACCGTTCTGATAATCTGAAACCGGAAACCCTCCATGTTCAGATCTCCATGCTTCAAGGGGCTTTCTCCCTCTCTTTTCTCGGCTCGTGGCATGCTGGCAGTTGGTTCTCCTGCTACTGGTGTACCCCGAGCCGGGGTGAGGAGGAGGGGAGGGTTTGGATGCATTTGAAAACAAAGAAACCATATTATTTATACAAAACAAGACCTACCTAAGGAAATATCAAATATTGGCTGTCGCTTCCAAGTAAGCGACTTGACTGCCACCAAAAAACAACGACTCCTTCGTAATGATGGCGTGTGATTGATTATATTCAATGTGATTCTGTTTTTGTCTATGTTTCCTTCTATGGGGCTTGTGAGCTTGCTGCGAACATAACAATGACAATAACAACTTCTCAGTCGGTGTCGTCGTTATAGACCCATATGTCTATCTCTCTCTTTCTCTTTCTCTCTCATAACTACCTCAGGCCGACCGAGCAGGCGCCGTAGGCACAGGCACTCGACGATGCAGCCTCGACACAATCTCGACATAATCCGGCTCGTTCTCGTCCGTCAGGATGCCATGCCGCACAAAAAAGTCAAGCAGCACCAGCGCCGTGTTGGCCTTGAACTCGCCCCTCGCCATGGCCGCCCTCACCGTGTCCAGATCCCACAGGTAGAACTGCTCGACCTCGTCGTCCCGCGGCCGGGGCACCACGGTCTCGGCCTGGTCGGCGGGGATCTCGAGGTCGTAGACGTAGATGACGTCCGGACAGCACAGGCCCGTGTCGTAGCCGCCTACCTCGGCCTGCTGGTCGCCGCCGCCCGTCCGCGTCACGTAGGTGAGGGTCCCCGCTGCCCGGGCGTGTTGGCTTACGAAGGCCTCTGGGAGCGAGGCCTCCTCGTCGGCTTCGTGGACTATACACTCGAGCGGGGTCTCCTCGGCCCGCGTGCCGCCTGCCACGGTGTTGTCGAGCATGCCTGGGTACGTGGCCAGGTGTCTGCTTCGGCGGGGGATCCAGAAGCTGTAGGCGCCTGTGTCTGGGTGGCGGAGGTAGACGGTCATGTGGGCGCCTCTGTTGGCGATGCCGAAGAGCGGGGCTGCGGAGCGGCGCATCTGGATGAGGCTGTTGGTGTTGCTGTTGTTGTTTTGGTTGGCGTAGTCATTGCGTGCGCCGATGACGCGAAAGTCCTCGCCCTCGGCTTTGCGGCCCAGCGTCTTGGCGAAGACGCCCAGCTCCTGGGCGCGGCGGACCAGGGCGGCGAGGGAGGCGTTGCAGGCTGTGGTGATGGCGGTGCCGCTGGAGGTGTCGAGCAGGCGGACGGTGCGCGGGAGGTGGCCCTTGGGACTGACCTCGAAGTCTGCAGTCCAGGGCATCTGCTCGACCACAGCACTGGGGATGTAGCCGTGGGGTCTGGGATCTTGGGGCAGGTGAAAGGCATAGTAGTCTTCTCCCGGGTTGGCGCTTGTTGGGAGGGTGGTGAAGTCGATGTAAGGGAAGCTTGAGGGAAAGATAAAGGATGTCAGTGAAAGAGAGAGAGAGAGAGAGTTGGGGGTTGAACTTGAGGACTTTTACCTGTCACACTCATTGACCAGATCTAGATTGGTCTTCATCTTTTGTGTTGTCTCCATTTTGGTAGCTGGTTTGGGCAACAAATTCTCATCTGTGGACAAGTGAGTGCGTTCTGGGCAGGAAGTGAGGAAGAGGAAGAAGGCTGATGTCGAGCATGTGAAGAGGTTTGGGTGAGAGTGAGAGACAGAGTCAAGAGTGAAGACCCACTTGCACCACTGCGCAGCTCACACACCATGATGATAGGCGTCATATTTTTGCTTTCAATGACACAAAGCCTCTTCACTGTAATAAACATAACAGTCCTTGTGTCACATGGGATTCCAGGAGTATGAATAATTAACAGAAGAGAGACTGTGCAGGTCCCAATGCAAGCAGAAACTTGCCAGAGGGGGGGGGGGGGTTCCATCTCTTCTCTAGGGTTAGGGTATTAGAAGGTCTGCCCAGCGCAACAGCATTCTGTAGAACAAGTCCAGAGTGCATGAAACTGAAAGGTACTATTGAGTTCTAGGCAGGACACAGGTGGGTGTTCTGGAGCTGCCATACGTGTGATTGCTTACAGGACAACTCAAGGACACAGCGATGGCATCAGAGTAGGACAACATTTGCATCACAAGAGGGTCTGTATTTTCTCCAAGACAACCATATAGTACAGAAAGATACAGTATCTTCTGAGGTTTCTGGACATCTGGTGCGACCTAAAGACCCTCCCTTTGTCCCTCCCATTCCTTCTCCGTCTTCCCCCTTACTTGTTCAAGCTCTTCTCCCGAATGAAAAACGACGACAAGAACGCCAACGCAAAAGGCAGTGCCTGAAACCCAAACACATGTATGCTGGCGACCTGATAACACCGCCTGACGATCGCGGCTGTCCCGGGCTCTAAAAGCTTGATGTAGTCCAGGCTCTCCCTTACGCGCTGCTCGATGGCCTCCGCCGCGTCGCCGCTGCCGAGTCTCGAGGCCAACTGCGCCCGCAGCACCTGCTGAAGGATGGCCGACGCCACGCTGACGCCAATGGAGGTGCCCAGGCTGCGGAACAGGTACGAGCAGGCGACAACCACGGCGGTATCGTCCTTGGCGGCGTTGGAGAGGAGGGCCACGAGGGTCGTGGTGATTGCTAGTTTTTACATTGAGTAAGTACATGCATATATCCCGGGTTGTGTATGCTGACAAGGGGACAAAAGATAGGAACCAACCTGATCCAGCGCCAAGTGCGACCATAGCCAAGGCGACCGATGTCCCCACCTCCGAGTTGATCCAGGCGCCTGCGAACAACACCATGGGAATGACACTGAGGAGCAACAGGAGCAGGCTGAAGATGGTGAGTCGGTGGTATCGACCGGTGCGCCGCATGATGTAGCCCGATCCGAGCGAGGCCGACACGCCAAAGATGGTGACGGGGATCAGGAGCAGTCCCGCCTGCACGGCAGAGAGGCCGTCGACAGCCTGGTAGAGCAACGGCAGGTAGAAGATGGTCGACATCTGGCCAAAGACGGAAAAGAAGTTGCAAAGGTAGGCCGCAAATAGCGACCTCTCGAAGATGATGTGACCCGGGGCAAAAGGGTGCGAGGCAACTCTGATCTCGACGAAGATGAAGATGGCGAACAGGGCAGGCGAGACGGCGAGGGGGATGATGGTGACCAGCTTGCTCCAGCCCTCGTTGCTGCCGTTGTCGAGCCCCAAGAGCAGGGACAGGACGGCCAGGACGAGAAAGAGGGCGCCCAGGAAGTCCACCTTGGCCAGCTTCTCGAGCCAGTGGGACGTGTCTCGCCTCGGGAGGTGGATGACCGAGTAGGCCCCGACCCAGGCGATGGCCACGATAGGCACCTGCGCGATAAAGGACCTGTGTGCAAAAGAAAGAAAGAAGTAAAGAACAACGTCAGCCAAATGAGTAATGCGATACATACTACTACTACTGGGTAACTTATGTATCGCAGCAGCAGCAGCAGCAAGGTCAGAAGAAATACGCACCATCTCCAGCCCAGAGACTCTGCCACCAGCCCTCCCACAGGGGCCCCAGTTCCGGTTCCGGCGCCGAATATGATATTCAGATAACCCTGCCAGAGACCACGGTCGCGCAGAGGCACGATATCACTGAGGAGGATCGAGGTCACGGCGTTGATGCCCCCGCCCCCGAGGCCGGCGACCGCCCTGGAGAAGATGAGCTGCCAGATGTCCTGCGAGAACCCACAACCCAATGAGCCCAGCCCGAAGAAGAAGTAGGCGAACAGGAGACACTGCTTCCTTCCGAATATATCGCTTAACTTGCCATAGAGTGGCTGACAGCAGGTGAGCGTCAGGAAATATCTAGCAGAAAAGCAGAAGACAAACGTCATCCATGCTGTCAGTCACCGGCTTAGAAAGAACAAAATAGAAAAGAAAATAACCGGGACTTCCAGACGGCGACGGCGACGACGATAGGGAACAACTCACGAGGTGGAGATCCAGCTTGTCCGGTTCAGGGCCTTTAAATCGCTGCTCATCTTGGCATACGTCGCGACGACGAGCGTCTGGTCGAGGGCGCTGAGGAAGATGCCCACTGCCAGCACCGGCAGAAGCAGATGTAACTTTTGAGCCAGCTCTGGCACGCCCTCCCCTCCTGGTGGTGCAGCATTCCCACCACCACCGTTGCTGCTGGACCCATCCGCCTGCGCCGCACAGCTGCCTTCGTCGCCATTGGTCACCTCGTCGTCATCATTGCCGCCAATGACAGTGGCATTCGAAGAAGAAACGACCGTTGAGGAGCCATAGCTCACATCGCCCGCGCTCACGGAGGAGGCACCGCCGCCGAGCAGCGGGCTCGTCTCGGAGGGGTGGTTCGTCGGGGAACTTTCGCCCGCGGCCATTCTCAATATATATTTACCGAGAACCCAGGCCAGACCGACTCAGATGAGGCAAGCAGACAGTCCAATAGTTCTGCTGATGAACCTTTTCTCTATTGGCGGCTTCTCGACAAGCATAATTCTTTTTTTCCCTTTTTCATCCTTCCCTTCTCTTTTCCCCTCCTCTAAGGACTGAGAATTGAGCATTATTCAGCAAGGACGTCCGGTCCGGCAAGTGGAGAGAGGTTACAGGCGGTGTCCATTCACCAACCAATGCTGGTCTGGTCTGGTCTAATATCCGGTACCCAGAACTGCCGAGAGATAAGCGGTTTCTCCAAACCAGCTCTCGATCGGTCCCGGTCCGTCGTCAGGACCGTCCCGTCCGTCATGTCGCCGGCGCGGACTTTGGCTTGTGGCACATGGGGATTAGAAGTTTTGTGGCAGTAAGGCTTTTTGTCATACCGAAGTCGAATGTCTTCGTTGTCGGCTGAGACAATTTCTCCCGTTCAGGTCGCATCCATATTTTTTTTAGGTTCTGATAAGCATATTTTACTATAGAGATTCCCGAGGTCATGTACATGCGACGATTACCTGGTTCAACTGGACCAATTGACTGTCAAGTCATCTCGTATCCTCATGGTCAACCATATTTACTCCTGACCCCTAAAGAAATCGTTCCTCTTGTGTATGTGTGTGTATGCGCGCGCATGCAGGATATGCATGTAATACCGCTCGTGCCGCCTCGTTCGCAGCCAACCTGCAGCTCGCCACGGCCTTGGGCTTGTAATTATCTACCCACCACCCTGGGAAATCACCTGCATAAGCCCGAGAAAATCTTTCAGATCCGAAAGTAGGAAACACCAAAAAAAAAAAAAGCCCAGTTCCACTCGGCTGGGATGCAGGAGATGCAGGTACGGGACCAACATGTGCGGCCCCTCTGAATGATTACTATGGTACCTGTATCGAGAACTGAACGAACACATGTTCACCGGCTACGACTTACGTGTTGCTGACTGTGGAAGAAGGGGCCGTGATGACCAGAGTCCGAACTCGTCACAGTCAGCCCTGCGACTCCTGTTCTATACCAAGGCCATTTTCTTATTCCTTTTGCCCTCTCTCTCTCTCCTTGCCTCTTCCTCATCCTTTCATCTATTTGATACCGTGGTGATCATTTCTCTGCTGCTCTGCAACCCCCACCGGACCCTCCCCGACGTGTCATCAAAACCACCATGACTGCATTGGTTGACGAAACCGGATGGGCATCCTGGCCTGAGGAACAGCTGCAAGAGGAGGAGGGGGGGAGGAGCAGATGAGCCCAAGTTTGGGAATAATGAAAAATTCAACTGACACCTTTGGGCCAAGATTAAAGAGGAGCGGACGGGCGGCAATTACACCTCCAAGTCGCAAATTGACAGGGCTGGACTACGATGGTCTAGACAATATAATCAAACCCAAGAAGCATCCGTCGTGTTGATCACACTGCTCACCGAGGTCACAACAAGAAAAATCTAAATTTTTGTTCCCAGCGAGAGAACGGAACTTGCCTTCTTTCTGTCTATGCTGTGGACTCAACAACAATAGTGCGTGGTGAAAACCGGGATACCGGAAATAACCTCGTGGGCTAGCCTTCGCGATGGACTGGTGATGGGTGCTGGGTTGGTCCCGGAATCTGATCTGATCTGACCTGACCTGATCTCGGATGGAGGAGGCATGCAGTGCGAGATGAGTTGGGAATAAGTATTGCAACAAGTGCGAAGAGGCGTTGGTTGGAATAACGTCCTCCTCATGGCAGCCAGCCGCATGCATCTTGTACCCATTTACAGCGTATATTGTACCATAGATTATTTTTATCTCCCCCTTTCCCTTTCTTCATGTTATACAAGAGACGGTGATTAGTGTTTGCCTAGGGAAAAGGCGTGAAGAGCAGAGCAGAGAAAGGCCTCTTCTCCCCTTCCTATCCTCGTGGTGATCCTTCCCAGGAGCCGAGACATGCAGGAAATTATCGGGGTTCTTGAAGTTTGTGTGTACTGTACTATGTACAGTGAAAATGTCACACAGGAAAGGTCCTACTCTCATTTCCGCAACCTCCGGCAAAGAACGCGATCGTCTCAGAGGTCGCCCGCCCAACCCCCGTATCCCTGGCGACTGATGTCACTCGTCAGCAGCTATTATCGATAACTCGACAGCCCACTGGCTGGCTTGTCAGATGAGAGGCTGCTGCAAGGGGCCCCGACTAGGTTTAGGTTGGCCAGCAGGCACACGCCCTAGGCAGGGGTATTGTGGTTTCAGATCGGACCCATCCAGAGCCAGAGAGAGGGGAATAGGAAAGAGTTCGATCGCCCCACGAGCATATTCCCTGGCACGCCATGCCCTGTTATTTCCTCTTGGTCTTGGGCCCTGGCTCTTTTGCCGTTCACCATCGTTGTACTGCAGTACCGTCAATACCACCACCCTCTCTTCCCTTATCCCTCCCCAAAGACGAGGCGCAGTTCCCAACCACTCGCCATGCTTCTTACCAATTGCTGATCAGACGAGGGAGGCCACCCACCGAGCATGCGCCCACTTCCTGGTTGTCATTATTTCCTTGGCATATGGTAGTATCAATAATTAATCATCAATTTGCCTTACTCGGGTGGCCTCCCAGCTGCGGGCAACATGGCGCGTAGGAGAAAGGCAAATAGAGGAGAGGATAGGCGGGGTCTGTCATCTCCTGCGATGATGATAGATCCTGGATTAGCCCCAAGACACACACACACACACACACACACTCTCTCTCTCTCTCTCTCTGTCTTGACAGGCACGATGTACTCTGGTACCTTAGTACTTATGGGCCGTGTTGTCTCCCCCCGCCAGGGCTCTTTCTGACGCGCAGGAAAAAGTCTCCGGCATAACACAATAACCCACATCACGGCTCAGCCAGGTCCCCAAGCCCAAGGCCAAGGCCAAGGCCCTTCCTTGTCCATCTCCCCTTCTTCCCGTCCCTCGTCCTCCTTCTTGGCTTTACCTAAAAATATACTTGCAGCCGCCGCCGGGGGGGAAGTTTTGGGGGAACAGGGTGAACTTCCATCATCAAACCGACTCACTCGTACACGTTTCTTTAGTAGTCACGGTTTCCAACAAAGAGTGCTGGTCCCTACCCAGTCTTCTTTCCACAGCCACCCCCTCTAAATTTACATCCTGGGACGCATGATTTCCGTTTGTTTGTATGTACTCCTGTCCCGCTCGCAGTTCATGTCGTGCCGCATGAACGGTAACCCCTCCATTCTCCTTACGTCTGCTATTTAGTTTTTTTGGGTCTTTTTCTTCTCCTTTTTTTCTCCTCTTCTTTCTTTCCCCTTGCTGTGGTTACCTGGGTCACGGATGGTACTTCCGACTCATACGTACACACATACACATCCACGTCCAGTCACACTCCACATGCAACATCCTCAACCACTCACAAGACACAGAGACACAGGCGCCCACGCCATCCACACTGCCTCGCCGTGCCGCAATAGATTGGTTTCTTGTACGATGTCATGATACCCTGCGCGCTATTCTTGACCACTCATCCCTGGTCTTAGAACATCCATCACGGTTTGCACACCAAAACAGAAGGGAAAAAAGCAACTATACAATCTCAAAAGGAAAAGGGGGGGAAAGGCAAGGGGATCAAGAGAAGAGAGAGACAGACCGGGGGCCCTCCGTGTGGCGTACAGCACAGCATAGACTTCATTATCCACCATGGGGACCTCTTCTGCTATAGTAGGGCTCCGCAGGCCTGGCCGCTCGCGTTTCTCAAAAGCCCTCCCGGCACCACCTCCACAGCTTGTGGACGACGACCAACCCAGCGAGGCCCAATCACCACCACCAGAACAACGACCGTTCGTCTTACCAGCCAGAGGGGACTCGCTACCGTCCAGGCCAGCTCTGCCACCCAAGGACCCCATCGCGAGGAAGCCGACCCCGTCCAGCAGCAGCATGGCAGCAAGTGTCTACAACATGACCGTCAACAGCAACAACAACTCTCCACTCCCTCCCCTTCCCTCCTTGACGAGGGTCAACAGCCCGCCGAGTAGTGTTCCCAAGAGGAAACCTGTGGGCAGCGGCATCAGCGTCAAGAGCCCACCGGCGAGCATTAAGAGCCCTCCTCCTCCACCACCGCCTGCGCCACAACAGCCTACGGTAGCACAGGCAGAGGGCGATATATCTCCTACCGAGTCCATCTCCAGTCTATTATCAGCCTATGGGACCGAGGACTCTTCAGGAAACCGCTACTCCCAGGACACGGCAGCTACAAAACACTCCTTCGTCGAGCCGTCACCACCAAAGGTCCTACCAAAGGACGGCCTCAGCACTGCGAGCAGCAGCACCCTCAAGCTGGACCTCGTCTCGCCATTCTCCCTGCCCACGCCTGTGTCCTCAACTAAGACGGCGATGACGACAAACGCCAGTCGGCAGCAGCAGCTGCTACACTCGCAGCCACTGCCCGCTGTCCCTCAGCAGCAGCAGCAGCATCAGGACCGACCCCCCACGCCGCCGGAGAAGGACAGCAGCCCCAGCCCGCAGAAGGCCCCCATGACTCCCAAGAGCACAAAGACCGCCCTGCCCAGCCCGCCAGCTACAGACAACACCTCTGCGGCCGGCCAGTCACCAACTCAGCCGCAGCTCTGGAGGAGGAGGTCCCTCAAGGCAGTCAAGCCCTTGACTGTGCCTGAGTTGAAATTGACGGTGTCGCATGGCTCCACTGCCTCCACTCAGCAGGTCGCCACCTCGGTCATCCATGGAACTTCTGCCTCTACTTCATCTTCTTCCTCCTCTTCATCGTCTGTGTCTGCGCCTAGACTTGAGCCCTCCTCCCTTGGTGATACCAGCGGCGAGTCTCCCATCCTGAACAGCTACCAAGACGTCTCAGGCCAGAGTAGCAAGCCTTCCCTGCCACAAAGGTCACTGGCCAGAGAAGGCTCTTCGTCCTCGTCATCGTCGTTGGGTATCATGGGCCACAAGAAGTCCAAGGAGGCTCTCGATGGATTCTCCGAGTACGCCCAGGAGATTGAAAAGGGCATGTCCGACGGCACCTACCACGCGTCTCAGTACTCGCCAGCCGCCATGTCCCCAGAGATCCGCCGGCCGCCGACACCAGAGTACGATGAGGAGGCATCTCCGTCGCACGACCACCAGCAGCAGCAGCAGCAGCAGCAGCAGCAGCAGGCCTTCTATCCCCAGCCAGCGCCCTCGCCCAAGTCACCCATCACACCTCCTGATGACGCCAGGCCGCTAAGCGTGATTCCCGAAATCCCTGACCTGCCAGCTGAGGGCGGGGCCAGTGCCGTGGCAGGTGCGGCCCCTGCAGAGCCCCTTCCTAGCCTTCTGTCTCCTCAAAGCTCGTTGCGGCCTCGTCATAGTCCTGCTCCTTCCCCTACTTCTGCCTCCGCCACGTCGTCATCCCATTCTTCACCTGAGATGGCGCCCACTGTCCAGGCCCCATCCCTTGTCCCATCCCCAGAGATCCGCTCTGCAGCAGCGTTGCGGTCGAGCCCGGAGCTCGGCCCCACCATAAACGTTGTTGCTGCCGATGCCGAGGACGAGGACGACTACGACGAAAACGAGGATGGCTCGGCCCCGATGCCGGCAATGGTCATGGCAAGCAAGGACGCAGACATGTTCCCGAAACCTGGCGAACCGGCCTACTTCCCAATGCGCCGCTACCAATTCCAGCCTGTGGCACCAGGGACGGTGCTCCCTGCGGCGCCGCTGAAGCGGATCCAGCTCGAGTGCTTTGCGCGGCACTACCGGCTGGTTCCCTCGCGCAACGAGGGCCACCCGCTCTCTTGCCAGAGCTGCGGCCACCTGGACAACGGCCCGCGCTTTACGTGTGCTCACTGCGCCGTGCGCGTGTGTGGGGAGTGCAGGGAGGTGCTGGTGATGAACGGACGAGACCTGGGACAGCTGGTAGAGATGCTGAAGACCGCCTAGAAGTTGGATGGCGAAGGGAAAGGGAAAGAGAAAGAAAAACAGACGGAGAGTGCATGCAGTAGCAGGGTCTAGATCTCTCTATCCTTGCTGATCTTGGGGGGCGGTTTGGGTTTTAAGAGTTTTGGTTTGGGTTTCTTTCTATACTGAATGGCCTTGGAGGCTTTTCATCATCTTTTGGGGTTGGTTTTTTCCTTCTGCATCTTGTTATTCTTTTTTACTTTTGGACTTGACACCATTCTTCCTTTTGTTTACGCATTATACGCTGAGACACATCCTGGCGATATACGATTTGGAGGGAAAAGAGAAAGGAAAAACAACCGAAAAAAACAACAACCACAAGATATACAGACGCCACGAGGAACATGCATATGGAGGTGGCGTTTATACTTTTTTCCTTCTTTTTTCTGTTCAAGGATACCAAAGACAAGAGATTGCACTTTTTCGATTCTTAGCAAAGAGGAAGGGGGCATTTTCTCTTCCGAGTTTCCCCTCCCCCTTCATTATCATTCTCATATCCTTCCTACTTTATCCCAATGGGGCAATTTGGAAACACTTGCGGGAACGTTGTGGTCCAGGCTAGACCTTTTGTATCATCGTGCGAGAGTTGTGATTAGTAGGCTTTGCGGGTGGACAACAGATACACACAGAGAGAGACAGGCAGAGTGAAATGCAAACATTTTGGAAACAATGACGGCTGTGACTTGTTCGCTGGCCCTAGAATGAACGACGGTTTTGTGAAGATGCGCACGTTGACCAAACCACCACCTGTTGCCTCTATCAATCTTGTTCTATTTTCTTATCCAGAAAAATAGAACCAACAGGACCGCTTTCCACAAACAAAGACCCCTCTCGCTCCCTCTTCCTACCTACACTAAACTGTTTTAATTCATCGCCTACGCCACAGCCTGGTTCCCAGCCATCAACCAAAGAAAAACAATCAACCCGACCCCAATGCCCCAGACCAGACTCCGCAGCGGCGAAAATCTCCTGTTTTCCTGCAAGAAGACGAAGATGATATTGTACAGGACGCGGGCGGCCAGGTAAAAGGCGCAGTGCAGATTGACGTCGCGGGTGGGGACGCCGGCGGTGAGGGCGGCGACGACGCCGCCGGCGTAGAAGCCTAGGGACTCTAGACCGTTGATGGAGGCGGCTTCGGCGCGTTGGATGCGGCGGCTGGTCTGGAGATGGGCGAAAGGTTAAGACCTGACGCGAGAGAGAGAGAGAGAAGAAGAAGAAGAAGAAAGAAAAGAAACGAGGGGGGAAAAAGAAAGGGGGGGGGGTTGTGAGAGGCTGGTGATGTGTGAGGAAGAAAAATAAGGAGAAGTGGAATTTTTTATTAGTCATCCCCCCTCCCCCCGGCTGATTAGAAAAAGCAAAGAAATAAGGCTGACCTTTTTGTCCAACGAGGTGTCTTTCTCGACGTTCGCGGCGATACGGCGTGGTTGGGCATTGTCAAAGTTCTTGCCGGCTTGAGGCCTGAGAAAGATGGGTGCGAGGGCAAGGCACCAGGCTGCGGGGACCTATGAAGAGGAATAGTGTGAATTACAAAGCTGTCAGCGCATCATGGGGAATTTGTTTTGTATTGTTTCCGTGTTTCTCTCTCTCTCTCTCTCTCGTGCGCGCGCACGGGGAAGTAATATTTACCGAGTAGTAGGCAAAGAGAGGCTTTGTGAAGTCGAAGAGGGTGGCCATTGTGTTGACTGTTTTGTTATGCGAGTGCAGGTGGTAAGTTGACTGAACGAGGCTTCTTTGTGTGTGTGTGTGTGTGTGTGTGTGTATTTGCTTTTCGTTTCTCAAAGTATTGATATGAAGATGCGGATTGGGGGTTTTCTGTATAAGGTGATCGTTTTTGGGACTTGCGAGCCGCGTCTCGGACTGTGGCAGTGTGCAGTGGGCTGGCGGACTCTTTCAAACCACTTTTATATACAGTAAAACAATTAGAAGACGTCAGGGTTAGGAGCAGGGATGAGCGATGTCAGAGAGATGCACCGCAGCCACAAGGGTGACCCAAAGGTCCGCGTGTCTAGCTGGATCCTCCCGATCCTGCGCCCTCCGAGGCTTATGGAGAGTTCGCCTCTTGCCAAGAGCACCGCCGACCATTGTGCCTTTGCGGCTGACGGATCCGGGGCCGACCTTGTCACCGTGGCTGGTCAGGATTGGAGGAACAGACGGGGTTCTCAACCTAGGTGGCAAATGTGGAGTATAGAGCCAAGGGTACAGTAGGAGCGGAAGCAATTGTGGAACATAGACGAATGCCTTCATGGCTGTGCCTTATATTTCTCGACAGCACAATACTTGTAATTGTAAAGCTCGGTTTCTTCATTGCCAATATGACAAGTAATGTATTTCCTTGCAGTCATGAAAGGGCAAGTCTGATATCTGCATCCGCTGTACCTGCATGGCTGCTTGCATTCAATACCATGGTCATTAGTCTGGAAGCAGAGGATTTCGACCTGCATAAAGTCGGGGACTCGAAAAGATCGTCGGTGTGCCGATTTCCGACAAGCCAAGAGCATCTGACGATACTTCCAGCACGAACTAATCTTCCCGTTGAATTAAGTCTTACGAAGATTGACGACCCCCTTCGCCAAGGTTCTTCCGGCGCGGTTGAGAGCATCACTGATCAAGATTTGGCTCGAGGCCGTTGCTTGCATGTACATGTATGTATTCCTTGTATCAAGAGTCGCTTTTCAGCTTGAGCGTCAAAAAAGCCTCAGATGCTCTGTGCCCAGCCAGTACCGATATAAGTACAACACACTTCTATGCCCTTCAAGTTCTCCATTTTGAAGATACATTCACCCTTCCATAGAAGTTGACATCACAGCACATATCACGCCGTCTGGGCGGGAACGAGGGTCAGGTTTCCTCTCTCCAGTCTCGGCACGAGCCCGTCGATGACATCGGCAGTGACACCGCCAGTGCCTGTAGTATCATCCAGGTACGACGTCATCAGGCTGCGTATGACCTTCAGGTCCTCGATGTTGACGTTGCCCTTCATCTGCTGCGCAGGATTCTTCGCATGAGGGTCCACGTCGTCGGAGGGGTTCAAGACTGGCTGCAGTGCGGTGGACAGGAAGCCGACGGTCTTGTCCAGGTCAGCCTGGGTGAACTTCTTGGTGGCATCTGCGGTGCCCTGGATGACTGTAGAGTGTGTGAAGAAGGCATCATTAGTATTGTGATTCACAGTTTTGGAAAAAGTCCGAGTAAGTATTTAAGTAAGAAATTAACAAAAAATAAATAAAAATGTACCAGGTTTGAAGAACGAAAAGGCCCTGTCAAAGTTGTCCTCGCCAAGCTCGCTCAGCACGGGTTCCTTCTGGTTCCGCATCTGCTGATAGGCGCTGACGACAACCATGAGGAAGCGAGCGTAGCTCTCACGGATCTTGTGCGAGTGCTGTTACAGTAATGAGTTTCGTGGTCAGATCGGAATCACCAAATCATCATGTGAGGGGCCTTGTATCTCTTGAGAGCGTTGATATTTACTTACCCAGTTGGAAGCTCTCTCCTCGCTCAGGTCTCCGCGAATGCTAGCCGCGATGGTCGCTCCCGCCGACAGGGCACCCGTCACGGCGAGATGAACGCCCGAGGAGAAGAAGGGGTCAATGAAGCAGCCAGCATCGCCGACGATACGGGCATATGGCAGCGCATATGTGCTGGCGTGGTAGGAGAAGTCGGCTCCGGAGTGTAGTGACGACACCTGCTTGGCATTGGGACCGAGGAGTTCCGTCAACATCGGGGCCTATCATTTATACCATGTGCTGTTAATGTTCTGAACTGTTCTTGTGGATACCTAGGGTAGTCCAAAAGAGAATTCATCTCCTTGCGAGGAATCCCTTACCAGCTTCAGAGCGTCTTCATAATGCTCTTGGTTCGACTTTTCTTTGTTCGCAGCCTTGATCTTGTTGGAAATCTCCTGGTTCCTGACGTAGCCGACAGAATGCGTGCCATTGTGCAGAGGGATAAACCAAGCCCAGCCGCTCTCGTCTACTCAGCTTGTCAGTTCAGCCATCCATGAGAACCAGAAAAAAAACGGCCCGAGGATAAGGAGGAGGTGGTTTCTTTACCTCGCAGCGCCTCGAAGAACGGTACACCCTCCCGGTCAGTGCCCTTGCCATACGTACCACCGCCCGAGAAGTAAGCCCAGTTGGCCACGTTCTTGAGCGCCTGGCTGAAGTTACGGTTCTTGAGATACTTGGTGCTCAGCAGGCCTGCACGGCCGCTGGCATCTACCACGTAGTCGAACTTGATGGTTCCGCCCTCGCCTGTCTCCTTTCGGCTCCATTGTGCTGAGACGGGGCGGCCGAGTGCAGGGTGCGTTGCGTCTCCGTTGGAATGCCCGTTTGCGCTCTCGTCGAAGTTGATGGAGCTGATCCGCACACCGTCAAACACCTTGGCGCCGCTCTCCTCTGCGTGGCGGAACATGAGCTCGTCTGCCTCGGAGCGGACCACGTTCCAGGACCGGTTGTCCTCGTTCGGGGCGCGGAAATCAGTGACTAAGGCGTGGCAGGCCAAGTTTCTGGTCAGTACTATTGTAATCAAAGGATAATAACAATAAATAAAAAGAAACATTGTGGGGTCCAGGGCCGACTTACATCCCTCTTTTCTGTGAGGGCTCATCTTGAATACCGCGCCGTGCTTGATCACAAAACCATAGTTGTCGAACTTGGTATGTAGGTCGATGAACTTGAGATAGTGCCGGAACGAGGCCAAGAAGCTCTCACCGATATGGTATCTTGTAATATACAGTATTAGCATATGACTTACAAGAACAGCTCTTCTTCAGAAATTCTCTCGCTCACCTGGGCATCTTCTCTGCTTCGATCACCACTGTATCGATGTTCTCTCTGGCGAGCACTGCGGCTGCGTAGGACCCTCCTGGGCCACCGCCGATGACAAGAACAGTACACTTCTCTGGGATAGCGGCAGCCATTGTTTCGATGGAGAGGACAAACAACAAGAAAAGAGGATAAAGGTATTACTGAGTGACAAGGAGTTGAATTTCTCGAGAACAGCTTTGCACGCAAAGCTAGGTGACTCCTCGAGGAAGATTGTAAGAGACAATCCAGAATTCTTTGAGATTTCATCTTCCCCCTCCTTCTTTTATAATACAAATCCCCCCGCTTGCGCAAAAGAAGAAGAAAAAAAGACCGGATTCCAACTATACACCCTACTCGCTTGAGCTGATCCTCCAGGCTCCCGGGGAAGTGCCGTGATGATACAATGTGTAACAATTGTCGGATCTGCAGGATCGCGGAGGAGGGCCGGCGTCCACGCCAAGGTTTGTGGTCGCTGGGATAACTCCCGGCCTCCGATATGTTACTTTATAGGGACAATATCGTGGGCAGTTTAGGTCGTACTAGAGATCGATCGTGATGATATGGGCCGGGAAAGTATCGAGCCCGCAACGCGGCTGACTGTGTTCAAGGCTGTCAGCATAAGGATACAAACCAGGCCTGTATATGCGTGTTTGCTGCACATTCCCCACCCAATTGTCAAGTTAATATGAGTTTCACCATATTGAACATGGCCTTACTCGACAGGATGGCTGTAGGATGATGGGCGAAGGATGCAGGCTGATCGACGAAGGATGGGGGCTATCAATGAAACGAGGCGATCTTGATATCCTAGTTGGGGGTGAGACGGCAGACGGGCTGTTGATAGTCACTCGGAGTCTTATTACGACCGATGTCCCGCCTATTTTACAACCGACCCCCCGAGGCGGGCTCTTCAAAGACTCCTCTATGGCTTCTCTAGTCTGATGGCTTCTCGTGCCTCTTATGCATACAGTACGGCACCATTCCACAACATCATCACGGGCAGCGGATTGGCCAGGCAGGGAATTTGACCGACCTGAGCGGGCTCGGGACGGTGAGACAGCCGTTCTTGTGCTTTTTGATGATGGAGATGTGCATGATGGTGATAGCGAGGCTGCGAACGACTCGGTCCCTTGGTGTGGTCGACTGCGAGTTTGGTTGAGGTGGTATTCTCGCACAATTCCTGGATACTCTTTCAAATCGACGGCAGACGGTGTCCAAGTCATGTCCGAAGATATGCCCCCATTTTGTTCTCTTTAAACTACTGGAATGACCCGTTTACGGTACTTAAGTCGGTAGGTAATTCAAAATTTGAGGGTATTCATTCGTCATAACAAAACTCAGCATGAAGCTGTTCTCAATATCAAAGGTGAGTACAGAAGAAGGGAAATTATGGCACTGACACCAGAAAGGGAAAGAGCCATGCATTTTTTGGCCTCCCTTTTACTACTAAAGCACATATTCTGCCCTAGTTACGCCCTAAAAATTCAAACCTGGCAAGCACGCTGTTAAAGGAAAGGAAAGAGAGAAAGCAAGGAAAAACAGGAAGAAAGAACAACCGCCTACAAACCAGCTATTCAGTCCGTACAAGCAACAATGACCTGCGGGTTTGGCTTGTACCCGTCACCTTCCTCAGCATACACCACACTCTTATACCCAGCCGCCTCCAGGCTCGTCTTCCAGAACGGCTCATTTGCCAGGCAGTGCTTCCTCCCGTCCTCAAACAGCCACCAGCCTTCGAGCAGGCCAAATACCAGGTCCAGCCAGAACAGCCTCGGGGTGACTTCGACGACAGCCAAGAATCCGCCCGGTCGGAGCATTTTGTGGGCGTTTGCGCAGCTGGTCGTGAGGCTCTTGGTGGCGTGGATGCAGTTGGTCGAGATGACGGCATGAAAGCGGTTCAACAGAGAAGGGGGCGGCTGCTGCTCAATGTCGAGGGTCATGTATTCCACAGTGCCCTTGGGAAGCTGCGCGTACAGGTTCTTGTAGCGCTGCCTGGCGGCGCCCGTGAGCGAGGGCGAGATGTCCGTGTAGGTGAACTTGAACGGGATGCCCGCCTCGACGAGCATGTCGAGGATGTATTTGGCCGTGCCGCCCAGCCCAGCGCCCACCTCGATGATCTCGATGACCTCGTTCGGAGAAGACCCAGAAGTCGAGGAGAAGACGCGCCGGAGTAGCTCGGTGACCACCTTGGACGCTGTGACCAGCATGGGCGCGCTGGTGTAGAACTCTTGGAGAAGCAGGCGGCTCTTGCCAAAGACGATCTGCATGGGATCCGCGGCACCCGTCAGGCATTCAGCCAGACGCGAGCCCGTGACATGCAGCAGCTGGTGCGTGTTGGCGTGCGGAGGGTCGTCCCGGACCAGCCGCTCGTACAGCGTCTGGGAGCTCGTCTTGTCGACAGGGCGATACGTCCGCACCCTCTTCCCGTTGCGCCACTCGAGCAACCGCCCGTCTTCCAGGATCTCGTACAGGGCGTTGAGCAGCGGGTTGTACTTGGGAAGGATGCCGACGGGTTCGAGAGCTGCGCCCTGGCGAACCTTGTCCAACGGGCAGCTCAGCTTCTCAAAGGCTTCTATGACGAAGGCAAGCACTAGCTGGCGTTGCGCTGGGTACACCTTGGTCAAGAAGTCGAAACACCCAGCCTCCTTTGCGAACTGCGGCGCGAGTGTGATGGCCTGGCTAAAAGCTTCGTGGATCACGGGACGCGACAGGCGAGATTTGGGCGAGGACCCTGGCCGTGGCATCCTCTTCTCTAGCCGGGGCGCTGGTAGCTGCGTTCCGCTTTTGTCCAGAGTTGAGAGCATTCGCTTCATCAGCTTTTGGCATAATGGACCCAGCTCTACTTTGACCTAGAACAGCGAAAACCAAAAAAAAGTCAGATCAAGACGACAGACACACACACACGAGACGGAAAGAAGGAGGAGGGAGAAACAAGAAAGGAAATGAAAAACGTACACGTGGGCGCATCATAATGGAAAAGTGGTCGCCGTCGATCACGAACGTCTCGATATTGTTCCCGACCAATTTGTCCCAGCCGCGAGGCCCATACGACCTCTTCTCTGCCTCGAGCCACTCAACCCACTCCGGATTGAGCTCCTTGTCGAGCCCATCTCTCTCTGCTATCGCTTGACCCACCTCGATAATCTTGTCAGACAGGTGCTCGACAAATCCGACCCGCGCCCAGATACAGTACACGTGTTCTGGGCGGAGCTCAGGCGGGATGGGAATTGGATCAAAGTTCCCAGCGGTCCTGACACAGCCTGCAACGTGGATCTTCTGCAGCTGGGTGAGAGGTTTCCTCTGGTCCTCCTCCGAGATGCTATCGAACAGGCCCATCATCTGACAGACCTCGACGTTGACATCGATGATGCCCTTGAGACTGCGAGGACAGGCGGCGTCTAGGACCAGAAAGCCGTGGACCTTGTCGCCTGTGTTGATGAGGTACCGCACCGTCTCATAGGCAAAGACACCCCCGATCGAGTAGCCACCGACCATATAAGAGCCGTGGGGTTGAACCGACCGGATCGCCCTGGCATAGATGGAGGCAACGCCCTCGATTGTCACGCCAGGCAGGAAGAAGTCACCTTCCTTTCCTCCGGTGAAAGGCGAGTCGAGAGCATATACTGTCAAGCCGGGAGCCAGAGCGGGCAGTTGGACGTAGACTGCTGCTGAGCCCCCTCCGTCCGTGACGAGGAACAGAATAGGCCCTTCTGACCGTGGGCGGCCCTGGAGAAGAACTGCCTTGCTCTGGTATTCTTCTGGGTTGAAAGTCTTCATTGGTGGCGGTGGTGGCAAGGCGGGCATCAATGAAGGTGGTGGAAGAGAAGGAGGAAGAGGGTCTGCTATGTTTCCCCACAAATGAGCAGATCAGCACAAATTTTCTGGGGTTGGAGAAAAGAACCACAGAGGAATTAGAAGCCAAAGGACTTTACCGTCTACGGACCATTTGCCATCTTTTCCTCCTCCCCGAGCATCCTTCGAACCTCGACAATCGTCTCGCAGTCAGAAAAGAGGTTGGCCGGCAGCTCCTCTCCAGTCTTATCTTTGACTACCCCGATCACGGCGACGCTCATGAGGGAATCAATTCCCAGGTCCACAAAGGGCGTATCCTCGCCGATCTCCGCAGGCGTGACGCCGGTTTCTTTCGCAATCGCGTCCAAGATGGCCTCCATCAGGGCAGACTCTGACCCGGCCTCGATCTTGTTGACTCCCCAAGGCTCCTCAGGATCGTGTGCAGAGCTGACAGGTGTTGTGCCTCGAGCCAGCAGGTCGGGTGAGCCGTGGCTGGCATTGTCAGTGCTGCTGAAGTCATCGTCGTCCTCGTCGTCTTCAGCGTCGTCCTCGTCCTTGACGACTACGTATTCATCTCCTGTGGACGCTCCGCCGTCCTCACTGAAATACTCACGCAGTTCGGAGATAGTTGTGCTTCCCGAAATCAGAGACGCGGGCAGCTCAAGGTTCTTCTCGCTCTTGAGCTTGGTGGTGATCGAGACTGTGAGCAGGGAGTCGACGCCAAGTTCTTCCAGCGTCATGTTGTCTCCCATCTCGTCTAAGGAAGTTCCAATCTCTTTGCTTATAAGCGCAAGAACTGCCGACAGGTCATTGTTGACACTTGGTTTGGGCGCAAGTGCCTTGGCCACAGGCTTGGAAGCTGCTGAGCCTGTGGCGTTTGCGAATGAATTAACCGGCGTAGTCTGTTGTTGACCAACATCTTTATAACTGACAGGCACAGCGGCAGGGGCTGCCTGTGGCGGTGCCGTCTTCTTTGGGACTTGCGGTGAAGGAACTGTTGGCTTCTTCGCCACTGGCTTGGCCATAGGAGGTTTGGCGACAACCTCTGGTGCTTTGGGCCGGGCCACGGCGTCACGTACTGGAGCAGCAGCAGAAGCAGAAGCAGCCGGAGGGCCGGCCGCGGACAGCCCAAGCATTCTCTGCAAAAGCACCTTCTTGATCCGCTTGAAGCGGAGCCCCTCGCCCAGGGCCACGACACCTTCTTCGTCAAAGACAGTCACGTCGCAGACCAAGTTATCGCCACCGCCGACAGCCTCAGCGCGCACGTGGCAGAGATATTGCTTGCCACCAGCAAAGTTCTTGCTGAGACGCATAGTGTCGCAGCCTGTGGACATACAGATCATGTCATCTGGGTTCGAGACGTCCGAGTTGAGAACAAACCCAGCTGTCTGGGCAATATTGTCAAGCCAGCAGGGATCAAAAGTGAAGCTGGAGTCCTCGGGCGTCTGGCGTAGGTCCAGACGGACAGCCGCCTCGCGGAAGGACTTGTCGATGAAGATCTCGGAGATAGACTGGTACTCGCTCGAGTACTCGGTGATGGGGAAGAAGATCTTGTACACCATGTCCTTGAGCAGGTGATGGACGACAACAGACTTATCAGGCGAAGAGGGAGGACTCATCAGCCCTCGCACTCTGTCCTCGATGAGGTAGCGCCTCCTGGACCAGTCACGTGTCCAGTCTGCCGTCTCCAGGTCAATCGTGCACCGGCAGTGCTCCTTGTCCGAACTGACGGTGACCTTGGCGGTTGTCGTGCCTGGCTTGATGGTTGCACTGATCTTGACGAGTTGCGGTGCTTTGGACTCCAGGTTGAGGAACATGGGCGACGAGATGACGAGGTCGTGTAAGTCCATGGTAAGCACTGTCTTCCCAGGCTTCAAGCGCTCGTAGAGATACTGGGCGGCTCCTAGGGCCATCTCCTTGTACAAGCTGCTCGGAGCGAGGGCAATCCCAATGACCCTGTGACCGTCGATCAGCTTGTGCAGCTTGGGATCCTGAAGGTTAGTCGAGAACTCGACCGTGGCTCCTCCCTGGCTGCTGGGTGAGATGTCTTCCACCAGGACTCGGTGCAGACAAGTGCTTATGGGAGGTATTTCGACCTCCTCGTGGCGCTCCTCGTGGTCTAGCAGCAAAGATGGTGGTAGATGGTTTTTGGCCGCCGCCAGGGTCGCCACCTGTTCCTTGAGTGAGGCGATCTCCTCCTCGAGGGCTGCCACGCCTCCTTTATACTGGATCCAGAAGTCTTTCAGGTTGAAGTGGTACGACGGCAATTCCACTGCTACCAGACCCGACTTGTACTGCCTGTGGTACTCTGCCCAATCGACAGAGATGCCACTGTTGTAAGCCTCAGAAAGGATCTTGGAAAGTGTCTTCCAGTTGCTGTCGGCGGACTTAAGGCAAGGTAGCAGTTTTCTGGGTGTGGCCAGAGTGGCCTGCGTCATGGAAAGGCACATGGCGCCAGGGCCCGTCTCGACAAAAAGCGTCTTGTCTGTGACGAGACCAGCAGCCTGCATGGCCTTTATGGCTGCCTCAAATTGGACTGGCTTGCGTGTCTGGTCTGCCATGTACGAGGCCGAGAAGGTGCCCTCGCTGTCCACCATCCTGCCCAGCAGCGTCGAAGCGACGGGAACGACAGGCTTAGAAAAGGTTGCGCCCGCAGCGACCTGCCGGTATTCCTCGAGGATAGTGTCAAGCTGCGCCGAGTGGAACGAATATGGTACCGAGACGTACGAGGACTTGGCCAGCTGGTTCTCCTGCAGGATGGCCTGGATTTTCTCGAGGTTCTTCATGCGCCCGTTGACAACGATCGAGTTGGGCCCATTGTAACATGCAATCTCGAAGGCGCCAGCGCCGTGACCCTCGATCATGCTCTTGAAGCGGTCTGCCGACGCCTGGATGACGAGCATGCCATGAGTGCCTCTGGTGCATAGCTCCTCCACCAGCTGCGCCCGCCTGCCGACAAGGAGGAGTGTATCTGCCACCGTCAGGACTCCCGCAGTGCACAGCGCTGCGTATTCGCCCAGGCTGTGGCCGACGACGGCGCTGGGAACGAGACCCCACGACTTGAGGAGGCGCGCGAGGGCAATCTCGATGGCGACGATGGCGAGGTGCGCCTCGACGGGGCCGAGGTTGCTCACGTTCTTAACCTGGTCATCCAGGATGCGGTCGATGAAAGACGGCAGATCCATGGATTTACACATGTCGTCAAACTCGGTGAGGCTCTGTTGGAAAGGTGCGCAGGTGTAGTACAGCGTCTTGGCCAGGCCGCAGAAGTTGAATCCCTGGCCTGGAAAGACGAAGACGACAGAGGGCTGTGTCTTGCTGCTGCCTCTGCCGGCTGGTTCTGGCGTCGTCGAGGCCAACTGGGAAGTGAGCGCTTGTCTTAACTCCTTGATGCTCGAGACACAGAAAGAAGAACGGAGGGCATGGTGTGGCCTCCGGGCCGTCGAGGTGTAGGCAATATCCTTAAGCGGCACGTTTGGATGTGCGGCGAGGAAGTCGAGCAGCTTCTGCTTGTTTCCTCGCAGAGAAGCTTGTCCCTTTGCTGACACGGCCACGACATGTTGGGATCGAGGATCTTCACTGCTGTGTCTGGCCTTGGGAGGCTCCTCAACAACCAGGCAAGTATTTCCACCCTGTGATGATGACAATAATTTTGTCAGTAAACCCAGATCCGGTAAGTAGGAGAAGACAGTCTAGGAGGGCTCAGGTGCAACCACAACAACGTACCGTAGCACCAAAGCTGCTGATGAGAACTCGACGTGGCTCTTCTGTGGAGAGGAAAGGTTCCACGCGGCGAGCAATGCGGATATTTGCTCTGTCAAGTGGCGGCAGCTTTGGGTTAAGGCGTGTCTTGATGCCTGCGTGTGGAGGGATGGCATTTTCGCGGAACATCATGAGTGATTTGATGAGACCCGTCACACCAGCGGCCTAGGAAGATCAGGTTAAGTCAGAATTCCCATCCAACACATGTAGAGGATGATGAGACGGAAAAGAAGAGCGGACACTTACACCCTCGCCGTGCCCTACGTTCGCCTTGACACCTCCCACATAAAGGGGGTTATCAGGCTGCCTACCAGACCCAAAGGTAGAGACGACAGATGTCATTTCGGTGACATCTCCTGCCTGGGTTCCCGTCCCGTGCATCTCAACATAGCCAACCTGGTTGGGGCTGAGACCAGCCTTGCGCAGGACCTCCCTATACAGATTGACTTGCGTGGGAGCATGAGGCTGGGTGATAGACGGCGCATTTGCCGAGTGGTTTGTGGCAATGCCCCGGATGACACCCTGGATCTGATCGCCTTCAGCAATGGCATCGGCAAGCCGCTTCAACACAACAACTCCCACGCCCTCACCACGACAGTAGCCGTCAGCGGTCTCGTCAAAGGTCTTGCACCCGCCCGTCGGGGACACGAACCCGCCACGGCTGAGACCAGCCCACAGATTGGGGCCCGTCATGATGCTACCACCACCAGCAACAGCCATGTCACACTTCCCACTGACCAGAGAAGCACAGGCTAGCTCCATGGCGGCGCCGCTGGAGGAGCAGGCCGTGTCGACGACGTAAGAAGGGCCCTCAAACTTGAAGAAGTAGTTGAGTCGTCCCGAGGCGAAGGAGCGCAGACCACCCGTGACAAAGTACATGTCGACGTCCTGGCTGATGTTGTACTCGCGCCAGTCATCCGTGGCGAGGCCCATAAAGGTGCCGATGCGGCTCCTGTCGGGCTTGACATCGTAGCGGTAGCCAGCCATCTCCAGGGCCTCGTACGTGGTCATGAGAAGCACACGCTGCACGGGATCAGTCTGCATGCTCTCGCGCGGGGACATGTTGAACATGAGGTTGTCAAAGGCGCCAGGCTGGTCAAGGAAACAACCATAGGCCGAGTGGGCAGTGTTTGGTTTCTGGCCCGTGGGATCGACGTGGAGGTCTGCATCCCAGCGAGTCTTGGGCACCTAATCATTCACGCAGGTCCTGTCAGCGACTCTGTACTTATGTAGTCTGACTCGATGGCTGCGTAACTCGCAAGGTAAGGATAACTTGCCTTCTCATGTAGGTCTTTGTTCTGAACAAGGGTGTCCCAAAACTCGTACAGGGTCTTACTGCCAGGAAATCTCCCAGACATGCCGACGATGGCGATGGCCTCGGATGCATCGGCGCTCTGGGCCACCTGAGGCGTCTGGATTTTGGCAGCATTGTCCAGACCAGCGGCCTTCAGGGATTGGCGTATGAAGTTCTCGGCATTGGATGGGCCAAAGATGGAGACGGCGAGGTCTGAGGAGGCCGCCCGCTGTAGCCCATCCAAGGCCCCGTCTACAGCCCTGACAGGGAACAGCTCCTGCTGGAAGATGTGGTTCAGGGCATCTCGCAGCAAGTCATTAAGGGTCGTGCCGTGATACGATGAACCTGAGCTGGGATCGATGAGTGTCGTCCCCACCGGGATAGAGACAGAGAGGAAGGGCGACGAGCCAACGATGGGCTCTGCGCTGGGGCTGGGCAGATGAGGTGCATGGAAGGCAGCAAAGATGGGCAGGCGGGAGCATCGCAGGCCTGAGGAGGTGCAGGTCGAGACGAAGTCACTCAGGACGGACGGTGGCCCGCTGACGGTGACGCTGGAAGGAGTCTCGGAGCTGATGTAGACATGCCTGTGCACAGGGACAGACTGTGTTCTGTGGAAACGGTCGACAGCGGTGCGCAACTCAGCTGGGCTCGAGCTCCCACCGCAACTGACGGCGACAGACCAGCTGTCCGAGGAGCTGGAGGTGGAGGTGGAGGAGCTCGCCTCGATGAGCAAAGACCGATTACGGACCTGGAGGCCGAGTCGGAATGAGACGAGGGCGATGTGGCTGGCAATGGAGGTTAGATCTGACAGGTTGGTGGCTACTGCCGCAACGGCTGCGGGCAAAAGGCCCGTACAGAAGCCGATAATACGACGCTGGGATGATGTCGAATGGCTGGCTGTGGTGGTGGTGGGAGTAAGACCCTGGGAGGCTGTTGGACGACCCAATAATGTGGGGTCTTGTTCTGCGCGGCTGTGTTGGAGTTAGTAAGTACTTGACTAGCTCCAATATAGGAAGACAGATATAGTGAAAGCAGAATATGATAGATCATTTTCCCCCTCTTCTTTTTCTTTCCTGAATGTAGACTTACCGGATATAATCGCCCAATTGGGCCAGGCACAAGAGAAGAGTCGACAAGACAACCCGGTTGCCAGCCTCGCCACGGTATTCAACGAGGTCCAAGGCTGAGTGGAAGACGGGCAGTGACTGCCTCTCATCCTCTGGCAGGCTTGAGATCTCTAGCCGCAGGGCATTGATCGTTTCGCCAAAGAACCGCTGAAGAGCTGGCGAGGTCTGAGACTGACGGAGTAGGCCCTGCAGGAAGTGACCAGCTTCCACCGTCTGGTCGCCAAAGAACATGACACTGTTGAATGCCATTTTTGCTGATGTTGAAAGAGAAGAGGAGGGGGAAAGTATGAGAAGGGACGCGACAGTAGTAACAGATGGGAAGAAGAGGAGGTACTTGGTTCAAGATATTGAAACAATGGGGGAGGGGGCAGAGTGCAAAAGCTCAGTCGAACTTCAGATCGACCTGCACATAGGACAACATTATCCAGCTTCTTTCAACATCTTGTTGTACACTGGTGGACTTGGCAACCTCCCTTTTAAAGAAAACTGGAGGGCGGCCCAACTCTTCTTGCCCCCGCTTCTCCTCCTCAAAGGTCGCTGTGTCATTCTCCTTCTTCCTCGAGGCAGTGTCAATTGTATCTCTATCTGTATTTTCCGCCTCTCTTGCCCACATCCTAAGCCATGTTGAGCCAAGCCACCTACCTAGCAAGTATCACACACAAAAGATCCCAGAGCTGGAATCCAGCCAAGATACAAGGGCTGCAATCCATCTATCTCCCCAGGCGCCACTGAAATCTGACAACCACTGAGCCTTTTTCCTCAAAGAGACCAATGGGTGCCTTTGATAACTGGGTCAAAGATTACGGCACAAGTCACTCGATTTGTTGATGATGGGCAACCAACTTGAAAGGACCAGAGTTCCCGATGCGCGCTAAATGCCACGCCCACGGCCATCTTTGCTGATTTCCAAACTTTGATATCCAATCAGTCTTCATGAGACTGCACACCGGTTGAGTCTGAAGGTGCAAATAGCTTGGATATAAGTCAGCGCATGTGTACTATGTACTTAGTTTCAGGCATGCAATGCCCTCTCCCCCCCCCCCTCCTTGCCAACACCCCACTGCCTAGGGAACATACATAAATGTACTTTTGTATTCCCTTATGAAATTAACAAAGGTCACTTCAAGCTAGTACTGTATCAAATTTTGGCATGTGTGTCAATTTGTATACATGTAAGCTTTTGGTGTTGGGAAAAGATAGAAAATTTGGAAACCTTGCTCATTCATTTTGCATTTTTGGAGAACCAGAACAAAGCTACAGACAATAATGATTCTTGAAACAAATTACATCATATTGGGTGCAAAAATAAAGTAAGAAAAGTGTAAGAGCGTTGTGTTTTGGTACTTGATACGACCGACCTCAAGTGTTATAGATCTTGGCAGTGGGGGGAGGATTCAGCAAGCCTAGCTGCTGCCTTGCACTAATCAAGTGCCATGCACCGAATAGTCCTTGCATTTCCAAACGGCCGACAACGTGCAGATGTTCCTATCTAGTACAACCTTTCATGTGTTTAGTTGCATAGATATATCGATACATTGATACAAAAGTCAACAGCTCGCAATGCCATGTGGATACCCAATCCTGCCTGAATCCCTCTCGACCTTTTAGAACTCCTTCCAATCCTACTTAATTCCTGCACCAAGGCCCGAAGGATCCAGGCCTCTCTCCTAGCAAGCCTCAGTGTGTCTGGGCATGCCTATCGCCCTGCTTACATGTCTCCGTATAGGGTCGTATCAAATGATCCCAGTCAAATCCCCAGCTGCGGCTATACACGTGGGACGTCTGGGGTCGCTGAGCTTGTGTACACGCAGTATTACCTGCATGGAACCCTTCCTTTTCGTGGGGACTAATTAGCAGGGGCTGTTTTCGAGATCTTCTCTTGAGGTACTTCCCCCCTCCCCCTCCCTCCCCCCACCTCAATCCCTGGCTTGGGGGGATATCTTGGCAACGAACCGACCCCTCTGATATCATGATAGTCAGCGCGTTTTACATCTGGATGGAATCAACATGCATTCGTCAGCCCTTGCGTAACTTGAACCTCATACCTCACCGGCTCCGGAGATGGATCCGGTGCGATATCCCGACTCAGCCGGCTGCAGCCTCTCGGTGGTAGTACCTGGAAGCAGAGCTCACTCAGCATGTAGTACCTGGAGGGTTGCAGGTGTGGAACGATGGCGCGTAGTACACACCCTCCAGTTGACTAATCGATGGGACCTAGAACGATGCAAAAACTCAAGGAGATTAATAATTGCCTCGCAGAAGTTGCTGCCCTGTGTCGTCACAGTGAGATGGTGTACCGACTGCCTACTCCGCCGTAAGTAGATCCAATTCACAAGCCTTGCATATTATTTTTCGTAGCGCACACAATTGAGTTGGTATTGGTACCGTTTCATCCTTTCCACTCGCGCTAGTTCAGCCATGCACGCACATATAGTTCGTGCGCCCCCTCGCCTGAATAGGTATGCTATTGCTAAGCTCACTACCACCTTAGGCAATCAGATCGGCATGCCATGCATGTGAAAAGAGCACAGCATGCCGCTTATCTTCGTGTAGCTGGCTGGCGCTACTCTCCAAGTCAGCTTACGGAGAACGGCACATCACCAGGTAATAGCCCTGCAAATTGATAAGAACGTGGGGTTGTTACTGCTTACATGGGCCAGAGCACGGTACTTTTGGTGGTGTAAGCCAGTTGCGCAGATTGTAGCTAGAGAGCGAGCGCGAGAGGCCGAGGGAGCGAGATCTCGACATGAGTGATTATCCCAAATCACTGAACCAACTTTTTGCGAGCATGTATAGTTGAATTATGCCTATCGAGACTGGTTTACTGGCTGGGTGGTCTATACGTAAAGTTCACTTTTAGGTAACCCACAATTCATTGAGATCCCTAGCAAGTAGCAAGTACTTAGGTATTGACTGCGTAAGCAAAGTTGACGGGAAAGGCATGATGACGGCAGTAATCGACAGGCCACTTTGTTTCTACCAAACCCAAAAATTGACACCCAATCAACTCCCGATTCCCAGAAGTCTATAAACTCTTAATTGGAGGTGTGTTGTTTGAAGACATCATCAAACACCTCTTGCGCGTGCTTCTCTGCATCGAACTCGTAGATCCAGTCTTCCCGTGGAAATGCAATGCTTCCGGGGTTCTCCTTGACCTTGTCCCAGTCTACCTTGTGCCATATGTCCTTGTTTGTCTCACCCATTTTCTGAAGTTTTTTGACACGTTCATATCTAAGTATTTTGCGTCAGTAATCGTTCATCAGTCATGGTCATATCAATCATAACCCGCCCCCCCCCCCCCCCACAACAACAACAACCTTCCTGGCATTAAATCGGATTTTGTTTTTTGTGTGCACGTACCGGATGTCTTGATATGTCCTGAGCGCGGCCGGAACGTTTCCCTTTCCTGCTTGTTTCAAGCAGAATGCCAGGGTAACAGCATCCTCCATTGCCTGAGCTGCGCCCTGGGCACTTGTGGGCAGAAAGGGATGTGCAGAGTCACCCAGCAGGGCAGTGCGGCCTTGTGTGCTGATCCAGGTTGCCAGCGGAGGCCAGTTGGCCAGTTTCCAGTCGTTCAGATGGCCAGAGGGTGTCTTCTCGACAATAGCCTTCAGCAAGGGGTCCCAGCCTTCCAAGACCTTGTACACGTCTTCCAAGTTTCCTGGGGACGACCACGACTGTTGATCCTGGATCTCATAGTCATCCTTGTGGGTGAGAAACCAGCAACACTCCTTTCCTCCCTTGATAGTGCAGAATAGGAAGTGCACGTCAGGACCAAACCAGCCATTGAAGGTGTCCTCTTTGCAGAATGCCTCGGTTCGAGGGTCAGTGGCCAGGTCAGTAGTTGGGAACCTGGAAATACAGACAGAGTGTGTGTATGAGTCAATTTCTTTTCAAAAAGAAAGTCGTCGGAATTCATATCAATAATGCAAGTGTAGGCTTACCATGCTCGCCAGATGGCATAGCCGCTGCTGACCGGCTTGTCTGCTGAGCCGAGAACCTTATCTCTGGCTTTGGAGCGGACACCATCAGCACCGATCACCACATCGGCAAAAATCTGAAAGATAGAGATTAGTCTAGTTTCATGTCGCATGGCTTGAGAGGGGCAGGAAAAATAAGGGAGTCTTCCGTACCTTTTCGCCAGTCTTGAGTACAATGCCGGCCTGTTCGCCATCCTCTACATACTCAGTTATGTTCTGACCCAGATGGATGGGGATTCCAAGCTGGTCTCTGGCATATCTGAAGATGACGGCGTGCAGCTCTCCACGATGGCCACCGATGGGCGGCAGCTTGGGCTGTGCAGGTGCCTCCTTGTCCGCAGGCGCCTTTTCTTTACCCATTGGAGAGTGCTTCTGGATGAAGACAATCTCGCCAGTATCGTACTTGTGGATACGGAAGCCATAATCTCGAACGTTGATGCTGAGCCTGGCGAGCTGCCTCACTATCTGGCCGTTGTCCCAGCGGTAGATGATCCGGCCAGCGTTGGCACCCAGCGTGATCATGTCGCCCAGGATCTTGTGCTCCGGGAACGACTCATAGATCTCTACCTTGTGGCCTTGGCGGTGGCATTCTATGGCAGCGGACAGGCCGCCAAAGCCTGCACCGACAACGATGACTTTGATCCCGGTGTCGGATGTCGCCATTGTATTTGTGCAGAATAATGTGTCTCTTTTGGTTTCTTTTCTTGTGAGTAGTGAAAAGGGGATAGTATCAAAACAAACAATAAAAAGGGTATAAGAATTCTTGGGACTCGGACTAAGCTGCAGTGAAAGATGGCGTAGTTTGAACAGTCCAAGATATGTAAGGAGAGCATGAGCTGAGGACTCGGCGACCTGAACGGGCCGATGGGATGACCGACAATCCGGACTCGCGGTGCGCGGACTCAAGGTACCGATATTGTTTGTATCAATGGATGCCTGTTCAGCTGTGAGAATTAAGAAAATAAGGACAATGTGCAGCCCAAGGAACTGACCAGGCACATGATAATGGTGGGGGGCGGGGGGCGGGGAGGGTTCTCATCGGGGGAGAATCCTGGAGCAAGAAACTCTTGTCATCCCACGGCTTCGAAGTACAGTACTGCTTACCTAGGTATTCCACGTATCAAGATGCTTTGAACATAAACCGCTAAGTTCTTGATCAGGTTAAATAAAAGTGTTATTATCCTGCAATTAAAATTCTTGAAATATTGAGCAAGTATTCTGAGTGTTCTATGAAGTACTTGACGACGAAATTTGTGAGGAACTATTTGTTGGTATCCAAGTAGATAAAACTTCACTATTGCGTCAGTCTGCATTGTAACCGAAAGCGATATCAAGAAATCTCTCCGTCCTGAAAAGATAGTCTCTGATGGTAGAATTTTCGGAACTTCTCTTAGACATGTTCCCTGCATAGCAAATACTTGAGTACTTTGAGTACTTACCTGAAAAGGCATTGCCCAAAAAGGCAACAATCATAGTAAAAGACAATGTAACTTTCCTCTGCGGCATTACTATAGACGTCATATGCAATCTTTACACCCTGACAAGGTGCCGTCTTACGTATTCCTCTAGCGTATCCCCTCAAGTATTGCAAGCGAGTGGGGTTCTTACGCACAAAACAAAGGTACACTGCGATGTGACCAATCACATCTCATGGTCAGCCGTTTTATTGCTCCTTCGAGCTAGCATCACGGTGGCCAGGAACTGCCAAGTCTCTCCCACAAGTGAGTCATGTCTCTTTTGTGACCATATCTTTGTACCTCGAGGCTTGTTCTCTCCTTTTGTTTTGTCCTGAATGGCACAGACACACATGCTGCGCCCTTTTGGATTTACTAGTGCGTCCTTCAGGATCTGCTAGTTTTCTTCGGTACGAAGGAGCCCCAGTTGTGTCTGTTGAAACCAGCTTTGCGAAAGGTCTTGCAAATGCACCCTCCTAGTGCTGAGTCGAGGCGCGGACCCGGGCGTGGACGGATATGGCGGGGTCTTCAGGCGCCGACCCAGCCCAACATCGCCGTGGTTTTTCTTTCGTATTAAGATAAGCTGCAGCAATTGGAAGCTTGTTCAAAGCTCTGAAAGCTCTCAGGGGAGCTCTATCTGGCACTGATACTAGCTTCTGGCTGCCCATCTTTCCGTCATCTGAATCTGTTGTACATTTTGTTTATCATTTGGTTTTGTCCTTTTGGGGTTTTCAATCACCCGCAAAAATCATGCCTGACACAACCATTTCTCTCCTTTCCGAGTCGATCTTCAGGGACATCAAAGTTGTTGACTCGTACCTCAAGGCCAACAACCTTCCAGGTCCAAGCTTCGACGTTGACGGCCCAACTTTCTTGGACATCGGCTCTGATGGAGAACATGTTGAGGAAGCACGTGTAAAGGCCCTGGAGGCGGCTGTGGAGCTGGTTGACTTACTGCAAGGACCATTGGCGACTCTGCGTCCTCTGGTATGTATACATCCCTCTCAGATCTGGCTTCGGAGGCGAAAAAAGAAGCTGGTGGCACTTTCTGCTAACAGGTTTCCCCCCTATTATAGACCAACGGTGCCAGTCTACAAGCCATCTCGAGGTGGAACGTCGCGAGCAAAGTACCCCTCGATGGTGAGGTGTCCTTCACCGATCTGGCCAAAGAATGTGGCGTGAACGCGGTTGACCTGCGCCGCGTGCTCCGCTATGCCATGTGCTACCATCGGCTCTTCTGCGAGCCGCGCGAGGGCTACGTGGCACATACGCTAGGCTCGCGCAAGCTGGCCGAGGAGCCCCTGCTGGGCGACGGGCTCTGGCTGCTGGGCGACCTGACGTACGCGGCGATGCCCAAGACGGTGGACGCGCTCGAGAAGTGGCAGGACCAGGAGCCGTCGCACACGGCCATCGCGCTCGTCTCGGGCAAGGAGGTGAGCACGTACGAGCTGATGCAGGAGCTGCCCGGGTTCGCGCCCAAGTTCGCGCGCGCCATGACCTCGTTCGCCAAGTACAACAACCGGTCCGCCAAGCTGCCGCGCATCAACTTTGTGCCCACCAAGCCCTTCCAGACGCTGGGCAAAGCCACGGTCGTGGACATTGGCGGCTCGCGCGGTACGGACGCCATGCTGCTGGCCGAGAAGTACCCGGACCTGAGCTTCATCGTGCAGGACCTGCCGCCCATGATTGCAAATGCCGAGGCCGCCGTGCCGCCGCCGCTGCAGGGCCGCATCAAGTTCATGCCCTACAGCTTCTTCACGCCGCAGACGGTGTCGGCGGACGCCTACCTGATCAAGCAGTGCTTCCACAACTGGCCCGACCACTACTGCGTGCGCATCATCAAGAACCAGATCCCTGTCATGAAGCCCGGCACCAAGATTATTGTCATCGACAGCTTGATTCCCGCGCCAGGCACCATGTCGCTGATGGCGGAGAGAATGGCCAGGTACGTGACGTTGCTCTTATCCACATAGCAACCGCCTTCTCCTCTCTTTGTCTTTTTCTGTTTCTCTCTGCCTTGAAGCACTTGTATGCAATAGCCACTGACCTCTTTCCTCCGTCTCTTCTCCTGCAGGGCTTTCGACATGTTGATGTTGACCCAAACCAACGGGCGCGAGCGCGAGGCCGAGGACTGGAAGCAGCTTTTCAAGCAGGCCGACGAGCGGTTCAAGGTGACCAGCATGCACCCTCTGGCCTCTCCTGTCGACTTTGGACCCGCCACGGGCATCATCGAGGTCGTCTGGGAAGGCTGAAGGGGCCGACCACAAAGACACCACGTGTACTCCCTTGTATTTCCCCCAGATTACCGTGTGTTGAGGGGCGACCTCTGCTGTTTTTCTTGTCTTTCGATCGTTCCATATTGATAAAAGAGCTTCCAATCGTTTAGTTACAATCAACAAGCAATTCCAACTTTTGGTTGTCGCCGAGTAGTTTTCCTCAAGTGTAGAGCTTCCAAGGTGCAGGCACGGGGTGATGTCAGAACAAGGAATTCTATTGGCTGCCTGCATTATTATCGTGGGGCAGGAGCTGTGCAGGGATCATGTCCATAGCGTAACGCCATCTCATGTGTATAAGTGGGCAGGGGTGGTGGGTATGCGGGGTACAACCTTGAAAACTGTAGGGCTGAGTAAAAGACGGATAGCACGGATAGCACGGATCTGCATAGCCGACCGCAGGTGGGCGGGCGCGCTCCTTCCTAGAATGTGGGGTTCACAAATCCTCGGTTTCATACTATACAGAATTGCATAATTTTTCTTCCAACCGATGCGAATAGGCTCCCCTTCTTGGCGCCTATGGTAAATCCTACAACTAACTGATAGCCAGATTTCTTGCAGATTGTCCCCTGCAGCGCCAAGCGAAATGGACAAAGTGTGTCGATTACGAGGGGCAAAAAAAGAAGGAAGGAGGGAAAAGGAATGGGGAAAATAAGAAATACACAAAAGAACAACAACAGCAAGACGTCACTGCTTACTAGTCTCAACACACCCACATCTTACTCGACTATGGAATACTCGTGCGTCTAGACCCATTGTTTGAAGCTGAGAATTGATTAGACTTTCGCTTGTTGCTAAGCCCCGGGCCTACGTGCTAGGCCTTATCAGAGCTGAGGACGCTCCGACTGGGTTGTATTTATTGTCATTGCTAGTCAAACTAGAGCTGACGACCTCCTTCTCTATTCCATGGCGCCAGCTCTACTGACAGGCTGCGTGAAGGAATCCCGACTTGCTTCCCACCCCGGCGCCCAGGCACAAGAATTCAGCCCCTTGGCTGTCAAGTCTCTCAAAATCAAGGCTTCGAGGGCTCGACTCCTCTCGCGTGCCCACCAGCTCTGGGGGCTGGTGAGCAGGACTCTTGCCGCACGATAGAAATGCAACAGCACAACTAGTGCCCTGGCATCAGCCTGGAAAGCGAGCTCTCGGAATGTCCCGGCACAGATGATGGGGAGTGAGAAGAAGTAGCGTTCAATGTCGGGCTGCAGTCGAGACACAGCATCCGATGGCCCCTCGTCTGGATCTTCGGAGGATAGGGAGGCGAGGCACAACGCGATGGAGACGCCCCTCGAGACAACTTGGAATGCCATACGCTCGGCACCCAAAGAGTCCGACTGAGGATGTGTGGGTGTTGAAGGGCTTTCGGCCTCCTCCGTGTGGGACCATGTTGCTATATCATGCTCCCGTAGCAGCGACGGTGAGTCTTTAATCACACGGCATGTTAGTATCTTGAAGACTTTAACCATGGATGACAGTTGCTGCTTCACAGAGTGGCCGCAGGGCGCCTCGTCGCTGTAGAGAAATACTTCGAACCGGGCGAGAGAGGATGACAGCAAGGGTGGCTGCTCTTGTTCGGGGCTCCGTGGTGAGGACCGAAAACGCGTGTCATCCCAGACCCTCATGAAATGGGCAACATGTGCGCCCGGGTCTAGGCCATGCTGTTCAAGAGCCTGCTCTATCACGAGCCTAGGGCTGTAGAGGCTGGTGGATAGAAAGACGCTAGGGGTGCCCCAAAGAGTCGGGAAGGCCTCAAAAAAGAGGTCCTTGATGCCCGAGCTCAGGCAGAACAGCGGGTCCTGGGAAAAGTCCAGGCTTCCCAGTGTGCCATGGCCTGAACACTGCTGTTCCTGGTCGAGGAATTCGATGTGGCTCCAGGCTATGTACTGCATCAGGATAGACGCACCGATGAGCTTCTCAACACTGTGTGCCTCGATGGGACCGGACAGCTTTTCACCCAGAAGGGCAGCCGACTTGGTCAGCAACTGGAGTGCGATACGCGAATATCGAGTTGGTTCAGGACGGGTTGCCGAGAGGTGAGTAGCCGAAAGACAGAGGATGGCGGACATAATGTAGGGCTCCTGCTATGTCATTCCAGCCTTAGTGAGAGTGTTCATGGCACCAGCCGACGCACTGTCGCTCTTTTTTCCTGCAGAGTATCTGTAGGCAGAGAGGAACTGACCTGAAAGGACCACTGTATGATCTGTGGCCATATTTCTCGAAAGGACAGAGTGTCGATGATGTTTGTTTGGAAGTGGTGGAACAATTCCATGTGAAATAGGTTGATGGCGGTGTCATCGACCACAGCAGGAGAAGAATTAGCAGGCTGCTGGATGATGGCATCGCCGCCAGCCTTTGCTCCCGTCTTCACGACGAGCTTCGGTTGAACGCATGCTTCTTTTCTTTTTGCACAGTTTGAGCACGGGATTTTGTAATCACACTGATACTATTCATCAGCATCACCAGGTCGAGGGCAGATGAAGGACAAGGTGGAATCCCCAGAGTCTGTCTCTGTACATCTCTCTCACCTTGACTCTCCGTCGCTTGCACGTGACGCAGCCCTGGCGGCTCTTGTGATGGGGCCGTTTCCTCCGTTCCTTGTCCTTATCAGGCGAGCCTGTCACTCCAGGAAGACCCTCGGCGTCGGCCACGAAGACATGGTAGGTGCCACGCCCAGGATCGTGGACGACATCCGCCGCCATGGCCATGGGCTCGTTGAGATGCCGCGGATTGGTCGGAGAACGTCTCGCATGTCGTTGAATTCTAAACGAGAAACCCGGCAGATTATCCTGTCGCGTCATCCCCTCCTTCTTAAAAAGGACCCTGCCATCTTTGGACAGGGATACTACGTGACAGGAGGCGGGGCAGGGATCCGCAGCCATGTGCCGTGTGGGTGTGCCACTGGCGCTCCTTCGAATTCTAGTATGCACGTAGAGAGTATATATGCATGAAGATCGCATGCATATGCATGTAAGAGCAGTTGGTAGTCTCAAGTCACGTGAGTAAGCTCGTTCCCGTTCGGGGAATATGCGAGGTGGAGCTCTCGTTCCCCGTTTCGGCAATGTACGAAGGCCCCGCCCTGCGGCCCCACAATTGACATCGAGCGACGCTAACACAAGGCGGCAGTCCCCCCGCGCCTTCCGCCTCCTCCCACACGAGAGAGAGAGAGAGAGGGGGGGGGGGGGCTGAAACAACATCGCTTCTCCAGACCACCGAAGCACCGATGGAGCGGGAAACTTTGCACAATTTGAGACTCCGACTGGAAGGCTTCCATCGCACCGATGACGATCTTTTCGTTCCGCTTTCGAGTGCGAGGGCAAAGGCAAGCAGCCATTAGGTATTGCATTATGTTGCCTCACGCTGTAGGGGTAAAGTAATTAGGGAAGAAGATGACGAGACCAGCCAAGTCACAACAGTACCAGTAGCCTGCCCAAACGTGTTCATTCTGTCGTCGTCTTTGGTAAGCAAGGCAACTTGTAGTATCAAGTACAAGCAAGGCATGTGGCTTGTGGAATTTCGTCGTGGCAGTGACTGCGCAGTTACACTCACCTGACTTGGGCGGCAAATTGGCTTCGTTTCTCCTCCTCTGCCTTTTGTGTCTTTCTCGTTTGCTTTCTTCCTAGCCAAATACACTCTCGAATTCTTCCCATTTGGGACTCTTGGAAAATCAACAGCAATTTCGTTTGCTGCTTTCTTCCATCATGTCTTTTCAAACCGAGAAGAAGGGAGTTGCCCACGACTCTGAGGATGGGAACCCTCTGGGTTTGGGGGAGGTGGATGTTGCGCTGCTCGACGCACAGGTGGACATACCAAAAACCGACGCTGGATACAAGGCGATTTATCGTTTTGCAAACAGAACAGACTTTGTGGTTATGGGACTTTCTTGCATCTCTGCTGCTGCAGCAGGGACCAGTCTGCCTCTGATGACGGTAAGCTACGTTTTCTTATATGGCCAATTTTTCCTGCGATGTTTGAATTGCCCTACTTACTGACCATGGTATTAGGTTGTCTTTGGCTCACTGACGGGCGAGTTCACTAATTTCACTCCAGCCGATATAGAATCCTTTCTCAGTAGTATTCACACGTTACTTCTCTACTTTGTCTACATAGGTCTGTGCCCTCTTTCCTCAGCGTTTGTTATGGCAGGCTTACAATACTGCGAAGCGAAGCATGGCCTGCAGCTGACATACAAGTAGGAGTGGTATGCGTCGTCTGCACCAGTCTCTGTGTCTTGGGCTTCACCTGGACGGGGAAGCGCATCTCCAAGCGCTTGAGAGCGGCATACCTAAATGCCATCCTACAACAGAACATCGGCTTCTTCGACTCCATCGGCGCAGGCGAGGTGGCGACCCGTATCACGGCCGATATGAAGCTCATCCAGGACGGTGTCTCGCAAAAGGTCTGCCTAACCATCGTCGGGCTGAGCTCCTTCGTGGCCGCCGAGGTCATCGCCTTTGTCATCTCGTGGCGTCTTGCACTCGTCATGCTGAGCGTCCCCGTCGTCATTATGGTGTGGATGGGTGCCGTCGGGAAGAGGATGAAGACGGCCCAGTTGGGTGCCATCGATGCGTACGCCTCGAGCGCCACCTTCGCTGAGGAGGCCATCTCGTCGGTGCGCGATGTCATGGCCTACGGCACGAGACATCGCTTCACCGAGAAATATGACAAGTCGCTGGAGGGTGCAATGGGCTTGGACTTTAAGGCCAAGGCGATATTGAGTGTCTTCATCGGCGGTCTCATGTGGGCGATGCTTGCATCGTTTGCTCTCTGCTGCTGGGTTGGTGGGCGCTTTATGGACGCTGGCGACGTCACGGTCTCCCAGGTCGTCACCGTCCTCCTCGCCTCTGTCACCGCGTCCATCACCTTTGGCAGTATTGCCCCTAACGTGCAGGCTTTCGGTGCAGCTAGTGGAGCGGCCCATCGACTGTTCGCTATCATGGAGCGAAAGCCGCCCATTCCCCTAGAGTCAGGACAAGAGCCCGGTACACCTGTTGTGGGACATGTCAAGTTCCAAGACGTCACTCTCGTTTATCCGTCTAGGAGAGGCCAGTTTGTACTCGAAAACTTCAATCTGGAGATCCCTGCGGGTAAGACCACGGCTGTGGTAGGACCGAGTGGGTCGGGGAAGTCGAGTATCTTTTCCTTGTTGGAGCGCCTGTACTCTCCACTGCGCGGTCAGATATTCATTGATGGCTACGACATCACAAGCTTGAGCCTACCGTGGCTGAGATCCCAGATAAGGATGGTGTCCCAAGAGTCTTTTGTGTTCAACACCACTGTGTTTGAGAATATCGCTTATGGCCTCGCGGGGACTCATCTTGAAAGCGTTAGTATCTTCTTTCAATTCCTTCATGCATTTGGAGAGGACTACTAACGATAGGTTGTTCAGGCTGATCATGGCACAAGAGTTGACCTGGTCAAGCAAGCTGCCAAGATTGCAAACGCGCATACTTTCATCATGGGCCTTCCACAGGGTTATGCAACGGTCCTAGGAGAAGGCGGCAACCTCCTCAGCGGTGGTCAACGACAGAGGATCGGCATTGCGCGAGCTATCGTTTCAAACCCGACAGTACTGCTTCTCGACGAAGCCACGGCAGCCTTGGACTCAGAGTCGGAGAGCGTGATCCAGAAAGCTCTACACGCAGCCTCACAGGGACGCACGACAATCACTGTTGCCCACCGACTTTCAACTATCAAGAATGCCGACATGATTGTGGTCTTGGAACACGGCAGAATTGCAGAGCTGGGCACACACGAAAACTTAGTGGAGAAGGGAGGCACGTATGCCTCGCTCGTCTCTGCCCAAAAGCTTGATGCTGGCCTGACCAGGCCAAGTGTTGAGTCCATCTCCACCGTGTGCGAGGAGGATACTCAGACTGCGAACCAAGAGGCCTGGCTCGCCAAGGTGGACAGCATAGCTTCGGCGGTCCATAAGCAGCAGCCTGGACCAGTAACCGAAACCAGGTCACGATTTACCTTGATCAAGTTTCTCTGGGGGCTTAACCAGCCAGAGCGGAATCGCATGCTCCTTGGTTTCATTGGTAGCTTTTTCAGCGGCCTCGCCTATCCCTTCACCGCAATCTTCTTTGGCAACACCGTCCTCGCCCTCCACGACCCTTCCGAGACTCTGGGAGGTCTGGGCGTCGGTTTCTGGACGGGAATGCAGCTCCTTCTCGCCTGCGTCGTCTTCATCGCCTATCTTGTGCAGGGCATCCCCTTTGCATTTGCTTCTTCCAGGCTAGTCTCGCGAGCTCGAGCCGTCGCCTTTGCCGCCATTCTCCGCCAAGACATGACCTTTTTCGTCAAGAATGATTCGGGGGCGCTCACTGCGTTCCTATCGCTACAGGCAAATCATCTCAATGGTCTTAGTGGCTCGATCCTCGGCGCGGTCCTGGACGCCCTCTTCGCCGTTATAGCCGGCTTCGCGGTCGCCGTCTCGTTCGGGTGGAAGCTCGGTCTGATAGCGGCAAGCTTGATGCCCCTGACCATCATAACTGGATATCTACGGTACCGTCTCCTTGCGGATTTTGAGAAGAAGATTCTTGGAGACACTGAGGCAACAAGCATTGTGCTCGAGGCCGTTCGTGGCATTCGCACCGTCACGTCCTTTGGGCTGCAGCCGACCGTCAACTCCAGGTACAAGACTCAGCTGGAAAAGGAGCACCACTCTGGCGCTCTCTGGGACGTCGGAATGGCTGTGCTTTATGGCCTAAGCCAATCCATCGTGATCCTCAGCAGCGCTCTCCTCTTCTGGTACGGCGGCACCCATCTGATTGTCACGGGCGAATACAGCGTTCGCGAGTTCCTCATCTGCTACATCGCGACTGTTTACAGTGCACAGGCTGCCGGGAGCATCTTCTCACACGCGCCTGACGTGGCCGGTGCGCAGGAGGCTGCAACTCGGTTGAAAGCCCTCGTGGAGACAGTGCCCATCATAGACCCCGAGTCAGAGGCTGGCAACAGCGCGGAGGATATAGTCGGGAACGTGGAGCTCAGTGACGTGGACTTTGCCTACCCAACGCAGGTCCATCCGGCGCTGAGGCATGTGAGCCTTCGTGCAGACTTCGGGAGGTTCATCGCCTTGGTCGGCGCGAGCGGCAGCGGCAAGTCCTCGGTGCTGGCCTTGCTGGAGAGATTCTACGATCCGCGTGCTGGCCACGTCTTGGCTGACAGCAAAGACCTGCACCGGTATAATCTGCAGTCATACAGGAAACAGGTCGCCGTCGTTGCTCAAGAGTCCACTTTGTACAGCGGGACCGTGAGGGAGAACATTACCAGCGATGTGGACGCCAATGACTTTGCCATTTGGAATGCTTGCCACCAGGCAAACATCTGGGAATTCGTCGTACGTTGTTTTCTCTCTTTCTTTCCGTTCTTTTATTTCTGTGATTTACTTTTGGACGAAAGATTTGTCTAACAAGGCCGCAGCAATCCTTGCCTGACGGACTCAATACCTTGGTTGGCCCACGAGGTAGTCAAGTGTCAGGAGGCCAAAAACAGCGCCTGGCTATCGCGAAAGCTCTACTTCGCAACCCAAAGATCCTGTAAGAGGTCCCAAAGCCCAGCTATTGAAGCAAACACAGCTTACTGATGAACTTTTTGCCAGCCTCCTTGATGAAGCAACCTCAGCCCTCGATTCAAAATCGGAGGCGACCGTGCAGAGAGCACTCGACGCGGCGGCACAGGGCCGAACAACTATCGCTGTAGCTCATCGTCTGAGCTCTATTGCCCACGCAGACTGTATTTTTGTGTTTGAGAGCGGGAGTATTGTTGAATATGGTGATCATCAGTCGTTGATGGCGAGAAGAGGCAGGTATTGGGAATATGTACAGTTGCAGAACCTCAACAAATGAGCGTTTCGTCCAGATGCAGATTTTGCATGCGGCTCAGTCATTTAAAAAAATTTAACATTGGGTTTCATTTTGTGTTTGCATCTTGTGCACTTGAGCTTGTTCATCTTGTTTTAGCATTAGATACTCAGTCTCATCCCCGGCTCAGGACCGCAGCAATTCAACTCAGCCCACCTAGCCAAGTTTTTACACCGCGCTTTCGTCCCATGCTTGTGAGTACGGAGCTTCTCACGTACTGGACCGCAATATACAATGTATAGAAGGTAGATAGATCCAGTAGTTGAACATGATGTGCCTGTAGACGATACTGTTTAGTGTATTAACCAGTGTTTCACACATCAAAAGGAAGGCATTCCTTTTAGGAAAGGCTCCAATGACGGAGACGAGCATTGTCACTATGGGGTTTTCCCCGATTGGGTACAAGGTCTGGCGTCATATATTGGAAAAGAACGACAAGTTCCGAGGGATGTGGTATTAGGAACAAAGTGTGTCCCCATGCTACGGAAGCCTCAGCCAGTAGGAATGAGGCTACGACTGAGGATTGAGAAGGTGACAAAGAGGTGACGGTTACTATTACATGGTTTCTACGGTATAGCTAGATCCACAACGATTTTATATGATGGTCCCGTCTGGTCATACGGAATAATCGGACTTACAAAGTTTTGTTATTATTATTATTATTATTATTACTATTATCAATATTATTATCATTCAGTCTTTTCTGTCTTGGGCCTAAACCCTAGGTTTGCTGGACAACTTCACGCAGTCTGCATATTGGCAATGATGACTACCTGGGTATGCGATTCGTGGACAATTCAGATCAATCATGTTTGATAAATGTTCGAGCTCGCGGAAACTAATATGGCAGCTGAACTTCCTTGCTTTGACAGGTCGCAACTTTCTGTCTGTCGGACAAAAGGCCGGGTTCAGTCTGCTATGATCAGAATGTGGCCAGCATGCGTGTGCCAACCAGTCTTGCACGAAGAAGGCGAGACTAGATGCGTATGGAGACCGATGTTCCACTCAACTGTGTAATAACTAATGAGCACCAGGGAGAAGGCCACTGGGCTTCATCACGGCCTGTACATTCGTCTGGTATATTTTCTGTTTTCCTTTTCCGCGGGGATTCGATCGCGTGCACGTTCAGTCCTTCACCAGGATGAGGAGCTTCAGGTGAGAAAGCGAGGATTTGGACTGAGAGCCCTGGGCTCTTCTCCTCGTCCTCCATCGTGAGTTCGGAATAACGGTAGCTCTGGGAAAGGAGTTTCCATCCTATCATCATGGCAATGAAATATTACATTACTTACCAATTACAACCATCGCCAAGAGCATCTTTCTAAGCCAACGACACGCGGCCAATCCAAGATATTGGGCTGAGAACACAGGTGACAAATCAAATGGAATCGAGGAAAGATATCCGGACTATGTCACCCCTGGATGTCAAAGAGGGCCGAAGGGGAGTGTTCAAGCCGCGGAATCGCTTCCCCAGTGAAACAGATGGCGAGACGCGCGAGTTGGGTCGGGTCAGATTTGTCATGTTTGTTGCTCTGATGCCGTGCCGGCACATCGAGGCCAGGCCGAAGCACCGCTCCGTGAAGGTACGCAAGATAGAAATGTAGCCAACTAGGTGGCTCTCAGCAAGAAGGCGGTGCTGTTTTGGGATTCGACGGGTTGCTGGCCCAAGATCCCGAGTCAAAGACGCTCCTATAGAGAGGTGCGCCGACGACAGATTACGTACAGAGTCACATGTCACTTTGCTGCTTTGGTATATATGATACTATAAACAACACCCTGACGAGGCGAGAAAGTGAGTCGAGAATAATTTCTTTGTTTCTTAATTTTTTTTGGAGGGACTTTTCTCTGCCCTTTTAAACTTTGTTCTTTTTCTGTAGAGGATGGTTCTTCCCAACTGTGCCTTGTGTGTGACTGCAGGGGAACCGATCTCTCCTTGTGTGTATGTTCCTGTGTGTTTCCTTTAGGTACTGTTTCTGAATGCACCAAATCGCCTCCGCTAAAGGTAACCGGTGTCGGGATGAGAAAGAATGGGGGTTTACAAGTCCTGGCGCCCGTGTATCGCTCCAGGTTCTCATGTATCAAGTGAATGGGAAACGTTGGTCCAGAAAGATGGACAGGCATTGTTTCAGCCCGTCATCTTGGCGTCAGTCCCCTTATGATTGCGTGGATTCCTGTCCGCAGCCTGCGGATTCTTCTCTGCACCTCTTGCACATGCACCAGCCACCCAGGCTCCCCTGGGCCCACTCTCTTCTCTGCTGGACCGGCAGACTGATGTCGCAGTAGTGATTGAGAATCTCTTCTCCGGCCTTGATGCCGCCCGGCTCGTCACTGTTGACCTTCTTCTCTCTGGCCCAGAGCCGCATCCGCCCGCCCCATTCCCAGGTCACGTTTGGACTGCAGTCATGGTTTGCCAGGCACCAGAAGGGATGTACGGCCGCCACGTCAGGTCGGCCGTCTCGCGTACTCTTCCTGGCAGATGCCGTGCCCCTGAACTTGGCGTAGCAGGTGTTCAAGACCCACAGGTCGTGGCGGTCGAGGGTCTGATAGATATCAATGTCCATCTTCTCGAGAATGTGTAGGGGCTGTTCGATGTTGTACTTGAAGGAAAACGGAAGGGTCCAGTCCGGTGGCGGCCCGGCGTTGGGTGAGAGATCGATGGAATTGGTGCGTGTGGAGAGGAAGTCGCCCCAGATGTACTTGATATTCTTGACGTCCAGGGGGTGAACCTCTTGGTGTGCAGACATGGCGATCAGGCGGGCGAGGAGGAGCAGGTATAATGATGCGTCTGCCTCTTTGGCCTCCGGGTCTTTGGCGATCGAGTCCACGTCCTTCTCGCAGACAGCTGGGTGGTAGAGCTCTTGCGCCTTTTCATGACAAAACTCGTCGCAAAACACCGTGTCGTAGCATTCTTCGCATTGTACGGGGCCGCCCTCGGTACTCAGAGGCGGCAGTTCCACGCCGCAGGCGTCACAGGCTGATTCTTTGTGCCTATTATTGGCCGTCAGGAGAGAGTACTCGTCCAAAACAGTCTCGCCCGGAGCGATGTCCTCCTTGGCAAACAGCCCGAGCTGACTGCAGGTGGGTATGATGGCATAGTCGTCTGTGTTGCTCGCGCCGTCTAAGAGCACTGGAAGCTCGGAGACCCGAACGGCGCACTTGGGGGCCATGGTCGCCAGCTCTCCGTTGAGAAACGCCAGGGACTCGTCCGAGAACCGATCAGGCTCGTACACATTCCAGGGGTAGACTTCCCGCCGCACAACGCCCCACTCTGGCAGGCGGTCCATGTCGACGTCGTCAGTCTGGAGTCTACGGCGGCCCATAGTCAGGATGTGTTCCTTGGTGTTGATGAGCTCCTGGTTGCTCGGGAAAGCGGAAAGACCGCGCTGGCAGTAGGCGTAGGCGCTCTTGAGGCAGCCACAGAGCAGGAGGCTGATGGAGATGACCTGGTAGCAACGGACTGATGCAAGGGCGGCGAGCTCCTGATGAGAGCTAGGGCCGTGGGGCCCATGGCCATTCACCATGTCGGACAAGCCCCTGCTGAGGTCACCATAGCGCAGGACCTCTGGGAGGGCGGAAGGAGAGGATGAGTAGGGGCTGAGGGCCTCGATGGCCTGGTCGTGGTACTCAAAGCCGTCATTGCGGATCTCGTCGGTCAGGAGCAGGGCGCGGTAGGCATCGCCAGCGGCGAGATCAGGGTAGCCAAGCTCTGAGTAGACGACAGCGCGCTGGAGGTAAAGGATCAGATCGTAGGGGGAGTCTGCCAGGGCGTCGGTGATTTGCTCACGGCGCTCGAGGAGGCGGTGGTCGTTGGCGTCGGCGTCGGCGCCGTCACTGGTAGTGTATGAGTTTGTATAATCGTCAGAGTCCATGGCGGGCGGTTGGTGGGGACTGTCCAGAGGCGGCCTGGGGAGCTCTCATTTCGCGCGTTCTCTTTTCTGGTTTGCTTGAATTTCGAACGGTCTAGATGCAGGGGCGGGACGCGGCCCTCTCTGACCAAAACCCCTCCTGCTCTGCTGTCGGGAAGGAGGGTCAGCTCCAGTTCTGGCGTTTTGGGAGGGTTGAAGTATGGCGGGACATGCCTGGCGTATAGGCCCACCCTTTTAACCTATAGGGAGGAGGAGGAGGAATGAGAGAAGCAGGAGAAAAAGAGGGGGGGAAAGAAGGACGAGAGGAGAGAAGGGTTAAAAAAAAAGAAGAAAAAAAGGGAAAGGAAAAAAAGGGTGCTCGAGATAGGGCGGGAGGGCTAAGGGCCCAGTGCTGGCGTCGAGGGTTATGGAACCCTCTCTTCCCAACTCAAAAAGATGTTGGCAAATCAAAAAGTCAAAAAGAAGAAGACAAAAGAGAAAAAGTCAAAAGGTAACAAGTACCAAGTGGGGCGATCGTGAAGATCAAAAGACGGAAATCTGGATCAGGATGACAATTTGAGGAGCTTAGGCTGGTCCTGCGTGGTGTGTGCGTGCGTGTGTGCGGACGTGTGTATATGTACACCTTTGGGGCATGTTCGCAGAGGTACAGTGTGTGTTTGTGTGGTGCTGGATCTTTCTCGCCAAGGTTGCCGTGACGGGGGCTCTCTGGGCAGGGAGGGGGAGCCCCGTTGCGTTGGTGCGCAGTGTGTGGTGCGTAGTGCTGCAACCCCCCCCCCCCCTGCGCAGGGAGTTTGCGGGTACGACACAAAAATTGACACGCAGGACTTGGACCCGATAAGTAACAGACACCCTGGCTGGCGACTCTGAGTGGTGAGGTATGAAATTGCTGGTGCAGATGACGGGTGGTCGGTTTTGTCGGTGTTGCGGCATACTCTAGGGGTTCAGAGGCGTCCCCTGTCTAGTGTCTAGTGTGTACATACAATGCTACTACTGTATGGGCCAGGCCCCTATTGTACAGGACAGGACAGGACAGGACAGGCCCAGCCTACAGAGCCTGTGTAGGTAGAAACAGGCTGGACCCTTTGGAGTGACCAGCATCTTTGTGCCGTAGTTCCTTGGCCACTGGGGTCAGGTACCCGTACTGGACACTCGTGACGTCTGAGAGGTCAGTTGCTTTTATAAACAAATTTGGACTGGCAACCCCCTTCTCGATCAAGAGGAGGAGATCTGGTCCGTTTTCCAGCGCAGATCGGCGGCTGCACTGTGCCCATCAGAACACCCTTGCCCGCAGTGACAAGAACAGGGGTGGAATGAAGAAAACAAGAAAAGAGATGGAAGGGGGAAGAATAATTATCATCGTCTTCTTTCTCTCTCGCGTTCCGATAGGTTGCGCTGTCAATCTGTCAAGATTGTCAAGATTGTCAATAGCCCTGATTTTGATCTCTCAAAGGTCTGGGGCTGAAGTATGTACTATGGCAATTAGTGGTTAGTTCAAACCTACTTTACGCAATCCGAGCCATGGGCCTTGGTTGTTTTCAAACATGGGCCACAAGCCACGAGATGGCGTTTTTCGCGCAAGACAGCTGAATTTGCCATTTTTTCGATTTTTCCCGGTTGGCTGAATCGGGGAGGGATCTACTACTGTCAAAACCTTAGCCCAGGATCGCGGCCACTCGCTAGCCCGGCGTCCAGACCAGTCTGGCGCAGAAAAGAATCTTTCCAGGCATAGGGGGAAACCTCCAACAAGAAACAAGCCAACGTTTCTGAACCTAAGCTTGTGAGACCGCTATCTCGCAGGGCATGTTTTTTTTTTTTTGAGTTGCGGAAGCAAGAGTGTCAAGTTGGGAGGGAGAGAGATGGGGAGAAGGAGGGGGACAACAAGAGAGGGGGGGAAACATTATCAAGGTACGAGCAAGGTCGATTCCCGTAACAAGGTACCCAGGTATTTCCTCCCGGAGCTTCTGCACCGGGTGGCCCCAGTGGACCCAAGCACTGAACCCCCCACCTGTCTTGCAATCACCTTGGTGGTGCGATGGTGACTATGGCGCCTGCAGTTCCCGGTTCCTGAGCTGTGGTTGGGACCCTTGACACAGACACGCTCGAATTTGGACCCTGAAAATTTACCATCCCCTCCCCCTCCCCACTCGCCTCTCCCGCCCCCAAAATGATCGAGGGGGACATCTGACTTCAGGGTCCAGGGTCCAGCTTGGCCCAAGGGTCCACCGAGGGGTCATCTTTTTCGTCCCTGATGACCATTCAAACTCAATCATCATATCTTTCTGCGTTTTGTGGCGACATTTACGCCCCGCCTGGTAGCTGGCGGCCTCACATGGTACGTGCAACCAACTTTTTTGTCTTTTTCTCTTCCTCCCTTCATGTTCCCTTCCTGCCTCACCTCCCAGTCAGCTGCTCCGTGCGTCCGTCCAGTTCTCACCGTGAGTCTCTGGCAAAAGAAAAGGAAGGACCAAAGGGTGGTTCCTCGGCGAGGAGGCGCCGCCGCCGCACAAGGGGCTTGAAATAGTGCATGTCTCAACCGTTGCTTTTTGTCTGCTTTTTTGCATGAACGTTCCAGTTGTTTCAAGGTCCCCTAACTTGCTAGCGGGACTTGTACTCGTCTGCAGCGTGATATTTGCTGCTTGCCCCTCCCTTCCCCTCCGCCTTTTTCTTTTGCAGAGGAAAGGCAGGAGGGAACAGGCTCACAAGACAAATGGCGAATCATCGCATGAGTGATGGGCACGGGGACACAACGCATGAATCACCTGGCCGTATGATCATTACCATTTTCTGCGCTGCGGTGCACACACAAGAAGAACTGACTGCTCATCGAGGATTCATGACCTTTTGGTGTTGGGGTGCTGACTCACCACAGAGACCTCCATTTCCCGAGACATGCACTCCTCTCCGCCCCCCCCCCCCCGTTTTGCCCCCACCAAGCTACCCACCGTTGAGGCGCGTGTACTTTGTCATGGCTGACTCTCTTTTTTATCGGGGTCATTTCATACCAAGACCAAGAGAGGTCCGGCACATGTGCTATCCGGGCTATCAGAGCAGAGAAACAATACGTATATTGTGCTGCACGCCCTGCAGGTTGACTACATCTACCTAAAACTATGCACGTCGCCGGGGATGGTTCCGCGATGCAACCCTGGGGTACGGTTCTTGCGTGGCCTTATGGTGGTGGTGGTGGAGGTGACCCGATTCGGGGTTGGAATCATGCAGGCTAATAGGGATGGCCACGGCATTGAGGCATGCGTATTCTGCGATGAGCAGGTGTGTAATATGTCCAGCAAGAGAGTGTGAGTGTGTGAGAGAGAAGTCGGGGGGAAACACATTTACTTTCTTGATTGTCTACGTTTCTCGCCAAGGAGGGAGAAGAAAGTCTTCTAGTACTATGTAGTAAGTAGTTTATGGCGCTGTTGTCATATTTTCTAAAGGAAAAAGTGTTTGTCGCATGTACGCACTGATGTCGTGTCCCTTGCTCGGGGTCCGACACGTACTGAACCCGCCCTTCCCCGTATGCAACCCATCTCTCACCAGCCCTGGCTCCTTCTACCCCTCCCCAACATACCCGGCGACCCAGTCATCTATTGTCTTGCCTTTTTCTATGACACGCTGAAGAACGCCAGGAATCTACATGTGTGTGGTCTGATCGACATGCATGCATACGCGCACATGGCTCTTGTGTGTATCTCTCCCTGTTTCTTTTACTGACCAGCCGCGAGCAGATCTGACAGTCCATCCACATAGTACGCTGGATGGGCCACGGCTCCTTCGGCCTCCCAGTCGGCCTTCTTGTTCACACCCGTCAGGACGGCCAGGGTACCGCCCAGCCTGCCCTCGATTCCAAACAGGATGTCCGTGTCAAGCCGGTCTCCGATCATGCACGTTCGGGCCCGTTCCAGGTGGAACTTACCCTCGATGGCGTCCATCATGGCCTGGCTGGGTTTGCCCAGGGCCAGTGGTTTCCTGCCTGCGATGTTGGTCAGGGGCGCGAGGACGGAGCCGGCGCCGGGGAAGAAGGCGTGATTCATGGGCAGCGTGGCGTCGGTGTTGGTGGCGAGGAACTGGGCGCCGCCGCGAGAGAGGTACTGCTGGGCCGTGGCCAGCTTCAGGTAGTTGACGTGAAAGTCAAGACCTGCCAAGACCACACCGACGTCCGGGTCTAGCAGCGAGCCGTCGGCGAGACCGGCAAAGTCGGCGTCCGTGATGTCCCGCCGGAAGGCCGGGTCGGTGCCACCGAGGAAGGAGACGCCCTCGGACCGCAGCTCGGCCTCGATGCCCGCCTCGCCCAGCACAAATACCTTGTTCCGTGGCGCCGGCAGCTGCAGGATGCGGCTGATGTAGATGGCTGCCGAGTAGGCCGACCCGAATACATCCTCCTCGGTGCAGGTGATGCCCTTGGCCGCAAACTTTTTGGTGTACTCTGTGCGCGACTTGGTCGAGTTGTTGGTCACGAATACGGTACGCTTGCCTCTGGACCGCAGCAGATCTATCGTCTCGGCAATGTTGGGAAACAGGTGGTCGCCCGACCAGAGGACGCCTAGGGTCTTGATGTTAGAAGACAGGTTGGATAGCTTTTCTCTCTTTTTCATGTGGACCAGCGGACACATACCATCACAGTCTATCAGAAATGTCTAAGTTCGTTTCCAAGTCAGTACAGGTAAGGAGTATGGATGGATAGAATTGCGAGAGCCTCGACGCCTTGAGTGGCTCGTGGTCGAAAATGACGCACATCGAACTTGTCGAGGAAATCATTGATGGCGGCGACGTCGCCGGTGAGATAGCGTGATTCTTGAGAAGACGCCATGATTATTGTGGGTAAAGATGTGGTTGCTGCAAGAAGGAAGAAGGCCAAGAAATGAGATTGACAAGGTTAGATGTTTGTAGTGGTGAGTGAACAATTGATGGGCTGTGAGTTGAAGTTGTGTCGAGAGTTGACTAACCTCTCAACTTAGTAGGTAGCGAGTATCGGAGCTGGCAGGTGTCAAAAGCGATTGTCCACCTCGGCCTTCGTCCGCAGCAAACAGGAGATGAAGCAGACTACCCACATACATACACACACGCACACACACACAGGGTACGATCTTAAGTTGGAAGTACCTTTTCTATTTTCTAGTCTATTTAGTGGTCTCAAATGTATACATTCGCTGTGGAATACGAATTTTCAAGTTCATCAAAGGGGGAAGGCGGGACAGACACTTCAGAGTCCACCTATAATCATCTCCCCTAACCCTGCCGCATACGTTATACAGAGAGATGTAGGCAAGAACAGGCGAATGCGGTGACGGTAAGGCAACGGCCGGCGGACCGAGCCTTCTCTCTTTGTTGCTTCCCGCCATCCTTCTTTTAACAGCACAGTATGGACGACGTACGGACTTGTGAGGCGATTGTGATGCTTTTGTTCTTTCTCATTAAAAAAAAACAAACCAGAAACCCCCCCCCCCCCTTCTTCAATTTGAAGTCATTTTAAACTCTTATCACGATCCAATAGTTACCAGCACTACTACTATACAACTTCATACTTGCTATCATAACAATAGTACGATGTGGTAAGAGTCGGGCTCAGATCTGAGACCAAAATGATGTGCGCACTGCAGAATGACGACATCGGTTCTCCACTTCGGAGGGAGGGGTGCCTGTTGACAATGCTAAACTTTGAGGCCCCCGAGTTTGGCAATCTTCATCTGTCACGCCACTTGAAAGATTAACGACTGTATAACACCATCATTGCTCACAGACATGTGTGTGCGCACAAAAGTGGCTGAAGTTTAGTTTTGATACTTAATTTAAATATATCAAATGAGAAGTTCAGAATCATTTCAGCGTCTCCTCCTCCGAACACAGCCGGGCGGGGGGGGGGGGTTGAGATCAAGAGCACGGGCTGGGGCAAGAGAGGCTCATTCGCCACACGAGGCGGTGAGGCTTAGTACCCCAGTATGTATACAGCAGTTGCTTTGATTGGAGGCGGTAATATATAGTGTATGTGCGTTGGAAAGGAGGGGAGACGGTGCATATAATCGCCTCTCTCCATGTGGTGGTGTGGTGGTCGCTTATTGTTTCGAGGTTAGTTAGTTTGGGATTTCTGTGAGATACTGCGGTACTTGTACTTGGCATGTGAAAAATAAAGGCATCTTTAGACGTCCCTCCATTTCATCCCTTCGTCCCTTGTTGGGAATAAAGTCCAGGGACTGCCGGAATACCGGCCTTTGATCCCTAAGGGAGACAATCGAACTGCGCCAGATCCTCATGTACAAAGCAGCAAGAGGCAAGGCCGAAGGATTTACCCAATACTATACTATGTGACTTGTCGATCAACCACTCACTCACTACCTGTCTAATGTCTCGATGACGAAGGCAGGAAGCCTCTTGCGGGATGAAAGTTGACTCGTCACCTTTTCTCTCCCGCCACGAGCACACCCAAGTGCAATTACTCTGGTACACTTGCCAGACCGTTCTTTCTTCTCTTGTCCTTTAAAGCCCTCAAAGGTCGTTCCTCTGCCGTGCTTGTCTTTATTATAAATCCAACACTTCAGTCAAGCCCCTCTGCAAGTGGTGTGTGGGTTCCCCGTGACAGAAAACTATGGAAAAAGAGGACCAAAGTATTTATCTCTGACGGCGGACCCAGCATACCGTCACCCCCTCCACCAGACCAGACCATCCCTGTAGCTGCAGCCTGCCAGGGCCTTATCGATAGCGCCCAGATACCAAAAGTGCCAGGGAACTCGCGACGTAACCCCCCACTATCGCAGCAACTTCCTAGGTCCCTAGTGCCCATAGCACCACGGAGCTCCCCCTCCCCACCAACCCCCCCAAGAGAACATACCAGAGACCTGCCCCTCCAATCGACGACACATTCAGGCTTTCCCCCGATCTTCGATACTGCATACCCGCATACATCCACCAACCAAGCCCCCTCGACTAATTTTTTTTACCCTCCTCTATTTTTGTTATCTCTTGACCTCTCAGGAGGCGTACTCGACTCTTTTTCTCTTTCCGTCAGACGTATCACACAACTGGACCCAACAAACAAACAAATCATACTCGCGCTGGCTTCAATCGGAACAACTTTATCTGGACAGGAAGGTTTTGTGCAGGTGTAACACACCACCAACATCTGCCGCAGTCAAATCGCGCAAACAGGAACACAGAATTCTCTCGAGAAGAAGAAGAAAAAGCCAAGGTCGCCCTAGGCAACGTCGATAGAAGACAGAGAAAGAAAGACAGACTAAAAGACAAAAGTCATCTCTCTACCCAAACACGATCCCTCCACCGCATCCTCCCCGTTCGACGACGAGCTCGACAGAAACAAAAATTACAACAAAGACTACAACAACAACCACATTAGCATGGCATCCACCCCGCGCCAGACCCTGGCCACCCACGGCCAGGCTAACCTGTTCCCCTTCCCAGACGTCGCCGCCCTAGCCCCTGCACTGCGCGCATACGTGATCCACTGCCAGAACGCCGGCATACAGCGCCACGGATCCTTCAAGGTGGCAGTGTCGGGCGGCTCGCTACCCAAGACCCTCGCCGCCGCCCTGCTCGCGCCCGCCACGTCCGCTGCCGATGCCGTCAAGTGGGACAAATGGGAGATCTTCTTCGCTGACGAGCGCGTCGTGCCCCTCGACCACGAGGACTCCAACTATGCCCTCCTCAAGACCGAGCTGCTCGATAAGATGCCCGCCTCGGGCCCCCGCCCCACCGTCTACCCCATCAACGCCGACAAGCTGAACGAGGAGACCCTCGAGGTTGCCGATGACTACGAGCAAGTCCTGGTCAGCTCCTTTGCCTCTCGCGACTCCGTGCGCCTGCCCATTTTCGACCTGCTCCTACTCGGCTGCGGGCCCGACGGCCACACGTGCTCCCTCTTCCCCGGCCACGAGCTCCTGCGCGAAACCAGCGCCTGGGTCGCCCCCATCGACGACAGCCCCAAGCCTCCACCCCGCCGCATCACTCTAACCCTCCCAGTCGTCAGCCACGCCGTACGCATCGCCTTCGTCGCCACCGGCGCCGGCAAGAAGGACATCATGAAGCAGATCTTTGAGGATGGCGCCACCTCCGGCCTCCCCTGTGCCCTCGTCAACGAGCAGACAGGCGACCGCTGCAGCTGGTTCGTCGACGAGCCCGCCGTCCAGGGCGTTGGCTACCCCAAGCGCGGCTTCAACCTGTAGGCTAGGGGCAAGCCCGCCTGGGATGCTGCTTTCGCCTTCAGCAGTGGTGAGAAGAACAAGGTCCCTCACCCGGCCAGGGCCAGGTTCCGGAGCCTGAGCCTGGGAGGTAGTCGCATTTGAGAACGGGGATGGACGGGGGAGGGGGATGTTGTTGGCTTTTGTCTGCCTCTTGGTGGGAAACTTGAAGAAGAGCAAGTTCCATTCTGGAGGAGGGCGAGTTTTTTTAGTTTTTTTTATCTTTCTTCTTCGTCTGAGAAGGGGGACACCGCTGCACATTCGCTGGGTAGACCTCCAACGAGGAATGGAAGGGGTTTTGGAGGTAGGAAAAGGAAAAGTGGCGAGAAACAGAAGGAGCAGAACAAATGTCCCATAGAAAAGAGTCAGAGGGAGAAAAAGAGCTGGGTCAAGTCAAAAGACAAGGGAATGCTGCTGTCCATCATCGAGAAGAAAAGGGTCCCCCCTTTCCCGAAACCTAGATACAGTCCATCTCCTGGATTGTTTTTCTCTTTCTTTCTTTTCTCTCTTCATTTCTCTCTCAATATTGTTACAACCCCATTACGAATGACCCCCCCCCCCCCAATTTTTTTCTTCTTCTTTTTTTTCTTCTTCTTTTGTTGCGTCTTCGTACGAATTCCAGATATCCACCACGACGCTCGTCTTCACGGATGAGACTTACCTTTTGAGGGGAGGAAAGGGGCTAGCAGGAAGAGGAGGAAGAAAGTTGGTGATGATCATGCAAACCTCAAGAGCAGTGTGATTGGCTCTATGAAGAGAAGGACCAGACCATCTTTTTGTGCATCGTGCTTCGAGATGTGGGAGGGGGCAGCTGGAAGGTGTCTTGTGTGTGTGTGTGTGTGTGTGTACATATTGACGGAGCATTTTCACGGAATCACAAGTAGAGCTATTCATCTACGAAGTCATGTCCGTTCATTGAAGAATTGTCAAGCACACGAGAGAGAGAGAGAAGTGAGGAAGCCAAGCCTTCTGACTTTGACGTGAATGATGAAAGTTCACTTGATTTCAATCTTGAGGTTTAGACACATGTACGAGGTGATGGTGCCCGTTCCACTGGGGGGTGTAATCTCCTTGTCGTCCCATTACTTTCTTTAAGACCGTCCATCGATTTCCAAAATACCACTTCCTTAGCTGTTCCTCCGATACCTCTTCCTGGGCACACTGCTCCCATCCGAGCTGCTGTTCCGCCGTCTCCTCTCTCCGCGCGGCGCATCACTGACAGGGGAAGAATCTTCCCTCCTTGTCTGACGAGGCGGCGGTGATCGAGACCGCGAGTCCATCGAGGGTGAACGGCCCTTGCGAGACGCCACCGCAGCTCCTCTCCGCGCCGGAGGTGACTGGGAGCGCGAAGGACTTCGGCTATTTGGTCGGCCACCATAGCTACCGGCATCGCGCCTCGGCAGGGGCGAACGAGATCGTGACAGGGACCTCGGAGCTGGGCGGCGTCTCGGGGGTGGTGTTGGGGACCGAGAAATAGAGCGGTCGGCTGCGCGCCTGAGGGGCAGTGGCGATCTCGACGCCGACCTGGACAGCGACCGATCGGCGGCACGTCGAGGTGGCGGTGACCTCGACCTGGTAAGAGACCTGTTAACGGCCCTTCGAGGTGGCGGAGTTATTGATCGGGACAGAGAACGCGGTGGCCCTCCTCTGCGGGGAGGAGGTGGCGAGCGGGAATCCGACAACGAACGCCTGGCCGGAGCCCTTCTTGATGGTGGCGGGGGCGAACGAGATCTCGACAGGGACCTGTCCGAAGAATAGGAGCGTGTCGACCGGCTGTACGATCGGGGCCTTGCGTTGCCGCGCCGCGGCGGGGAGCGGGTAAGGGCGCGACCTCGATCACCGTCCCTAGCGTCCCGGCGTGGAGGTGGAGGAGATCTGGACCGGCTCATGCTGCGGTCGCGACTGTACGATGAGTCTCTCCGGCTGCGGCGCGGCGGAGTGGCGCTTCGCGTGTACGAACGGCGGCGGTCGATGTTGCGTCGTGGGGGAGGCGATCGAGAGCGGGACGATCCAGTGTAGGAAGAATAGCTAGACGCCGAATCCGAGTCCGAGTCGTCCGCCACCTTGACTGGCGCAGGAAGTGCTGGTGGGGGAAGGTTCTGTAGGTAATCTCGCATATCCTCGGTAAGAGCACCCATTCCGATCGACGTGAAGTAGTTAATGGCAAAGCGGATGTTGCGGCGGTTGTCGCCATGGGGGAAGAGGCCCTCGAGACTCGGTCGCAGGATGTCGTCTCTGCACCGAGCTTGCAGCTTGGCCATGCCGATTTCTTCAACGACCTCCTGGAAGAAAATCTTGATGAAGATACGAGAGGCCGAAGTCGTTTCTTCCTCGTTCAAGTGGATGACTGAGAGGCAGTGCCAGGCAATGGCGTCGGAGCCAAACATGTGTCCAAACAGCCTGGCAATGTTACGGAGCTTGTTGCTGTCGTATCGGTGGATCTTCTCGTAATATTCGACAAAGGCGCGCTCAAAGAGGTCATTCCACATCCTGTTGATCTTTGCCAGCCGCTCTCCAATACCGCCGTAGAACTTGGTGTAGGTCTTCTCCTGGCTGCAGCACTCGACGACCATCTCCGGCAGCTCCTTTTCGTACCCCACTGGGATCTGAATCCTCAAAAGCTTGTGGACAGATTCTTCGTAGTCTGCGGACGACATCAAGGTCAGATAGATGGTCCTCCGCAGGTTGACCAGGTCTGCATTGCTCTGGTCCTTGATCTCCACGGCCTTCTGTTCCTCGTCCTCGCTCTCCGAGGATTCGTCGTCGTCGTCGTCGTCACTATCGTCTTCATAGTCGCTGCCCTCGCCCAGGATCTCGGCCTTCAGTTTCTTGTAGGCCTCTTCGTGCTCTTCATACTCAGGATCGTACTTGAAAATGTTCAGTGAGTCCTGCCCGTCAATGTCATCCTGCAGCTCCAGGTTGTGGGTGATCTGGTCCTCCTCCTCCACCAGGTCCAGCTCCTCCTTCACCGAGGGGTTGTCCTTGAACTTGTCCTTTCGCTGCTGGAACAAGACCTCGATCTGGTACTGCACCCGCTTCTCGATATCGCTGTCGTGCAGAATGTTGCGGAACTGGTCAAACACAGCTCTGGCGATCGGTTCGTTCATCTCCTCGAGGAACTGGCCGACCTCCCTAGTCAGGTTCACGGCAATCTCCACACTGTCGTCCGTCGGCTTATGCAGCAGGAGTAGCAGCATCTGGGCAACCAGGGTCTCCGACACGACCTGGTGGTTCGTCAGGTGCGCAAGAAATGTCGTGGTCGACAAGCACACCGCCTTGTCGTTCCTGCGAAAGCCCTTGCGGAACCGCAGGATCAGCCTCTTGACCAGCAGCTCCCCGACGGCGGGCAGCTTCGTGTTGACGATGGCCACCATGGCTGCGTAGATGGGTGTGAACGGCAGCGACGCCGCCTGAGCCTTCATGACGCTCTGGCAGAACAGACCCTTCCCGCGCACCAGGTTCTCCTGGAACAGCTCCGGCACGATCTGCTTCAGGTTCGGGCTGTTGGCCTTGTTAATCAGCCCGTTGATCGACTTCTTGAGCGCCTCCCACGCCATCCGCTGCCACTCCTTGGTCGTCTTGTCCGTGATCTGCGCCTGCAGCGCCCGGAGCCGTGCTGGCGGGATGTACGTGCCTCCCGACCGCGCGTTCAGCAGGCGATCGTACTCGGCCTTGGCGGCAGCCTGCTTCTGCTCCTCGGTGGGCACCGGCGGCGGTGTACGCTCGCGCCGGGGCGGGGGCGGGCCGCCGCGCCCTCGAGGAGGAGGAGGGCCACCGCGTCGCTCGGGGCGGTAGCTGTCCACTGCCTTGCGTCGCGGCCGGTCGTCGCGGCTGGGGGGCCAATCGCGTCCATTGTCCCTGTCGTCTTCGTCCTCGTCCTGGTAGCGCTCGCGCGGCGGTGATCGATGAGGTCGGATCGGGGAGCGGTCGTCCAGGTGGTTATCGCTCACCACTGACGCGGTTTCTGTCGCCATCTTGGACGGCGCAGACAAACCAAGCCCTCTTGGAGAGGATGTCCTTCGCGCGAGGCAGGTGTGCTCTCTGCTGTCGGCGAGAGGAAATTCGAGGAAGGGGCAGGTAAAATATATGTATCCCTGAACCAGAAACCCAGCAACGATCGGATCTGACGGTGTTCAATGTGGGTGGAAGACACTGAAGCCGTGTGGCTTGGATGTTGTGTGAAGAAAAGTCGAGGCTTTCAAGACCAGCTGCGAGGGAGCCTTTGAAGCAGCTACGACAGGCAGAAGAAATTCTGGAGGCGAAAGATGACTGGGTCCTAGCGCACGGGCCCTGCAGGCGAGCAACTGCTATACAGTAGTTGTTCGGCAGGCACTGCCTCCCCCAAAAGACAGGAGGCCGTCCCCTGAGCTAGATCGCTTGACAGGGGCGAACCTAAGGCTAGGATCCCCAGTGGGCCAGAGCTGTCTGCGTCTCTCTCACTCTTTATTGCACAGCAGCAGCAGCAGTAGCAGTAGCAGCGCGTTGCAATCGTGGCTCAATCTCTCTAGCTATTTCAACAACACCACCACCTCCTCCCACCCAACATCTTCCTTATTTCTTCCACCCACCAAGCTTTCTACAGGGGACTGTGACTTTTTTCTCTTTATGAGCCTCGAACCTCTTCTCTTCTCTACGCTCATTCACCACCATTTACAATCACCCTTGGCCTTTCAACAATGGTACGTCACCTACTGTCCTCTTTCCGGAGATTCAGCAAGGAGGATGGATGGATGGTATATACAAGACAAATAACTAGCTGACACGGCCAACTTCACAGCTTGACAAACTTGTAGGCAGCGCCATGCTCGTGGCTGCCACCGTTGTCTTCCTCTACTACACGTTCTGGACCCTTTTCATGGTACGAAACCCCTCCTCGTCCTCCTCCGTTCAAACACATCCCTTTCTCCAATCACTCCTCATGATGCTGGATCTTGGAATACTGACGCTCTGCCTCCCTCCCTACCTTCCCCCTCTTTCAGCCCTTTGTAGATTCCGATCACCCTCTCCAGAACTTCTTCCCGCCCCGCGTCTGGGCCGTCCGTATCCCCGTCATCCTGGTCCTCCTGGGCTCTGCAGTCGTCGGATCGTTCCTCAGCGTCGTCATGATCAAGAGCAACCGCAAGAAGGCTGCTAAGGCCAAGGCTTCTGCAGCGAAGAAGACCTCTTAGTCGAGTGGCACGGAGTGTATACATCAAATGAGGGTGGAGGAAGGGGGGGGGGGTTAACGTCGCTCTGTGTGAGATGGGCAAATATCAAAAAGGTGCAAGCCGGGAGGAAGGAGGCCAGTCCAATGGTTCTTGCTGTCGAATTCAGAAACCTCGCGAGACTGGAATCATAATACAAAAGCTGAAGGCCCTCGCACGCACGGGCCATGGGCACTCGTCCCTGATTGAGGTCGGAGGATTCCAGGCTGTGTCACGAGTAAATTGTTAATAAAAAAAATACCATTGCAAAAATAATCAACGATATAACACCGTAGTCTGCACCATATGCAACGCGCGCCGTGTCTTGCTGATGTGCAAATGGCATTTAGATTGGTCTGTGGGATGCGCATTCTCATACAAGAACCACTACATCTCTCATCAGGACCTCACAGAGTGCACGACAGGCCCATGGTCGTCTTACAGACTTAGTGTATTGTCTGAGGGGTGATAGCTCTCTATGTAATCCGTGGATGTACCGCCCAAGAGACCGCAACGCCCGCAGACCCACCAATAGATCAGCCGGACAAGTGAGGGGCCCGAAGAAAAATCCCAGAAGCAAAGCCCATCGTCATTGCCCACCAACAAACATTCTGCTGTCGAACGAACAACAATGTGTTTCTCTCCACCTCGGCAAGCTTGAGGTTTGTTGAAGAGCCCCCGCCCGTCACGTCAGCCAGCCAGCCACAGGATCTCCTTAAACCCGCTGGTCAGCAAAATCGAGAACTTCACAATCATCCTCAAAGAAGCCATCCTCATCATCCATATCTCCGGTCCGACCTCTGCCCCTTCTGCGCCTCGTCGTGACGACCAGCTGCTCCTCGTCGCCGCCGTCCCGATGGCGAGCCACAGATCGCTCCATAGCCGACTGGGGGAGGGCACGCACATCGTCCGTCGGTACCGTGAAGGCTTCATCCTCGCTACTTATGTGATGGTGGTGAGTAAGTCTGTTCATGGTGAGTGGCTGACCAAATGCCCAGGCGGCACCTTTCGCGTCACTAGGCACCGCCTGTTTTGCTGCTTCTGGTTCTGCCGCCGCCGCTGCCGCCGCCGCCGCAGCGGGTTTGCGCTTAGGCGAAGGCCGTGCAGGCTTGTCGTCCAGATGAGTTTCCGTCAGAAGCACTGAGACTGTGGGCAGCTGCGGCACCGAGGCGACTGGTGCTCGATGAAGATCATACTCAAAGAGTGCAACCCGTCTGTCAGTGTGGAACGGCTGATATGGAGCTGACGACTCGATCTCAGCTTGTGGAATCGACGACTCCGCGCTGGGGTTACGTCGAGATAGCTTAGGTCGAGCAGTGAGCACCATGGTGTTGTTGACTCCATCCCCTTCCTTGTCCAAGAGGTCCAAATATTCGTCGGGGTCAACAAGACGCTTGACAGACGGCGCCATGACATCGTCGGGCAACATCGGGAGCTTGAAGTCTCTATACCGCCGGAACCGAGTGGCACTCTGCCTTCCATCACTTGTGCTCATCTTGCGCGGTCGCTGGGGAAATGCTCGCACAAGCCCGTCCCCAAGGACGAAGAGTGCGTGGTCCTTTCGGTTCGCCACGAGGATGACACAGGCTGGTCCCGGGGCGCTCGAGCTCGTAGGAAGCGATATGCGGTTATCGCCGCTGTGTCTGAATTGATTGATCGCGTGTCCCGTCTTCCCGAGTGAGTGACTGATGCCGGCAGCGATCATCTTGCTACCATAGTTCGCGTGTTCGACGATCTTGGAGCCAGTAGTCTGCGGTGCATTCGCATTCGAGCTGCTGCGCCGAGACCGATTGATCAAGGGGCGAGCAGCGTCCCAAGCCGAGTTCAGGGCACCTGTCGCCATTGACACGGCAGAGGTGCTGGCCTCGGGTACGTTCGTGTTCGTCTCTTGTGGAGAAGCTCGCCTGCGAGGAGGAGGCCAGAGAAAAGCACTCGCAGCCAAGTCAAGAAGATGAACGGTGCCTCTCTCGGTGACCATCGCCACACATTCTCCGTTTGGTTTCATCCAGGAGACATCCACAATTCTAGCGACAGTCATGCGAGAGAACTGGGCGATCTGTCGCACCCGCGGACCACTCGACAGACTGGGCAAGCTGGCTGCGTGCAGGGGTGATGACTTCGTATATTGGACGCGCATGAGATCCCATATCGTCTGCACATCACCCTTGGTGCTGGCCGTAAAGAGTGACAACCCATTCGGCGCAAAGGAGAGGAAGCTGCAGCCAGACGTTGCGAAGGTAGTGACAGGATGTATCGAAGACGAGTTCAGTGACCACTCGACATCTACAATCGACACCAGGCCCGGCTCTTTGGTGATCGCGGGAGCCATCGTACCGTGCGTGGGAGGAAACTGAGGGGCCTCTGCCCTTGCCGCAAAAGGACCAGTCCAGCCTTGCGTGGTAGGCGGGGACCGAGCTTGCTGCGATGGCACGGCCGACTTGTTCCAATAATTATTGAACGCTTGTAGGCCTCTTTCACCAATCCATTTGGCACCAGAAATAACCTCCTGCGTAGTCTCTCGCATGAGCTTGTTCATGATGCTGTCGGCAGCTGGCAGGTCGACATCGGAGACAACGCTGGGCAGCTGAGGCGGTGTCAGGGATGTCAGACCCGGTGCTTTGCCTTGTACTGGCACCGGCACAGCTGCTCTCAGTGAAATCTGGGACGACGGGGCCGCGGGACAATAAGCTATCCATCTGCCTCTCAGGGCAATGATTGGGGCTTTCACAGCCTGACGCTGTGCAGCATTCCGCAGCCGATCCGTCTCCTGCGATGGATCTGGAGACTGCTGCAGTGAAGTCCACAGCTTTCCCACGCATCTGAACTCGATGCCCGGCTCATGAGGGATACTTGCTTGGCGGTAAACCCAGCTCTCGCCCGTCTGACCAGAAGCAATGACAATGTTTCCACTGTCTGCGAGAATTCGCAAGGCTCCGGTTGGCGGCGGTGCTTGAAAGATGGGACTCGTGATCGGCACCTTCAAAGGAATCTTTGGGCCCTCCAGGAGGACTGCAATATGTCTGCTGTCCTGCAGAGAGTATAAATCCACCGTTGTCTGGTAGAAATCCACGGTCGCACCCCGAATGCCGGTGCCATCCCTCTGTCCGATGTCTGTACCTGCGGGCGACGCGGCTCCAGAACGGTCTTGGCCAACAGTATAGTTCCCATCGCCTTTAGTCTCTGAACCGGTAGATGGTAGTACAGGGCCATGGACGACAACGGCCACAATCGGGCTGGGGTCCGCGCCTTGAGCATCCAATGTCCAAGGCAGGATCTTGGCATAGTGCACCCCGCCTCGTAGCCCTTTCAGACTCGCGACAGTGTCTAAACCGTTCTTTGTGACTGAGTGCACTTCCAAGCCACCCTCATAGCCCGTGAGAACGGCTGTGTCTTTGCCTCGCGAGCCAGACCCATGCAAGGTCGGAATCGTGTCAAAGCCGTACGCATAGCCCCTCTCGCCAGCCCTCATCCCTGTCTTGGGCTCGAAATCAAGGTCAAGATCTGGCGCGCCATAGAAATGGGCTTGTGGCTGGTGCGGAAGAGGCGGGTTTGCCAGACCACGAGCGTAGGCGGTTTGTGAGTGCATCGAGCCTCGTCTGAGGGAAGCCATAGACGGAGCGTACGCCTCGGAAGGATGGTACTGGTTGTCCATATGGTAGCTCAAGGGTCTCCTCGACTGGGTTGGAGGTGAGATGGACGAGGCCTGCCCTCCGTTGTAGTACTGGCGTGGTGAGGACCATCCGTATGGGGCGCCGCGGCTGTCCTCGTAAGATGAAGGTTGTGTCGGTGGGGAGTCTCCCATCAGGTTGATCAGGTTTCCACCAGGAGAGCTTCCTAGGGCTGGAACATTCCGCATCCAATCGCTGGTGCTTCGGGTTGTGTTCGTAGTATACGAGGTCGCGGAAACTGCATCCAGCGCGGGCGACGGCGCGGTGATTCCATTTGAAGGAACGCTGGCAGGTTTCAGGACGGGGGACTGAACTGAAGGCGAGGAGGTCTCGGTCTCTGATGTTGATTCTTTGTTATTGGCACTGCAGTGGGTCCTCGTCGTGTTAGCCTCTGTGCATGGGCGTGTCGATATGATGGGGTATAGCTCTCCAAGAGGCCCAAAAAGGCCCATGTGGGGGACACATACGAGAACTTGCCGGCGGTGTGTTTTGTCACCGCGGCGACAACACCCCCGCCGTCTTTTCCATTCTTCCTATCCTTCTTTGCGCCTTTCATGCTCGCTCATCAGCGGAGTTCTTAAATCTTGACATGTGTATCGTAGCTGTGGACGGGTAAGGGTAGGTAGTGGTTGTTGTGGTTGTAGTTGTGGTTGATGACAATAATGTTGATGTTGTCGAGGGGACGAAGGGGCAACGACGAACCGGGCATCCGAATGATCTCGAAAGCCTAGAGCAGGATTTACCTGCTCCGGACAAGAAGGCGGGTCGAGAGAGACCTCTGCCAGTCGGCGACAGGTAGGGGCTCGGTGACCGGTGACGACAAAGATGGCGCGTGTCAGAGGAGGCGGGGGATCACGGGACGCGATTTGGAGGCGGCGTGCTCAGTCGGTCAGGCCGCCGAGGGATGCGAGTGACAAAAGATTATGACAATGGCTGGTTCGTGGCAGTCGGTGGTGCCAGACAAAGAAGCGATAGTCAACCGGCGGGACAAGCCGGATGACGTGGTGTATTATCGAGGTAAGGTGAATGAATAGTAGGCAGTCCGACGAGGCCGCGGGTAGCAGCCAAGAAGGGGAAAACGTCGCCGTCGTCAAGGTCTAAGTTCGAAGAGAAAAGGAGGAGATATATATTGAGTCTAGGCAAAGAAAGGAAAAGGAGAGAAGGAGAAAGAGAGAGAAAGGTGCTCCGTGTCGTCCCAAACAATGCAAAGAAAGAGGAATCAAGTATCAGGAGAAGGGCAATGCGGGCGTGCGGCAGGGATCTCCGAGCGAACGAGGATCACGGGTTGGGCAGGCGCCTAGGTATCGTGAATAACAACAGAAAACCGTGGATTCTGGAAGAGGGTTTACAATGAAGAATAACAGACTAGGTTGATCAGGGAGGGAAGAAGGACAGGTTCGTTCACAGGCTTCTGGGACGGGGACGAGGACGAGGACGAGGACGAGGAGGTCTAGTCACCGGAGACGACATGGAGGGGGACTGGGTTGCGGTACAGTACGTCAACCCCAACGGGGCCCCTCCCTGGCGGCATCTGGCATGGAGGGGGTTGCCGAGTATGGGATCTGGCTGCTGCGACGCCGCCTTCTGAAGCGGGGCCCTCGATCCCAGGTGTCAGGGGGCCGTCCCTCCCACCCCCCCCCCTCCCCCCGCAGGTACCAGTACTAGTACTTGGATAGTACATACATAGTACGAGTACCCATAACCTCTCGTAAGCAAGTATAGGGGAGAGAGGGGCCCTGCTGATTCGAAGTGTTGTCTAGCGAAGTTGGGAGTACTCGTCCTCAGTCTGGGACCGTCATACTGCAAACTGGCCTCCGAATCCACAATCGCCTTTTGTTTCTTTGTATTCATTGACGTGGGCGGTGCAGGGGGGAAGAGAGAACGATCAGGCTCCTGTGCTTGGAAATAAGTACCATGATGGTATACGAGGCGTGTGCTTGGGGACACGATATGATTGACTGGAGAGCCCCTGACAGCAACCCCAAGCAGGGGTCCCAAGATCTGATTGGGGGGAAGACCTCGTGGCCAGCCCCAAGCCAGGCGTCATCTCACACCTCTGGTACCACCGTACCACCATACAGTCCCATAGAATCTCGAGGGGTCCGTCGTGGCACTATGATCATACAAAATAATACTACAATGGTATAATTTCCCATTGGAAGAAGCCCTTCTCATTTAGGAATGCACCGTTCACCAGGATTATCCCCTTTGTGAATATCTCATGTTGCAATCTTGTTGTAAAGGAAATCACACACCCCCCCCCCTTCTCACCCCCCTCCCCCAACCTTTTTCCTCTTGCCCTTCCAATCATCTCCCTGTACTGTAGGGGCCATATTTGAACAGGGCATGCCGCGGGTGCCTGTCAAATCAAATCAAACCAGACCAAACCAAGCCAAACCTGCACAGTGACCACTGATTGACTGGGTCGTTTTCCGAAAGAGAAACCTCGTCAACAAGAACAGGCGCGTGTGTGTGGTCCAACTAGACCTACCTGGAACGTCCCCCAAAAGGCCTCCTCCGCTCTTCAGCCCGCCACTGCAGGGCGTAGCACCTTGCTGCTTGACAGCTGTCGCTCCCCAGGCTCCCGGCATGATCATGCACGCACAACCAGTGGACTTGATCCCTCCCCGGCTTGACTCAGCGTTCTTCGAGTCACCGGTCTCAACCTTTGTCCTTTGGGCCCTTGCCAAGCAGAGGAGGAGGAGGACAGGTTGCGCTGTCGTGGTCCCGGCCCCTTGTCCCCGCCTCACCTGACCGGTCCCGCGTCCCTTGAGAATCATCATCCTGCGAGGCTAAATGATAGGTAATTGATCATCCGCGAGCCTTTTGCCTCCCTCCCCCTTCTCCATAGTCCATACTATGTGTACAAAACATAGAAGAGACAAGAGTTGCCACAATAGGCTTCAACCAACCACTTCATCAAAGCAAAGTATATTTGCCCTTCCTTGCCCCCCCCCCCCTACGTCTTCAGCCCAATCTGAATCTCGGGCAATCTGGAGTGGCTGGTTCGTGGTCACACTGCCGCTTCCCGGATCTCACGCCTGACGCGCCCGCCCCGTAGGGTTGGTAATAACCCCGCTGGAGGGGGGGAACGATACGCGCAGGTGGGGGAGGAGCCAGGGGCCTGTCGTAGGCGGGGTCTGCTGATAAGAGCCACGATATCGGCACGGGAGCATGTCATACTGCATACCTTTATTTTTAATTCTCCATGATACTTGAAAAACCAGAAAGAAAAAAAGGTCGACATGGCGAGCGAGGAAACTGGTTGCACAGTTCCATTCCATTCCATAGACGTTGAAAGCAAGAAGCACCACATAATAATAGTAACTAACAAAGCCACACTTTTCCTTCAAAAGGCAACCATTTAATTCCCAAATCCTGCACTCCTTCATCGTGACGTCTTCACCTCTGAATATACACTCTGTAATATGCAAACTTCCACTTTTGAGCCCCCTCTGCCCTTACAAGCTTCGCATACCCAGCCCAGTCCAAAGGATTCTCCTCGTCCCTTTCCTTCCCCTTCAGCCTGTACACCACATTCCCATACAGCATAAGCTCAACCTCATCCCCCTCCGCCGACCCATCCGCGAACGAGGCTGGGAACACCTTGAAGAGGGTGTGTTTCCTGGCCGCAACCGTCTCCCACATGCCCTCGCGGACCTTGAGGATATCTAGTGTCCCCGACCAACAAACACTTTAGCAGTGAAAAAACTCCCCAACCAATTGCAAAACTGGGAAGAAGAAAGAAAGAAAGGGAAAGAAAAAAAAAATTTGTATGCATGTGTGGATGTTACGGAGTCATCTCTTACCATTCTTGCCAGTGGCCTCGTTCTTCGCCATCACGAGCGTGGCATCGTGCTGGAAAAACTCAACCCATTCCTGGTTCTTCCCGGGAGTGTCGGAGACGCCGTAGAATGTAGTAATGAACTCTTGAACGCCCGCATCGACGGACACGTTGGCCGGGTAGGCTGGTGTGTAGTTTGCCGCCATGGTTTGAGATCAGTCACAATCGTTGGACAGCTGGGACGGATGAATGAATGAATAAAGAATGACTGTATAGGGTTAGAAAGCGTAAGAAGAAGAGAAGAGAAAAAGGTCACGCATTCATTCGTGCAACTCTCGAGAATCGTGGTGGCTCTAAAGGGACCTCGTTCAGGGTACGGCCCGAGCACTCCGACTGCACCTCCCCATATCCGAAAACATATGGGTCTCGTCGCCAAAGCCGCTTATGTCAACAACACAACTGGAAAAACGTCGAAAGGCACGGAAAATTGAAGGATTATTTCTTCGAAGCAAGTGCCTCGTGATCTGAAGGATACCAAAAGTGTCGAGTACTACCTCAAGTTAAGAATATCAGCAAACAATTAGTGGTGTGCAACCAAGGATTCAAGGATCCGCCCCGGTATAGCACAACCGCTTTGTTTACTTGACTGATAGAATTGTCTTCTAATCTCTTCATGATCTCTTCAATAACTGATAGACCTCTTTCTGTGCCCCTCTCGCCCTTCCTGACAGCTCATTGCCAGGCGTGTGTCTTGCTCAGAGGCAATATTGCTGCTGTTGCACACACCCGATACTACCAGCACCACAAGAACCATCTTTATGTATGCAGAGCCTCACCTAGAGGAATCCCTCTTCTCACGACCCTAACACGTCTGTTGCGGCTAGACGCTCCCGGTAATGGGCGCCTGCGCAGAGCAGACCAATCTGACGAGCTGTCAGAGCCGGCGACGTGGACAGAATCTGTGGATTCGCCTTGTCCAGAAAACATAGGGATCATCGAAGGCGTTGGTTGACTTTGAGGCCGGGCAAGCGGAGTTCCGGCGACGCGTATGGAAGGGAGCAGCAAACCGTTGCGTTCCTAGGCGCCTCGTCTCGTCGTCCGCCTGCTTCCTTCACTCTTCTCGTCGAGGCCCAGCAGAACTTTGCAATCAGGGCAGTACCAAGTCTTAGCTAGTCCTGCCGCGTTGTTAAGTCCCAGACACTCGAGGTGAAACCATTCGTACTTGCACTTTTTGTGTTGTTTTGGGGGGTCAGTCAGTCATGCACCAGTTACAACTATGCAGCCCACGGCCTTGTCCATCCATGACTGCTGGTTGGGCGGGGTGCATGCAACTTACACTGTCGTTCTCGCACATCACCATCGTCCCGAAACTAACACGGTTACAGATGCAATATCGTGCTTCATTGGGGTCAATGACATTTCCCTCCTCATCGACCTCGACCTCGGCCTCCGCCTCGGCCGTCTGACCACGCTCCTTCTTCTGCGAACCACGTTTAGATTTCTTCGGCGCCGCCTTGCGCTTTGTAATCGCGCTGTTGTTTCCGCCTGAATTTGTCCGGCTGATGATGCCCGGCGCAGGTCTCTTAGTTCTCTTGCTGGGCTGTCTCAACGATAGTTCGGGCGCAGGCGTGTTCCGTGCAGTACTGGCGCGACGGGCTCGCTCCGCCGCCAGACCCGGTTGTTGTCCACCCTCGGGACCTGTCGCCTGTCCACGGGACGAAGGCCGTCGCGATGACGCCTCTGGTCCGGGAGTTGTCGAGCGCGGCGTGTTTCCACGAGAGCCAGCCGCCTTGGTTGGAGGCGGCGGTGCAACTGCCTTCTCCTTGGCCTTGGCTTCTCTGGCCCTGGTCTCTCTGACAGGGGGCAGGATGGGTGTGTTTGACTTTTTGGGTGAAGCAGGAGCATCATTCGCCGGCCCTTTCGTCGGGACGAGTGTTGTGGTAGTGCCTGCATCGGTGCTGGCGGCAGGGGAGGTCGCGCCCGAGGACTTGGCTCCAACCAAGATCGACTGCTCGTGGCCGTGTATGGGGATGGGCACGGGTGTCGTGGAGTGATGGGTATGTGTGCCGCCAACCGTCAACGAGGGAGGCTGGATCGGGGTGTGACGGGCCAGGCCGATGGGCTGGGGGACAGGGACGGGAGTCTCAGTCTTTGACCGCTTCAGAGGCGCCGGTTCCGGCTTCTCCGTGTCGGCCTCAGAAGGGGAGTCCCGTTTTCGTTTCTTCTGCTGTCTCTTAGTATTCTTCGCTTGAGGTTGGCTGGAGGGCAGGGGCGGCTGGAAAGACACCTGAAGGTTCTTCGCAATGACTGCGATCCGCCTTGCTGACTCTTCAGCTTCCTTAGCCGCCTGGTCGGACAGTCGGTCCTTCTTGACCTTCTTGGCCTTGTTCAGCTCGTGACCACGGTTCGTAAGGGTCTTATCCTCCGCCGCGATCGCGGAATCCAGGCTCACGGCTCCCATAGGGAGGTGCTCTGAACCAGTGGCATCATCGACGATGGGTCGTGGGAGGCTCGTCTCAAACGGTATCCCCTCCTCTTCCGCCTTCTTCTTGGCAGCTGACCATCCGTCAAAGCCACGACCAAGGACCTTGAGCTCCCTATTGATCATCGTATCACTTGGTATCCAGGCAGCGTTCTTCTTCATGCGCTTCCTAAGCCTAGCAAGCTCCCACTGCGTGAGCTGCAGCCACGGGGCGTCCTCGCTCCCAATCGTAGCATCGGGAGGTGGCGGTCGCAGCGGTCCTGTATCTGTTGGGACTGCAGTAGGCGCGCTCGAGACTGGGTTCGGCGGTGCAATCTTTGGAATCTTCAGCTTCGGTGCTTTGGGCGTCTTGTCGAGAGGCTTCCTGCCCCTGGGCTTCGGAACTTCAACTCGCGCCGCCGGTGTCCGTCTATGGCTCACGATCTCCTTCTCTTCCTCCTCTTCCTCCTCGCTGCTTTCGCTCTCGCTGCTGTCTGTATCGTAGCCAACATCGTAAGGGGCTAGCACCTCGCCAGGAACCGTGATTCTGGGTCCACGCGGTCGACGGCCCTTGTCCCCGCCAGCCGGCTGCCTCTTGGTGTTGCCACGCGTAGCTTGTGGTGACCTCGCCGTCACAACGGGACTTTGTATCTCGTCATCAGGAGGGTAGTTTTCGAGCATCGTCCTCAGCTTCGCATGGACCAGCTTGAGCCGGTTTACGTGTCGATTCACATTATCCGCCATGCGCAACGCCTCGGCGTGCGAGTACACCCTCGACGTCAGAACGCGGGACAGGTCGGCCGAGATCTCCTCGCGCAACCGAATCGGCTGCGGCCGCTCGTCCGCCGCCAGCGATGGGAGCTGGCCCCAGGTCTTGGTCAATTCGTGCAGGCGCGCCGAGGCATCGGCGTAGTCGCGGTCGAGCTTCCCGATCAGCGTCAGCGAGCGAATCATGTCGGCCGGCAGGTGTTCCGTAAACTCCAGGAAGTCGGTGACGGTCGCTTGGGCGTCAGGGTCGGCGCGCGGGTCGAGAGAGCCCAGGCTAGAGCCGAGCGACTCGATGGCGCCGTGCATAGACGCAGACGTCTGCCGTGGCGACAGCTGTTCCTCCTCGTCCATCTCGGCGCCGCCAGCGGCCACTGCTGCGCTCATCAGGGGTAACAACGTCGACTTTTCTTATCGTCGATACGTCACGGATTCATCGGTGCAGGTTGATATTCAGCCTGCCTTTTCAGTTCGTCGAGGCGAGCTGACCGCGAACTCGAGACGTTTCAGACGCGCATTGCTAGGAGGGGTTTGGTTGTCGCGACTGGTTGCTGTGTTCTGTCGCAATGCAGGAGTCGCGTCCCTCGCAAGGAAGCTGCATCCCTGCATGCAACTATCGAGGGTATGCACCTACGTCATCATCAACGGGGACTCGCAGAACAACCGTCCAGAAAAGACAATCACAGATAACGGGCAGTCACCGAAAAGGGTCTGAGAAGGTAAATAAACTGCAGTGATTCATAATAGTCTCTTTCTTTGAGCAAGTATTACATAGGAATTTGTCTAGTCGAATGTAGTTTGCGAATAATCCTCTAGCCACATTATCATCAAACGAGTAGCTACTTGACCCCTTGAGGCTTGAAAGACATCTCTGGTCCCCTCATATATATAATAATAATAAAAAGGCAATTATTCGTACCCCTTTTTCCCAATGCGCTCGCCGCCTAGTCCTCACCCACAAAACTCAAGCCCACGCCAGTGAAAAATGCTGCGAGTGCCCACACCGAAGCGTATGCTGCGGCACCACTGCTTTCGACCCCACTGACAGTCAAGTCGCACTGCAGATAGGTGTTTATACCCGTCACAGCCACCAGAACAGCGGTCCTCACGATGCCGACCTTTGTCTGCGTAGTGTAGCCCCAGATGTTCCACCACAGCGTCTCTCCCAAGCTGGCCTCCACAGGGTCAAACCGCGCTGCCTTCTCGTCCTGCTCCGTGCGGCCTGTGGCGGTCAGAGGCGTAAAGATGAAGCTGCGCGCTGCGATGCCAGAGACAAGGGCCAGCGTCGTCAAGGTGACCAGAGCAGCCTGCGCTGGCTCGACCGTGTGGATACCTTCAAAGTGCAGGACGAAAGCGGGGCGCAGGTAGATCTTGTACGACAGGAACAGCACAACGTTGTAGATAAAGCTCGCCAGCAGGGTGGACAGCACCGAAATCAACCTGTCGGCAATGATTTCGCGGTTCGGGGTGGAGGATGTGGCCTTGTGAGCGCCAGAGAGCGGGCGCAGCAGGAGGAACGGGACGAAGCTCGCAACGACATCGACGGCGAGGCCGGCCAGGGCGGTCTTGGGGCTGAGGCTGTAGAAAGCCGTCATCAGGTAGAACTATAGTCGCACATTATTAGCTTGAAATCCCCCCCCCCCCGGGTTGGAAGTGCCCCGGTTCCAACCCTGCAAACTTACCGTTGGGCTGTGCGACAACAGATTCAGCGCCGCCAGGTCGATCGAGTCAAAGTGGGCGAACCAGCCCAGAGCAAGTTCCGTCAGCCTCCAGGCCGCCATGATGCCGACCTCGCGCGGCGTCTCGAGGGTGCGCATGACCGTCGCCAGCTCGCCCCTCGTGAACTCGTTGATGAACGAATAGCCCAACGAGGAGATGGAGAAGCTCAGGATCGCGACGAGCGGGAACTGGAACAGCGAGGGCAGCTGGGACCTACGCTGCGCCGGGGTGGGCGCGTCGCGCTTGGCCACCGCAGCTGAGGCATTGCCACCAGCGCGACTGGAGCCCTCGCCGCCGTCGGGCTCGATAATGTCAACTTGTTTGGCTGATGACGACATGGCGCGTCCGTTTGCGAGCAATGTCAAAGGAGAAGACGGCCGAGAAGCGATGAGGTAGATCTATGTGGCGATGTGAGTTCAGATTGACTCTTTTTTGTTCTTTTGTCTATCATTTCCAAGAGACTTACACAACAGTATGGCAAGTCTGTGAGGTCTAGGAAAATTGTGCGACAGTGCGGAGTGGGGGAGAGAGAAAGAGAGAAGACCAATTTGGAGTGAGCTTTTCTTTGCAGCTGGCGCTCTCCAAAACACTAATGTCTAGCTGGTTTCCCCCGCAACAGCAAAAGTCCCCACTACGTGACGTTTAAGCGAAGATCCCTTGAATACTGACCGTACTAGTATTGCGTTGACTTTTCAACCGGTCCGAGACAACATTATTCTCAAGTTTTTATTCAACATCTTATTTTTCAAGGACATTGACCACCATATTGATCCGAATTCTGTTTAGTCTGGTTTTATTCTTTTTTTTTCTTCTTTTTTCTTTCTTTTTGGATCTGCATTTCAGATGGGGGAACAAAGTCTCTCACAGCTAAGAGCTAACGGGCATGCAATTTCCGGGTCTGCATGTTTAAACCTCAAGCAAAAGTATCCACCGCTCCATCAAAATGGACAAGGACTTCTCTAAAGAGATTTTCCTGATCAGTCTTTTCTTTCTTCTCTTTCCCACGCACCTGTGTCGTTCTCCCTTGCTGATACCTTCTTCTCTTCCTTCATACACTGATTAGGAGAAAATGTGGTGAGTCTACAGTAGGTAAGGTAATGTGTTGATTCCCACTCTCAAAACTCTGCATGTACACATGCCTCTTACCTCACTCACGTCAATACGGAGAGGATTCTCTCTACTTTATCACTCATTTCATTATGTCTTTTCATGTCACACACAAAGCAGCCAGTATTGGTGATGGAATCATATTCCATTTCATGTTACTACTTGGAGGGATCTTACTCGACGCAGACACAGATCCGGCCCTCGCTTTAACCTCGTTGCGCAGCATCCCAACACAAACTCGAACCTGTGGTGGTTTGCTCTCAACTCATCGGTGCTGAGGTCCACTGCCGCGGAGCAACTCGTCCCTTGACACATCGGATATATAAATGGTACGGGGGAAAAAGACAAAGAGAACGACAAACACCATCCCAAGCCAGCCAGGTTCAACTCCAAATCCTCCAGAACGGACCGGCTCGGTTGGGTCTCGAAAAGCAGGTCGTGGCACATCAAACGCAATCGAGAAGGGGGGAGAAACACGGTAGTCCTTGCTGGGTTATTCTTCCATGGCGAAGACACCGTGATCATCCTCGTCGCTCCGAGCCCGAGACCGCATATCATCGTCGTCGCCGTCTTCCATCCGAACGTCACTGTCACGACGCGACGCACCACGGAGGTGACTTTCCGGAGCTTGCGCCGGGAAGCTGTTAAGGAAGGGTGATTGCCCTAGAGAGACCTGGCCCAGGAATTGAGCAGGGATGGCAGGCACAGCTGGAATGTCCAGGGGCAGCTGGCTCGTCAGGGAGCCTGCATTGCTGCCATAACTGCAGCTCAGCATGGCCACAGCCTTGGCCAGATGATCCGCCTCACCGGACATGCTGGAGGGGCCCAGCGGCGGGCTGGATTCCTGGTATCCATAGAAGCTCGTCGCATATCCGCTGTCCGATGGCAACGGGTGCAGGGACCGCGAGAGCCCACCGCGCATATCCTCGTCGTCGTCAGATGACATGGGAGAGAAGTCGAACTTGTGCATGTCCAGAGCATGCAGGGCATCCCTCTGTGGTGGCGGCGTAGTGTTCGCAGAGCTGCGGCCGTCCATCTGTTCGGAGAATCCACCAGACACCGAGGGAGAGGTCTCACGCGCGGAATCCGGGGGGCTCGTCGGCACGTTGTTCATGGCAACCAACACGGACGCAGCCTCGAGGAGCTGAACCTGCTGGTGCTTGGATATAAGGAGCTTGGAAGTCAAAGACCATTCCGGAGTGTGTTCCCACCTGGAGCGAAAAAAAACAAGTCAACAAAACTGTTTGCCTCGCAATGTTCAACAACGGCAGAGAATGGTCCCAGGGATCGGCCCGCCGGCCACGAGGGGAGGGTGTCATCATGCCCATGTTAGGAAGGAGGAGGGGGAAGACAGGGGCACAAACAAATGCTTGGTCAAGCAGCTGCTATGCTTGTATCCCTTCCCGCAGTGCTGACAGTGGATTTCCGGTCGGTTGAATTTCCTCCCCTCCTTGGCAAGTGATTGGCCGTCGCTGGCCCTACGGGTTCGTTGCGAAGGGTCGCCGTCTTCAAGGGAAGCATTCTCTTGATCGTCCACTGCGCTGTCTGACGACTCGGCTTTCTCTGCCATGCTTAGGAATTTGCTCACGGGGAGGCTAGCTGCGGGCCCCCATGCGCCAGATTCAGGCCTTGGACCACCAGACTTGCTGGACGCTCGACCATTCCCGATATCGATGGGATTGGCAGGCATCTTCTCGCTCGGGTCCGCTATTCCAGCTGCGACGGCGGCAGCCACCATAGATGCAGCGTTGTTCGAGGCACTCTTGCGGCGTGCACCACCCACGCGGTTCGCACCAAGGAGAGTGCCTGAGAGAGTCGTGTGGGAGTTTGTTCGGGAGTGTGCTTGTCGAGGGACGCTCGATCCCGTTAAGGAGTTGAACGTAGGCGGCGACGGACGGGGTGGGACTGGTCTTGAAACCTGCTGCAGATCCTAAATCGGTTGTGACTAGCGATCAGCGGTCGTGGTTCGAAAACGAAAGCAGTAGCAATCATGATGAATTGCATAGTTTGAGGGGGAGAAGGAGGGTGCAGATCACATACCTTAGAGGAGGCCATGTTTGGTTTCGCCTCTTAAATAATAAATAAAATAAAACAATCCAGTGGAACTCGCGATAGTAAAAATCGCTGGCTATTCCTGAAGATCAGATTTCCCAAAAAAGAAGCCCACAACAAACAAAAAAAAAAAAGCACAAGACCGTGATCGTATTGGAGGGCCGTAGATTGGTATGGGCGAGGATGAGGAGGATGGAGTACAATCTTGTCGCTTGCGTAAGTGAAGCTGAGAAAGTTCTGGGCTTCAAAGGTAACACCTGTCGTGATGACTGGACTTTTTTGCAAAAGCCTTCCGTTGTCGGTGACTGGGCGGTCGCAACAATGAAAGTTGATTTTTGAGTCCAGCTGGTCTGCCGAGATGGGTCTCCCGTGCTAATTAGCGCAACCCTCCTGCAAAGAAAGGCAACACTGCAACAAGAGACGTTGACAGAAATCCAAGGGGGTTAGGTTGTCGATTCGACGAAGCTCGACGTGCTGTGCGAATGGAGAAAGTGTTACGATCGAAGACGATAATAATTGGAGGCTCTGGGAACCGAGAGTCTGGAACGTGGAACTGTTGAATTGTTGGTCTGCCGGAAGGCTACGCGGGCTCGAGACGGACAGGGCACTGTTCGAAGGAGAGGGTTCCAGGTGTGGGCAAATTGCGACTTCGTTGGGGATTCGTTGTTATCAGTGCGACATCGACAGGGCCAGGTAGGTTGGGTCGCGAGGACTGGCGAAGAGAGAAAGCCACCACCAAAGAACAAGAAGGAAAGAAAAAGGAATGTTATCACGACTGGAAAGTTTGAAGTTTAGCAGGAGGAAAGATTGAGACAAAAAAAAAGTTGCCGATCTTCTGGCAGGAATAGGGAAAATGTTATTCTACCTGTGGAAGGGAAAGATGGGCAATCCTGGGATCCTATCCTGGCTGTGCCAGTCACGCACGACAGGCAAGCCGATGTGAGACCATTCCGCTTGGGAGGTGCCCTGCTCGGGAACATGCTGTATACCGTACATTGTACTGTCAGCGGCCTACTGTGAGTGTACACAAGTACCCCGTATTGGCTGTGCTGGGGGGAGGGGGGGAGGGGAGGAACAAAGGGGGTGTTTCTAGGATGATGAGAGGGGTTACTATGTACGTGGAGACTCTCCTGAAGCTCCCATCCTTGGCCACGCATCTCGGTCGCGCCCCCCCCCCCTTCCCTTTTCTCCTCCTTTAGTCGATTTCACCCCTCAGTCAGCCTAGGTTTCTTCCAACCCCAACCCAAGGATTCTGGAAGTCATTATTTGTCTGCAGTCCAGGCTTGGAAGGTATCAGCGACAATGTAGAGCGGTGCTACTGTATTTCTTCTGTTCCCTCTGAACACTTTACGTATATGCACCGCCAACCAAATGTATGAGTCGTTGGCAGAGACAGCCACCTCGATCTCAGGAGCAACCTACGTGGTCACCTGAAGACTTGTTGATCCGCCAAGGACCACACCATCTCCAAAGTCTAGCCCTCTGGAGAGAAGGGGGGGCACAAGAGGAAGACCACGAGGGCTCAGGGCGGCAGGGCAAGCTGGCAGAGCGAGTGGGGAGCTCTCGAGCGAATGGTCAGGACCTTGTCCCTTGTTCCTGCACAGTGGGTGTGCAACCAGGTGGGATCAGCGCCCTCCCTCTCCTTCTCGCCCCCCGGGCGTGAACCAGTCAGTCGATAGAACATGTACACTCTAACTCTCTAGAGGCGGGGGTTCAGCGCATGGGACTGTCACCAACGACACCTTTTTTGCTCTGGTTTACCAGCCCTGGAATGGAATCGCAGGGGTGGGATGGTTGCCCAGTGTCCCACTTTTACACCTGCAGGCCATGGTCTCTTGGTGCATGTTGAGGGGTGGAGCTCACTTGTCGGGATGATCGACAACATTGAGCACCATAGTGGCAGAGTACAAAAAAGATGAGCGGGGGAGGGGTGCCATTGTCTCACTGTAAGTACGTCGGCATCGTCAAAGGTTGGATGGTGGGAGGTTGGTTCCAAGGCGACAGAAGCCGTAAGAGGTGGTGCGCCATGTAAATTGAGTGTAGCTGGAGGAAAGAAGGGGGGGGGGGACGAATTTGGAGAGGTGGTGGCCTGGCAAGAGCAAAGGGCCGCACTAACGGGAACCCGGCCAAGGAAGTAATAACGGCTGTTAGCGAGCAAGACAACCCCAGCGTCTATTTTGGTACAGCACATCTGATCCATCAGCAGGCGCCCGCACATTTTGTAGGATTGAATCCCAATCGAATCGAATCGAATCGATCTCGGCTCAGCTAAAGTACAGCAGAGATGCCACTACTACATATGGTACTTGCAAGAAATGCTACTGTGTCTAATTCACTGTATATAGCAGCCCTTGTATTCTTTAATGTTTTTGGTGGTTTTTTTTGCTCGCTTCATGTATCCCAATGGAGTTTGTACCAACCATGTCATCACATACTACTGTGGTAGCTATAACACAATCGAAACTTGCTGTCAACTTGGTTGCCAATCGAAACCTGAAGCGTGGTCACTATGCAAGCGTCGTCCAATGATAGATACAGTTCGAGCTCAGGTTTCGCTAGGTGGGGAAAGAGGGAATGCTCGAGGTACCTACCTACGACCGTACTTACCTTCGGCGGGATTCCAAAGCTTCCCGTTCCCTCGATCTGACCAAGTTAAACGGAGATCTCGGTTGTTTGAAAATCTTCTGTCTGCTGCTATAAAAGGCTTATGACAGGGGGGAGGCAGTGGAAAATTTGAGATACGTCTGCTCATTCCAAATACCCAAACAGGTAATAATGCAAAACAAAGGTGCTCTCATCAATTCCGCAACAAAAGACTGAACACACAGACCAGGGGCCCCGAATTCCGATGGTGAGGCACATCAGGAAGAATGCGCACCAGAATACCATAGGCATTTAGGTAAATAAATAAATAAGCTTGCTTGTAGCTTGCACACAGAAAATGATTCGCATCTCAGAGTCTCAGCCGACTGGTGCACAGCAAGCCACGAATGCCCAGGGCCTGGGGAGGGGCCCGCCCTCCGAACCCAGTCGGGCAGCTCTATTGCAATGCATTCGAGACAAGGAAGACCAAATGGTTTTGAAACGAAGCGCCTGCGCCGGCTGCCTCTCCGCCCGTTCCAGCTACGCTGACTGACCAATTTGCTGAGACACAGAAGGAGAAGGGGGCAGAGACCTGGCGAGTACACGCTAATAGCAGCCTCGCATTGACTTAGTCCGTGCCTGACAATCAAACAGGCGACCCATCACATTCATCGTCGGTCCACCGGATTGACCCAACATTGGCAAACAGATGGTCCAGGTCGGGACCTTGGACACTGGAGGTTGCAGGTTATTGTCGCGGCGTCTCGAAACCGAGTGTGTGGCCGTCATCTCTGCAACGGCAATTTCTCTTACTGAGCCAATAGCATACGTTGGCACGCACACCTGCCAGGAGCCCTCTAGCGCTGAGCAGATGGATGGAGTGAGGGCTGGCTGGCCAGCTGTACCAGGGGGCACACAATCTGCGCAGTTCATGTCGGCCGTTAGTGTCCTACGTACTCACACACACGCACACGTACTCGTCTTCACAATGACCCAGTCTTGTCACAAAGGTAGAATAACCAAGAGAAGAAGAAGGGAAGAAGGAGTGATTAAGGCAAAAAGAATAGTGTTTGACCTGCTTCGTGAAAAGAATCATGTCCAGCTGACTTGCAACGTCAACGCTGATCCCACCATGACAGAGACGATCGGGTTGGACCAGAAAGCCCAACGTCACACCATCGGGGAAAATAAAAAGAGGTTGGCCTGTTGTGGGAAAATAAAGTCGAGGTCTGGACTTTTCGATTCATGGACCAGGTCGGGTGGCCTCTCGAGTCCAAGAGACCCTGTGCCGCCAGATCACCAGCATAAATGCCTCTTTCGGGATGGGATGATGTGGTGCTCCGTACCATGCGTGCCATGGACGGGTGAGGTGGTTCTGAGGGGCGTGGTTGTAGAGAGCGGCAGAGGGAGAGGGAGGGGAGCGTGACCAGTTATTGGCAATACTACTGTGGTAGCATAGGCTGTTACCGTATCAGACAGCAAGTGGCGGGGGGTTGCAACACGTTGAAATTATCCAGAATTCGGAAGCTTGCACGTTTTGATAACACTGCAAAAGTGGAGGAACGAGAGAGATACGGAATAATTGGACTAGGATGCACATTATCCTTCTCACATTAGGACGAGGACATCCCATAGGAGAACAGCGGATGGAAATCAGAAAAAGTTCCAGACCAACGGCTGTGGAATAAAATCTGAATCAATGAAATTTGGACACGCACCACTCCTCGCTCGGAGCCCTCTGAGTAATGGACAGCAATCTACAATGGTCAAGTCCGCATACCAGCCCTACAGGAACCACACACTGCACAAACCCAAAGTGCTCGGCCACAAAGCCCAAGCAAATTATGACGTCCATGTGGCTCTTCACAAGGCCCCATCAGCCCACCTCCCCTCGCCAGCGAGAGCTCTCTCTCTCCACCCCCAGGCCACAAGGGAACAAGAGTGGTCTGCCAATGCCTGCTTCACGATGGTCTGCAAGTCCTCCATGGCAAGTAGACATCAAGTGGTCCAGGCCCGCTCAGGCTGCCGGATGACGTTGAGGGAATCCACGAGAGGGAGGGAGGGCCCAACTGCTCAAGTGACCCGCATCGTTTCTTTGTGCCCGGGGGGCCTAGCGGCAGCAAGGTACCGTACCAAAATCCTGGGTGACGAATTTGGCCACGTTGAAGGGGGGCTGGAAGGTGGAGGGGTGGGAAGAAGAGGTGGGGATGAATACCATGTACTCTCTTGCATGGGAGGAAGATGGTAGAGGCAAGACAAAGAAAACAACGCATGTTGGTTGCCAGCTGTACTATGGTACTGTTTGCTGCTGGCGCGGAAGAGGAAGGCTCAGCGGCAGGATTGCGTGGCATTCTAGCTGTGATCAGCAGGTACCGTGTGGCAGAGAAGGCGCTGAGGGCACTGGAGGTGTGTACTGAATGACCCCTCTTTTATCCGTCTTTCTCAGTTGCCGGTGATCAGCAACGACCACGGAGCTTTTTACGAAAGTCGCATCCCGAGAGATCCTGTTTGACATGTCCTTCATCTATTAAAAAGGGGAAAGAAACAAAAAGGAATGTTCTTTAGTGTATGTACCAAAGTCCAATATAGTATTTACCATCTCTAAACTCAAAAAGTTCGAACCTTTTTAGCAGCCAGCAGGAACTCGAAACAGAGGAGCCCGTCAGGAGGATCAGCTCACTGTTCAGCTCCCCGAGATTCAGCGTCTCGCCGCCCTGTGTGGGGTCCGCCAAGTTCACTTTGGAAGGGGCAAGACATGTACTATGTATCCTCCCAGGTACCATGGGGCAGGAGGGATACCTCGCTGCCTTACCTTCAGACCCCTATCCACTTTTTGGGGGGTCTGTATGTCGTGAGTACCAGCCGCTCCCCTCCCCCCCCCCCCCATGTTGCGCCTCAGACCAACGTGATCAGGTTCTAGCTTGCCGCCATGTTGGGCACGTGTACATAGTCAATGGTATTACCCATCGGACTGTCCTAGTCTGGACTGAACGGATCTGGCGGAGAACAGGCATCTTTTCTATTGATGACAGGGCGGAGCAAAAAGAAGATGGCGTGCCATGAGTGCAGACTAGAGTTGTCAGCAGACCACTCCGAAAGGTTAGTCAGACGGGGCTCTGACCGGGATGCCGATGTCGGCGGGTCCTGAGCCTACCCGAGAACGACAGCGACGGCGACAAGCAACCCACGCGTTCCTCCCTGAAGATACTAAGTTGCCCATCCTGATAAGACGGCGCGGACGGCTAGATCTGAATCGTCCCTCCGGCCCCGTACCTTGGACCTGGTGTTGCCTTGGCAAGCGTAGGTACTTTTCTTTTCGTTTCCTTTTTCTTCTTACCAAGGTTTAGCGTACTGGGCCAGGTGTGCCAGCGAGCTGGGCGCGGACCCAGGCACCAGGGCATTAGGAAAGGGGGCTGTGGGGCTTCTGTGCAGCAAGCCCTTCCATGTTCACCAAGGGACGAACGAATGATGAGGGGGGGCTTCCTGGAAGCAACACACCCCTCCCCCTTTCCTCTCCTCTCCCACTCCTCTTCTGACACGATTTGGAAGGATCGTGCACAGTCCCGGTTCCAGCTCCTGAAAAGAGTCCACTTCCTGTCATTCCGCTAAAACCTCAAGCGACTGCACACGGACGTTCCGGGTCAGGAGGATCAACATACGCATCTTTCCAGTGGGGGGTTTTCTGGTCCCTGGATTGAAGAGGGGGAAGAGAGGGAGAGAGGAGACTTGTCGAAAGCTGATCTGACCTCAGATCGGCTTGTGGGAACACAATGTCGGGCATGCTCAGGGTCGGCCGCGGCGGCGCCGGTAACTTCATCAGCCAGAAGGACGTGCAGGAGGCAGAGAGGAAAGCCCAACAGGCCAATGTCAGTTTTTGCTAAAAACAAGTCTTTGATGATGACGAGGAAACTCTCTTCTCTGCCGTGATCCAGCAGCACACGCACACGCACACGCACACATGCACACACACATAACGAGTCTGACACAAAAGACAGCCACAAGATCCTGAAGCCCAGAGACCACCACCCTCTGCTTCAGAGTATCCCCCGGCGCCAGCAGTACCGGAAACGCCACAGTACGTCAGGTCAGGGCGTGGAGGCGCAGGCAATTTTGCCGACGCCCCGACCATTGCAGAGTCACAGGACAGAGAAGCCGTCGTCGACAGGACCAAGGCTGCCGTGACTGCGTCGCAGGCTGGTAAGCCGCGAACGGGGCTCACGGGCCGCGGGGGTGCTGGAAACTGGACCGACAACACTCCTGCCGCCAGGGACAGCGCTGGGGGGACACAGGCCAGAGAGCACGAGATCGAGGAACAAGTTGCTCACGATATAGAGGCAACCCTCCCACCGCCACCCAAGACATATCATCAACATGATCGGGATTTGGACTGAGGGGTTCGTCATCTTCTTCAAAATAAAGGGAGGAAACCCTATATAGGAAGCTCAGAGGCTGCCATGAAGATGAGCAAAGGGACGCAAACAAATGATACCCATCGGAACCAAACTGCTGTCCTCTCATTAGTGTCACGAGATGTCTGTGCAGTTCTTGATGAATCGTCTTGCATCCGCTCCTGACAGTATATCTCTCTCGGGGAATTTTGTTCTATTTTTCAAAACCTCCAAAAAAAAAAAAAAAAAAAGAACAAGGGAAAATAATCTCTTCCTCGGGGAAGTTTCGCGAGTTGGAAGTCCCATCCATGCTGTGCCCTTGCCCTTGGCTTTTCCATGAACGCCGAAAACGCCACCATGCTGAACGCAATGCCTTCCACCCCACCCTCCCTCCTCCCTCCTCCCTTCTTCTCGTGCCACTGCGTCGTAGGATCATCAGTCCATATCCATATCGTCGTCCTCGTCGAAGTCGTCGTCCTCGGCATCGTCCTCGTCCTCGTCGCCCGCCGCCCTGCCGGCGACCTGCTCGACCTCCTCCACGACCTGGCCATCCGTCGTGATCCTCCTCCTGCGGACCTCCCCACCAAACACCTTGGCAACATTCTTCCTCTTCTTCCCGACCTCGGCCTCCTCCACCGCGGCGGCGCCCTGCTCCGCCTCCAGCCTCTTGCGCTCGCTGGCGCGCATGACGGGCAGCAGGTGCTCGTGCTCGGCGACCAGCTTCCGCGCCTCGCGCAGCTCCTGGGCCCGCCGGCCCGCCATGCGCTGCTTGTAGAAGACGCGCTCGCGCCGCTGCCGGATCTCCGAGATGCGCTCCATCGCCTTGAGCGTCTTGTTGACCAGGTCGCGGTCGTACTTGACGGGCACGTTGCGGCGCGCCCCAAACACCAGCGTCGAGTCCACCGTCATCTCCTTGCCCGCTGCCTTGCGGAACGCCTTGGTCCACTTCAGCTTGCGGGGGTTACGCTTCATCTTGAAGTTCTTGTGGCATTTTGAGCGCTGTTTTGGGTTTTTTCAGTTGTTAGTCTCTCTCATCTCTATATTTTGTCGGTCGTATGCTTTCCGATTCAAGTAAGGAGGGGTGGAGAGGATGGGTTCTTTCATGTCGGTGTGGGGAACGTACGCAGAATCGGAAGACCTTGGCCTGCATTGCATTGTCAGCTTCCTCTCGCTTCTCTCTCCTTCTGTGTGTGTTCCGTTGAATGTCCTCAAGTCACAGGAGTACGTACATCATTTCTGACAAAGGTGATACCCTTGGAAGGGTAAGCCGGTCGGCTGCTGTGTGGTTGTTAGTCGTGCACTCTCTCGACAATCATTTAGCAATGGGCGCAACTTGCCAAAAGTAACAGGTTTCGATACTGGAAAGCAGGTCGGAATATTGTCAGCAAAATATACATCACACCGAGCATGACGAATCCAGAAATACATACCGCATTTTGGTATAATCAGCCGCGTTCGAAAAGACTTCTCGTGGTGGTGAACGAAACTCTTCGTTGGGAATGCAAGGCGAAATCGTAGAAACCGATTTATCAAGAATCAAAAGTCGAGGCCATGAAAATTTAAAGTGGGGCTGGATAGTGCATCAGCCAATAGATAAGCATCCCTACTTTGCGGGCGGGCAAGTCGCATGCCAATCGGACCCGACGTCAAGTCTAGAAGAGAAAAAGTGCTTGCATCTCTTTTAGCCGGTACGTACATACTTGCCTTCTCTTGCCCATTCCACTTCTCCTCCTGTACACCAGACACTTCCATCCAGACAAAATGGCCTCCGCACTTGTATGGGGCTCAGGCATTGCCGCCGCCGCATTTCTCGTATGTCCCACCGTGCTCCCCCCCCCCCGCGCATTACATTCTCCAGGAAGGAATACAGACTAACTCGGCGGGTTCTCTTAACAAAGGGTCGCGCGGGCATGATCGCATGGCGAAGATCTCGCGGTGGCCTGGGTGCGATGGGCCAGGCTTTCTACAAGGGCGGTTTCGAGCCGCGCATGAACAGGAAGGAGGCTTCTCTCATCCTGTCGCTCAAGTCAGTAAACACTCGTGTCTTGCAAGTTGCTCGTGGCCCAGTGAGGTTCTCGGAGCTGACTAGCTTTTCTTGTTCCAGCGAACGAGCCATCACCAAGGAGAAGGTCCGGAAGGCACACCGTACGCTCATGCTCCTCAACCATCCGGATCGAGGCGGAAGTCCATATCTAGCGACGAAAGTAAACGAGGCGAAAGAGTTCTTGGAAAAGAGTGCATCATGAGGAGGGGGTTGGAAACGGTCTCCTGAGGATGACTGAACGAGGGACGATCGAAGTTCCCATGTATATTGTGAATGGAGGGTGTATCAACAACAAAACATAGCAATGGCGTTTCAGGCATTGGTTTTTGGACGGGAAATAGGGACCATGATGGGTCAGGCTCAAAAGGTTTGGCTAGGAGCTATGTCCACCTGACAACCTTCACATCGAGTCTAGTATGGCAGGGAAAAGTAAGGTTCTCTACTCAAAACATTTTTACACTTCTCAGCCTTTTGTTCCAGCTACTTCCAAGGATTCTTGAGGGAACCCTTGAAAGTGGCTTGTCTCTAAAGCCCTGATGTCTTTGTCAAGGCATAGACTGCAACAGACGAAAAGACTCCACCTACACTCAGCCTTCGGCTCATCCAGACATTACACAATGCCAAATAGAGTAGGCCAGTGTCCCCAAGTCATCATCGTCTTCCCCCCCCCCCCCTCCTCTCCCTCCTTTCTCACCTAAAGCACCTTCAGGTTGGCATTAGGGTCGATTTGAGGAGGTACAGGACCACCATCAGAGGCCTCGCCGCCAGAGCTCCACCCATCCTCCATGAGAGGGTCGAAGTATGCCTTGTGACTTGAAAGATGAGGGCAAAAAGTTAGTGGTGTTGTCTCATCCGAGTTGCAAAGACATGAGGTTCTCGGGGCACTCACTCCTTCTCGGATCCAGGCTCTCGCGCCAGGCTCTCCTGACGCTTGAGGACGGCAAGGGCCAACAGAGATTGAAGAGTCAGCACGCTGTCATTACCTGCGTTGTGCAGGAAGGCGTGCGGAATCTCGAGACCCCCCAGGACGTTGGACAGGCTCTGAGGGTTGGGCAGCTTAGCCCAGTGCTGTTGCAATTTTTGGTTGTCGACAATCTCCTTCAGACCTGCCAGCTCGTGCACATCAACATCAATGACGAAGAGGAGCTCCGTATCCTGGTGGATGTCATGGCCAACCAAGATGACTTCGCGAGGCTTGCCCGTGGCGGGGTCCTTGGGTGTCAGGATCTCTACGCAGGTCTTCTCGATGCTGTCGATGCCCACAAACTCAGACACGCTATGGCAATCTTAGCACAGGTTACATCGCAGAGACGGTACTCTCAAGGGAGTTGGAGGGGAAGACAACTGCTTACCCGTACTGGAACTGCTCGGGACAACCTCGAACATAAGCTCGGTTTCTGTATTGCTTGTACTCCTTGATGCGCAGGTGACGGCCCTGGATCAGCGGGAACCAATTCTCAGCACCCTTACCAGGAGCAACACCACGGATATCGCGGGTATCCAGGATGGCAAAGCCGACCTCAGTCACTAGCTTGGGAATTCTCTCATAGGTTTCGATGTCGACACAGATGAAGACCACATCATCCTCGGGAGTGTACGGGGCGGGAGTGTTGACATCGAGCACGAGCTTGTTGGCCGGCTGCACCTGACCAGTGAATTCTGAGGAGAACAGATCAGCTAAGAGCGCCTCGTGATCTAGTTTCCAGAAGAGTACTTGTAAGAGAATTTACCATCGTAGCTCTGGACAGACGAAGTCTTCTGGCGCAAGCCCAGAAATCGCTGCACGCGCTTTGTAGCCTGACCCCAGGCCTTATGGTTATCGTATCGCTTCGCCGCGTTCTGCTTGCTTCTTCCCTTGCCCTTGCCCTTGCCGCCAACCCAGCTCTCCTTGACTCGTTTGATCATGACCGCAAACTCGTCTCGCTGGGTCTCGGGGATTATATCCAGATCGTCCTCGGGATCAGGCAGGGGCATGATGCTGGTGAGCTTCCTATACGACTGGGCGCAGGTGGTCCGACCCAGGTAGCGAGGCTTGGGAGTCGACAGTCTACCGAAATGATAGAAGAACTTGGCATCGTTGTCACCGTCGGGGATCCTGAGGGCCAGCCTGTGCCTCTGGTTGATGAGACGCAAGTAGGCATCGAGCTGAGCGGTCAAGACAAACAAGATAGGATCCTCGTCAAGGTCCTCGGGGTTGTACATGTAAAAGAGATCCCAGTTCTGGCCGGCGAGCAGATGCTCCGGTTGAAAGTACGGCTCGACCACAGGGGTGTTGGCCTTGCCGACATAAAGCTCACCATAGCGCAGCATGAACTTCCAGGGAACGAAGGCGTCCTTTACGCCCGACTTCTCACCGACCTTCAGACTGAGGTCCTGAAAAGCCTGGGAGTCGAGCTTGGCCACCTCAGCAGTGCTGTTCGGTCCCGGCTTCGTATTGATCCTAAACCCATCTGCGTCGACGGCGTTTCGAACAAACATTTCTGACTCGCTCTCGTCGGACCAGTTGGGCTCCTCCTTTGTCTTTGAAGGGCGAGGGTGCTTGGGTTCGCGCTGGACGGAGCGAATGGGAGCGTGAGGCGGAGGGGGGCTTGAAGAAGATGCAGCTGGCTGCTCCTCTGGCTTGGGGAGAGGCGCTCTCCATTCGAGGCCAGCCTGTCGGAGCTTGCCAAGAAGCTCATCAACAGACATCTTGGCGCTCTGTCCTGGTGCCATGTTTGCAGAGCTAGCTGTATGAGACTTTGTTATGAATGGGATCAGAAACACCTTACTATGAAGTAGATAGCAGCTGCTGGGACTGATATGAAGTTGTCAAGCTTGGTGATAGTATCGAGAGCCTCAGAGTATCATGTTCTCTCTTGTTCTGAAAGATTTGGATTGTAGAGGTCAAACAATCAACCTGCGCGTCTATCGTTGTTCAAAAGCAATGGGATGTTGCTTGTTGTTTGTTTGTCTGTTGGTCGGGGAGCGGAACGTGACAACAAAAGGCTCTGTGAATTCTCGACAGGTCGGGCTAAGCAAACATGCCCCTGTGGCTTGTTTAACGAAAAGAAGGTCTTTTTCCCTGCTCAGTAGAAGCGCTACCAAGACTAAAGATGGTTGCCTGGGCAGGTGCAGAATGGACACCTGCCCTCTTGCCTCCTACATGCCCATTTGCAGAAAGACCAATAAATTAACTCTTGACTTAGGCACGCTCCTCCGCACCTTTATGGTCAGTAATCTCTTTGTAAACACAGCAATGTTCTTGATGTCTCTGTCAGTTAAAGGCCTGAACCGAGGATCTGAGAGGCTTGAAGCTGTAAATGATCCAGCCTCTTCAGCCTTCCTCCTGTTGAGCTGTTTATGCATGTGCTCCCTGACAATCTGCCCCATGAGCGAGACATAGGCTGACTCCCCATTGTTCCAGCCATGTGAGACCCCCACTTGTGATGCCCTGCATTGTTCCCTTCAAAATCCGACAAGCCTCCCCGTCTTTGATTTGTATCTTGCAGCCTTCACCCTGTCTTGAAAGACATCTGGCTCACCTGAAGGCTTGCCACCTGCCCACGCCTGAAGCTCTGGATAATTCCACTGGATCCTGGAAGTCACAGCCCTTCTCACTTCACGAATACTATGGCTTTGACTGGAAACGGAGCTCCACTCGGAGGTTCACTGGCGGACCGTTAAGAGAGTGCTATTGTTCACAAGTCCCTGTCAGTGGTGTTGAAGACTTTGGTAGTAACCAAAGAAAGGTGCAGAGGATACTCAAGAGACCGGATGGCTCAAATACTGTTGTAGTCAAAGGAGGTAAGACACAGACAAATAGCCACATGCACAGCACCAGACGAGGGAAACCACTTCGTAAGGCTGAAGACGGGAGGAAGATCATTTCCAATAGGGCAATACCATAGTACGTACAAACCAGCGTGCTCTTGTCGTGATTGGTTGGCGCGTAGACTGCTATTATGTTGACGCGATCGATCCCTGAACAGAAGTAGAAGTTGCATATAGCCAAATGACACATGGGAATCCACTCACGTGCAGGGTGCAAGCAGGCGAACGTCATCTGGCGGCGAAAGATCAACAGTTTCATTTGCAGGCTAGCGAGCAAACTCCCCAGAACCTTGAAACTACTATTCCCCAATGGCCACCCGAAAAAAAAATCATCTCCTCCACTTGTCTCTGTTCTTTCTCCTCCCCTGCGCATCCTCTCTATCACTTGCATGGCAATACGTGCAATCGTATCTTGATGCCAGGTGTTGAATCCCTCCTCACACCATCATTCATTCATGATTCAGGCATTCGCGCGACTAGTCATATGCCGCTTCGCCAACTATCTTCCCTCATAACCTTGCAATCGTGACACAAGTCGCTGTCAGGCATCGACGCGAATCTTGGCAAGGGATAGTGACAGATCGAATACGAATTCGTCCTTGTCCGCAACAAAAAGAAGAATTGAGTTGTTGAAGTCTCCAGGACGATAACAAAGGGAAATGTTGAAAAGTCAAGAGTGACATGTGGTGGGCCGGCAAGTTGCGAGCGAGCCCTTTGGCCTTCCCATATAAGTCTCCAAAGCGCAAGTAAACTGTGTCGTATGGAGACCAAGACCGTTCAGAAGGTAAGTCGGCCCAATCTCCAAAGAAAGAAAAAAAAACTCTCAACACGATGAAATGGTGATTCGTGTATCCCCTCCATGGGGCCAGGACGCCGTAAAGTTGAGTTGTTCCAGAGGTCGCCGCCTCAATCGAGGTATAATATAGTGGCATCTTGGGCAGCCTCACCCTGATGAGAAAGACGAGAATAAAAGGACGACCTCCAGCCGAAAAAGAAAGGGGCAAAATGCCGAAATTATATGTTAACGCCGTCGCCATGCAATGATTAATTTGTTGTTGGTTTTTTCTTTATACAGAACCGAGACTCAGGAGAGCCTCGATAGCATCGCGCTCCTGCGCATCAGGTTTGACAGCGAGTGCTGCGTAGTGCAAGTTGCTCGCGCGAGGAGCCTTGACCATACCGGAAGAGGTGAAACGGGGTGGAAAGGTGCCTGGACGACCAGCCGACTGGGAATAGGAGGCGGCACGCAAGCCAGCGGCTCCAATTGCGGCCCAGTCCTCTTCGTCAGTGACATCCTCCGGGTCGTCCATCGGAATATCGTCGTCGTCGTCGTCTGGAGCCTCGGAGCAGGATACGGAGGCAGAGCCGTCCAGTGACATATTGTCAGCGTGGTCCTCGTCCATGTGGAACGCGCGATCGTCGTGGGAGAAGACTGGTGAGTCACGCGTGCTCGATAGAGACCCGCCTATACACGTCCGCTCGTTGCTCCAGGTCGCCCCTCCAACGATGGGGATGCCCGACAGGTACGGCGAAGATGGATCGTGGGCCATGTGGGCCGTGGGGTCGCGTGCTGGCTGACCTCTGCGGCGGGCATCCCACCGGCCCCAGCCGACCTTCTCAAAAACCACGTCACCGTTCAGACCCCCACCGTCACCGCCGCTGCCTCGACCCTCCAAGGCGCCGACCACGAGTCTCCGAGCCTTGGCCGGCGCCACACCAGCAAAGCCCGGGACGGATGTGGTCAGGTAACCCGTGATGTGCCGAATGGCGAGTGGACCGTGGTTCAACAGGATCTCTGGGAGGTGGTATTTCGCCAGCATGGCTGGTGTCAGAGCGCCGGCAGGGTCATCAGGCGGAGAATCGAGGCAGGCATGCACACCATTGGCGGACTGGGTATGGTTATCGGTGTCGTGCAGATCAAGGTGCGGAACGCCAGGTTCAAACTTGGCCTTGAGCAGCTGGGCACGCAGGCCATGGGGGTGCAAGCCGGGGGATACGGAGTTGGGAGGGGTAGGAAGAGGTAAAGGGTCAGATCGTGTCACAGAAACACTCTGGGCCGCTACATCAGTTAAGTTGTCTCGGCCAGAGGTCGCCTGGATATCGCGAGCAGCAGATGCCATGGATGCCATATCGATGGTGCTTCGAGGGGACAAAAGGTGTCTCTGATGAGGAGGAGACACGTTAGTATCGAGATGAAGAATCGAGAGGGTGGAGAGAGTGTGTGTGCGAATGTGAAGACGCGCCGGGCTGTATGTGGTTTATGAGGAGAAAGGAAGTATGGAGGGGAAGGAGGTCGTCGGTATAAAAGTCTGTATAGGTGTGAGTCACACGTACTTTGATGGCCAAGAAGCGAAGTACCGTGGTGGATGGCAGTTGATAAGTGTTCCTTTGACCTGGTCGGATAAAGGACGATAGATCAAAAGATGGGTTTGACAGGCAGGCTGGCAAGGCTGACGCGATTATCGGTGCTGTGACAGGAGATGACTCTCTTTTGCAAAATTGCTGGTGTTGATTCGATCTTGTGTTGTTGTTGGAGGAGAAGGAGGGAGGAGGAACGCGCAGGCCATGGCCATGGGCCTGATAGATGTAATTAACCTAAGGCATGGTGGTGGTGGTGGTGGTGGTCACGGTGCTGTACGCAGTAGGCATGGTAGTACAGGGCCAGGGACAGGGTGCCTGTTGCGTAGAGCAAGAGTAAGATCTTGGAAAAGGGGGGGTGTGCGCAGAGGACAGTACTGGCTAGGGGGGCGGGCGGGTTGGAAGGAAGGATTGAGAACTGGGAACTGGGAGGACGGGTTCGGGAGGAGGGGGAAGAGGCGTATCGTTGGTTGGGTGGGTGGGTGACTGAATGACTGGTCTGATGTTGATCGCGTCTGGTGGTTGTGCCATGGCTTGGATTGCCATCATTGTAGGTGCCCAGCCGATGAGCCAGGGTCAGGTCAAGTACCCTCCTTGTACCTTCCACCCCTGCCGATACGCAGAGGCAGGGAGGAAGGAAGGGGGGGGGGGTTGTCCTTGATAGGCCGGAGACGGCGAGAGCCTGCTGAATCCACCCTGGTTCTAGCAGAACAGTACAGCCACGAGGAGATATGTAAGCACGTCTTATTGGCACGTGTTTGAGAGACGCAAGGCCTGACGAGCCGATGATGGATGGATGCGGAATCCAACGGGATAGATGAAGGGGAAGGGACTAATGACCTCAGAATCCATACTCGAGGGTCGACGAAAAGGCTGGAGCCCTCACCAGTAGACACCTGACACGATGACCTGCCATGGTACGTACCGCAATACGTACGTATTATCTCAAATACATACTAGTAGTGGGAAATACTGCGGTGCGAGGGGCCGCCTCTGGCAAATTGGACCTCACACACGTTCGTTTTCTGGGCCCCCTTCTCCGTCTCTTTGTTGGTTATTGTCCCGAGACAGGGGATCTGGGATCTGGGATCTGGGATCTTGACAATAACAACACATAGCACATTTTACCAGTGTCCCGCATGGTTATGTAGAGACAAAGAAGATGAGTGGTAGATAGATAGGGTCACTTGCCCTTGGCTTGGCTTCCCAGTCTGGTGACCTCCTCTTGACCACAGTGCCTTGCCCGTCCCGGCACTCGATATACGATGATATCTCTCACGATACCGAGACTGGACTAAATAACGTTTTGGAAGATTGCAAGGTCAAGTACTACAGTATAGGTACATGTGCATTTATCTGCATCCACTTGCCCGTCCGTCCCGGTTTACCCCGGGTTAGAGAACTGGCCCGGGGGCCTTGGTTTCGGTGGGGAACCTGGGTCCAGCGTCCTGCTTCACCACCAACCCAAGTCTATCCTCACACTACATTCTTGAGTCATCGAGATGTACCATGATGAATGTTTTGGTACGACGGTACAGTTTCATGTCATATTTCGCATCCTGAGACTGTCCTGGTCCAGCCACATTTTTCAAAGACCTGTCATAAAATTGCACGCAAAAGTTAGCGAGTCACTGGGCCCCTCGTACTGAGCTAGGTGCGGTCAGGGCTGCCGCGTCTCCACAGTCTTAATAAGTATTGTATACGATGACACGCCCCAATCCCCTGCGATTACTTGCATGTCTTCGCCGAGACTGCATATTTTGTATGGATTGCACAAGCGTTGTTATATTTAACACAATGATTAGGACTTTGCTAGTAGTGCTCATAATGCCCGGGCGGTATTACAGATTGCAGACCTCTAACCTGTTACAGGAGCTGACAACAAAAACGGCATGAGCCCAGACAGCCTTACCACGTAAAGAAGTAAAGTCAACTATTTTTACTGCATTTCAGGATTTGTGGACATTATCGTACCTTTTCTGGTAGTCTGAATCTGAGTCTGTGATTTCCAAACCTTAAGATAGGACTGTGGAAATTACCCACCCCCTCGCAGAGACCATGAGCACCGTCGTTTAGGTAGCTTGAGTGGGTGTAATGAATTACCTGGCTGCGTTCACACGAGCAACAGTCTGCTGTCATATTGTTATGCTATGTTCTCAGATTGCTGTAATTTTGGCTTTCTAGCCAATTAGTAGAGTCTCTTTCCACTGGACGCCATGTGCCCAGGTACATGTGGGACTTGCAACTGCAGCAGCACAGCGCCAGAGCATATGGAAGGAAGCCAGGATTAGGCAATCCTTATGGAAAAGGCAATTAAATTATTTGGCATTTGTGCTGAGGAAGGATGAGTTGAAGAAGTTTGCGGGCCACTAGGCTACACTACCCTAAATATATTGACAGGACTTATTTACCGGGATTCGGGCCAAGTTGCAGCTAGAGTATCTCTGTCTGTGGCTTTATTGTAAATATATTGTACCTCCTTCATAGGCCTGGTGCATGTGATTTTCAATCTGCTTGATCACCTCCCCAAGCTGTCACGGTCAGTACATGGATAGACAGCATCCTCATGGCCGTGGAGTTCATCTCCGAGCCCAATGCCTTGCTGTTATTTCCCGCCCGTTTCTGGGATGTTGAGAACAGCTGCTCCTGCCCTTCCACACCAATGCTAGGCAATAAGCTTCCTGGGATGGGATGCTCCTTCATTTGCTTGTGGAGGTTCCGCATCATCCAGCTTCTAAGAAGTGATTGAGGCCACCTTTCTTTATCAGTGCTTTTCTTTCTCCTCTCCAATTGACCGATCACACCAAGTTTATGCATAATTAAATGCCCTCATTTCAGCACCCCCCCCCCTCCATGCATTATTTCGCTGTGTGTAGTGGACCTCCGTAATGGACGCAGCTCGTCTGCATGGTCATACACTGTACTGGCTCTCAATGAAGGCGGGGTCCTCAGTTCTGATCCGGAAACACATAGATAAATCGTTTGACGTTGCATGGCTTTTCATGTTCTGGCATCTTACCTCCCGAGGTCCATGGCCAGTAACACCAGCCTTCTCACAGGTATCCATATAAACCTTAAGTACTTCGTCATCTCCATAGCTTCTAGTATTCTGCTCACGGCAACTGTAACCTGCCCAAGTCAAACGCTTTTCTTTGGACTATCACAAATGCAATCACCCTCCAGTCGACTATCATTCATAATTATATACATACACATGTAAATTGCATATTCCTTTTTTCTTTTTTTCTTTTTTATAAAAAGAGAAAGCGGGCCTGGCTTAAATGGAACAAGCCCAAAGATGGCGTTTGCAATCCTTCCCGGCACTTACTATTGACTGTCGTCGAAAGTTGTCGAGTGATGGGAATCGGGAGTGGTTGGTGAAACTTGGTGTAATTCGTCCCTAAGTTGGCGAAGGTGATGGTGGGGACAACCTTAAATCTGTGAGTGGGCAGGGTTTTGATCGATCTTTAAGTAGCTCTATAATATCCTCCCTCTACTCTAGTCAGAGTCTAGGACGCCGAGTTTATTTAGTAGAGATCGATGCCACATCTTCAACACATGCGCTGACCTCAAGAAGCCAGCCCTCTGTGATTCTCCCCTCCGCAGTGTACTGCATATCAAGGAGCTTCTGGCAATCATGCAAGGCCCCCCGTGGTGGGGTAAGTTCTGTATAGTTTAGTTCTTGACTGCGACGCGATAGACGTGTTAAGGGCAAGGACAGGGTGCTGCGTGCGTAGCCTGAGATCGAGCTCTCCGTACCGCAAGTCCTTAGCACGTTGTGTCTAGAAGGAACCCTGATTGGTCCCACCAGGTGATTCTGCGAGCCGACTTCTTGGAATTTTGTTTGGAGATGTACTCAGCCTGTACTCATTTGACTACCTCGAGTGATGAGACGAGCTTTGGATATCTTTGGTCACCCTTTCGCCTGGCCTTTCCTCTTTCCGACGATTTTGGCAACGTGACGCTCCATGTCTCTCTTTTCTCCTTTTCCTCTGTTGAATGTGCGAGTGGAGGGTTTTGGGGTTTAGTTTTCGGCCTCGATCAATGTCGCGCAGCAAGTCATCCACTGCGGTGCAACCACGTTGTGCCTGTCTCTGATCTCGCTGGGTCGACCAAGTTTCACAAGGCAAAACGAGCGAAGCGCTATTTACCGTATCCGGATTTTGTTTTATTTTAATTTAATTATTGACCACCATATACCACACACGCCTCGTTCACGTGCACCTGTCCATTGCCTGCTTGCCCACTTCTGGTATCCAAGCACCAAGGAACCCCTCTGGTGCGAATCCGACCCCGCAGCCGATGCCAGGCCCTCCCGTGCTGCAGCATGCACGATGATTGACCGATTCCCCTGCCGCCTATTCCTTGTCGGAGCCTCGTTCGAAAGGACCCCGCCCTTGGCTGCAGCCGCCATGTGCGCGTCGACGACTTCCTTGCTGGCCCGCTAGTATGGTATCATCACAGCAACTTAGTCTCATCTCTGTTCTAGATCACATGGTCATACCGCAACATCCGGTTCTCCCAAGCGCACACCACTGGGCGTGCACATAGCACGGGGCGAAGGGCAAAAGGAAAAGCTGGGAGGGGACTCCCGCCCCCGAGATCCTCCGTACGTACCCTCTCCGTATTTGTCCCGTCATTGGACAAGACGCGAAAACCCGAAAACGATGGCGAACCGTTTTAGCACTTCTATCAGGACAATAAGGAAGCAGGAATAAAACACGCAAATCCTGGCCTTTTCGTTAACGTGCGAAGATTCTTTACTTGTATTGGTCATCACGAAATTGCTCTTAGTCTATTTCTGCGCGTTTGAGCTGGCCTTTACTGTCAGGCACTGGATGAGCCTCCCTTCCCTTCCTTGTGTAGAGTCGATGCCAGTAGGGCAAGAGTTGGCTTGAACCGGCATCCCATGAACTAAAGAGACGCGTGGATGTGAACTCCGGGGGTTTGGAACTAGGAAGGAGCACGGCTCAGCTTCTTGGCGCCTGGATCAGGACCAAGGTTGGCATTCATGTTGAGAGCAGGTGGTATGGCATCCATTCTACACCTGCGAGATACCTCACTGCTGCGTGGAAGCGGGTTGGCTTGTTCTTTCACAGGTGGTAGGGTTTCATGGTTGATATCGGAGTATACTTGTATTATATACCGTTTGCCTGCAGGTCAGAGATCCTCAGGTTGTAAGACTAACACGGGGCAATAAAAGACAAACGCGAACAAACACGACGACTGAGACGGGCGCCGCTCCTGTGCAAAAAGATGATTCATCAAGTATAATCAGCGGCCATCAAGACTCAAATACAAACCTACGGCCTTGTCACCTCAGTTTTCTTCTGGTTTGGTGAGTAATTCCATCATAGGCCAAAGGTTTGAAAAGAACAGTCACCTGCTGTGGCGGGAGTACACAGTATACGATCCTGGGTCGCCCGCCCACGCTGTTCTGGACCCCCTGTCGCCCCCACCAGAGGCCGTGGTTCAGAGCATGCGTGTACAGGCAGCTGGAGCGGCTTGTTTGGGTTCTATATAAAACGACAAAAGCAGCGCAAAGCAAAGCAGGAAATGGGGGGGAAAGGTTGAGGGTAAGAGAGTAAAGGTACCCGAGTACGAACGAGTTTCAATATCATGGGTATTGCGCCTTATATTCATATGCCCGCCCAAATTCTCAAAATGCGAAACTGCTTACCTTTGCTAAGCTGCTACTAGTTACCTATCTATCTTGCCTCGTAGAGGACTTACAGGGAAAACAAGAACGACACCACTTGGCCAGCTTCGCATCATAACATTCCTTGACAAAGAAGAGCCTTAATAGACTGCCCCGAATAAGCCACACGGTAAGTTTCTTGCCCTCGTGGTCGTCCCAAAGCCTACATTTGTGGGAAAAGAGTCGAGTAAGCCCTGCCAAGTGCAAAGGACTTTTTTGCCTGTATCTCTACTCGCGGCAAATCACAACTTCTCGAGGGCCCGACTTCGTCCTTCTACTTCCATATGACCTTTGACGCGCGTCGATACCAGGAGCTTAGGGGAGAACCCTCCCTCCCGCAGGCCTGGGCGCCCGCAGTGCCCGAGCTTCTGTTTTGGGCAGCCTCGCTTACTACGACGGTCATCGACCGCTCATTCCCACTTACTCAGATGTCCGAGGGGAAGGAAACAGATGAAAGAAGGAAAAAGACACATAAGCGGAATTGCCAAATATCATTGGAGTACCACAATGCCCATCAGCTGATCTACCAGGATTGTCACTCAGCAGTCGGCACAGCTGGGGACCAGGAGCGGCCGCTGCCCGGGTACAACACTTGCCATACAGCGCGGACAGCAGTGTCCGTTTTTCTGCTGTACTGTATCGTTGCAAGAATGCTTTGAGCCGAGTGGTACCGCAGCACAGGTACAGGGACAACCAACTTCCTCTTGCCCTCTGGGGCCAAGGTTTGTCCGACATCGGCTCGACCTGTGGTTGCTGATGTGTCTATGTAAGGTCGAAACTGTGCCTTGTAGCCGAAATGTGCCCTCCCCATCATGTCGTGGGACATCTGTGTCTGGAGATGTACGATCAAGTCGTCAAGTTCTTATTGGCTTGATGATGTTAGCTGGTTCATGCTAACAGTGAGTATTCGTGAGATTGACAGTGTGCAATTCATGATAAAATGTAGAGGCTTGCATTAGGCAGCAAACTGTGGGGTTGTAAGCAGTTGTGTTGCGACGCGCTGAGAACAGCCTCAGATTTGCAATGTTCCACGATGACAAAGGCATGCCACTGCCATCTCTCTTGACCTACAAGAAGGAAGACTGTCAGTCGCGGCTACAGTGAGCGTACACAATGCATAGTACGCACGGGGGCGTTTCGTGTGACATACCACTTGTCTAACATCATTGCCACAAAGTGCGAGAATTGAAGTCACACCTGGCCCACCCCAACATGTCGACCTGAGAGCTCTCGGTTGCTGGGTTTGTGCTCCAATGGGGTATCTCGATACATGCAAAAACCAATCCCTCAAGCCCCGGGCTCCTGTTGAAAAATATACCGTCGACAAGCCTATGTAGGAATTTCAGTTAGTTGTATTCAGGAGCAGTAGCGGCTAGCTGTTCTGTCAAAGATGCCCACTTACGGCTTTGAGAACATCTAGTTGTTCCGTCGATTGGTCGAACACGGCGCGGTACTGCGAGATGCTGTCCCTCAGGAATTGATCCTTCGTGATGCGACCCTCGCAGATTGCCTTCATCTTCAACTCCATCTCCTTGCGCAGAAACGGTTTACCGAGGCTGGTCTCGAAGTTCATCCCGTCGAAGCCCTGGATGAGTGCGACACCGAGCTGGGTCGGAATGAAGACCTTCACGTTGTGCCGGCCTCCTCGGGCAGCTGTTCCTCCTCCTCGACCGCCGCGGCCTCGTCCTCCGCGTCCGCCCCGCGCGGCTGGCGCAGCAGCTTCACCACCATCCTCGTCGGCTTCTCCTGCCTGCTGACCTGACCGCTCGACAACCTGCACATACTCCCTCACCTGAATTTTCTCTATGTGTTCCGCCATCGTGGCGTCAGTCCCAATCCCGTTCGCGTCCATGAGAGCGATGAGGTCCGCCTCGGTTAGGTACCCGGGAGGTGTCGTCTTGCCCTCGGTCATGTTCGCCTCTGTCGGCGCAAATCTCTCGCCGACGGTAAACTTGGGCAGTTGTGCCGAGTCAGTCCAGTTCTCATAAGGATAAACGTCCAAGTAATTCCTCTCTAACACAATCACCCCGTGAGCGTGAAAAGATTCGTCTCCGTACTTGATGTCGACATCCGTAGCAGTACCCTTTGCGTCATCTGCGCAGCATGCCAAAAACCGGCGCACGACGAATTCGTAGAGCCGGCCTTCGTGATCATTCAGAGCGGCAGGAGCTGCGTGTGTGATGGGGTGGATGGGGGGATGGGCCTTGTCGTCATGCCGACCGTCCCTGGGCTGCTTAAAATCGCCGTCGACCAGGTTCTGGGCAAAGGTGCCCCATCGATTGTCCTGGGTCTGCTTTTGCACAAGCGCTCGAAGGTTCATCCCTTTGTCAAACAGGTCGGTCTCTGTCCTCGGATAGCTGATGAAGCCTTTGTTGTACAGAGCCTCGGCAACGGACATTGCCTGCTGACCCGTCATTCGGAGGAACCGGGTTGCCATCTTTTGCAGCTCAACCGTCGTCAAAGGCAGGGGCCTCCATTTCTTTGTAGGCTTCTCTTGAACCTTGGTGACTACGGCTTGCTTTGCTGCCAGACATCTCTCGAAAAGAATGGTGACGGCCGCCCTGTCGAACAGTCGATTGCGATCCCAGGTAAACGTCACGCTTAGTCCATCCTTTTTATGAAGCACCTTGATACTCCAGAACTGCTCAGGCACAAAATTTCGTACTTTGAAGTATCTGTCCACAACAAAACCCAGCGTGGGAAATTGGCACGATCCTGGTAGGGAGATTAGTGATCCGCCGTCATGTGCTCCACTAGAGGCTTTGAGAACTCTTACCATAGCTGATGAGAGCTTCCTGGATCGGACCGCCCATGAGCCGTAGGCTGCTGGTGAGGAAGCGGGTGAAGGCAGCACCGGTCCTCAGGTCCAGGTCCATCCTGGCGCTGACTGCGTCGACTTGCCTCTGGTCGAGGTCTCTTAGGTTTTTTGCGGCATTCAAAATATGACTACCGAAAGCTGTTAGCATCGCCTCCCTGGTCAGGCCTGGGAAGGCTACACTGACGCTCTCTCAATATTGCTGAATTGGGCCCTTTTGACTTGTATACGAGGGTTGCCCTTTCGAGCCGACTCGCGAATCTCGCTTCCGATATGCTCTCCTTCGCGGTCACAATCAGTCCAGATGAAGAGAGCCCTGGCGTATTTGGCCTGATCTTCAATGTTCTTGGCGATGTCTTTCTTGTCCTGGGCGAGGAGTTAACACAGATCCTGACAATGCTCAAGGCTCAGACCAGACTCACGTTTGCGACCGACGTCAAGATGGGCGCATTGAACAGGGCAACGGGTGGCGGGTGGCGCCAGTTCCTATAGCCATCTTCAAAGTCTGTGCTGGTGAGATGACCAAGCACGGCAGTCATGGTCACTTCACAGGTGCCCCATGGTGGACCAAAGTCGAATTGGAAACAGTAGTTCTTGATATACTGATTCCGTGTATTACGCTACAGAGGCACAATCAGCACAAGGCATCCAACGTAGAGGCTTTGTTTGACCTCACTCAGGTCACTTACGGTTTGGATTTGGCCTCCGGACAAGTGACCTGCTACGGCCTTTGAGATGGACGGCTTTTCTGCCACGCATAAAATCTTGGTCATTTTGGTACGTGCAGTGGCATATAGGCGCGTCTGGAAGACTGCAACAATGGTCTTGGGCTTGAATGCTCGGAAAGAGATGCTATGAAGCATGTCGCGAGTCTGCCTGGCCCGTCAAACGACGCGTCCGCATGCGACCGTGCCTTCCTGAGAGAGCGCAGAAAAGTTGTAAACATGGCCGATGGGACATACGGCGCGTCTAGCTGTCCAAGTTCCTTGAGCTCGATGTCATCTTCAAGGTTCGCAGGCGATGCGCCGAGACTCGTTTGTATTCGCTTCAAATTCCTCCACAAGTTTGCAGTGGATGCGATCTGACCCCCATCATGCAATTAGCGGGGCTTGGAAACTGACAGGTGAACAACAGCAGGGAACTACCCAGGCACCCCCTGTACTCAATGCGCAGGCCGCACTGGGGAAGGGGCTGATCCACCATGACGCGCACATGGGTGTCTTTGTCTCAGCTCTTTGACCAGCACAGCTCCTATATCTCTGAAGGAGCGAACTGCTCTTCCCAACATCGTTGACGGCTTCCGAGTACGACTAAAGCATCACCACTGAAGCTACCATGGCACTACCGGCTCTCCACACCTTCGAAGACTGCGCCGACTGGTCCAAGACGGTCCAGCCGTACTTTTCGCACCTGTACGAGCTCCCAAATAAGCTTGTCGATGTCCTGCAGGGCCGCCAGGGGATTGTCGATGTGTATACGCAGACGAACCCCCTCATATCTGGCTTTGCCATCTCACTTTTCTTTGGCGCGATATTTCTGGTCGTAGCAGAATTCAATAAGAACTATTCCCAGGTCGACCGGTGCTGGGGCCTCTTACCAACGTTCTACATCGCGCACTTTGACCTCTGGGCCCGGCTGACGGGCGTACCGAGTGCGAGGATCGATGCACTTCTTGCTTTCAGTGCAGTATGGAGTGTAAGTAGCGTCTGGCTGGACATGAGAGAGACTAGAGAAAAGCTGACCATCACGATACAGGCCCGCCTGACGTATAACTACTGGCGGAAGGGAGGTTATACTGTTGGCAGTGAGGACTACAGATGGGAGATCATCCGGGACACCATTCCAGTCTGGGCGTTCAAGATTCTGAATGTCACCTTCATCTCCTTTCAACAGAGCATCATTCTCTACGCTCTAGCCGCTCCTGTGTATCCGATACTATTGAGCATCCAGTTCCGGCCTGAGCTGGACGCCACTGACATGGCGTTCGTTGCTTTTGAGCTGGCCCTTATCACTACTGAGTGGTTTGCAGACCAACAGCAATGGGGTGAGTCTCTCGGAAATGAATCTGAGTACGTATATGAATATGGTTGTGGGCAACGGTTCTGACCACGGGATAGACTTTCAAAATGCCAAGTTTGACTACCGGAAGACGGCCAAGCTTCCGCAGGGCTTCCACGCCGAGGACCTTAATCGCGGCTTCATCACCTCTGGTCTCTGGGCTTACAGCCGGCACCCAAACTTTGCCATGGAGCAGGCGATCTGGATCTCGCTGTACGCGTTGAGCGCTTACATCACAAACACATTCTCATTCTGGGCTGCGACAGGCGCTGTCAGCTTGATCTCTATCTTCTTCGGGTCGACGATCCTCACAGAGTGGATCACAGCTAAGAAGTACCCAGAGTACACGGAGTACCAGAGGCAGGTAGGCAAGTTCATTCCCCGGAGCGCCAACGGATACCAAACGCCGGTCATTCCAGTTACGCCGTTGGCCAGGGCCGAGAAGAAGAAGCCGACCAAGAAGAGATAGAATGTATGAGAAGTGCACAGGGTTGATATTGCACGCAACACGCATGACTTGACCACGGTATTTACAGAGTGGTAAAAGTATTTTCTGGCGACAAGGATAGCTCATATCGGTGGTATACAAATCTGTGGACAGGTGCAATAAAGCTGCGGTCCAGGCTTCGTACAGCGCTAGTTAGTCCCGTGCCTTGAGAACTTAATATTGGTCGTCTCACTCTACACTGAGTCGCGTATTGAGTCTTTCCATACCCAATTTAACTTATAACCTCAGAATTTCTGGGCCTGGCATCGTATGCGAGAAGTCATTTCGTGAACCAAGACCCCAGATCGCCGGGTCCACGGCCGGGTATTTAGACGGGGTGGGTCCGGGGTGGCCGGAAGCAGTAAGCGAGACACGGGACAAGATCCGGCATCTAATGTTTGATCTCTTGTGTGGCCACCCATGTTTGCTGGCAAGGTAGAGAGGGTGACCTCGTCCGGACCAAGGGCACACTCGAACGCCCCAGAGGAATATGCCGTGGCATGTCCTCGCCTCTCCCCCGCTTCCATCACCGCCACGACCTGGTGACAACTTCACCACGACGGATGGTCCGAAATTACAGACACGGCCACATTCCCCTTTCCCCCCCCACCTCACGTGCTACATCGTGTCGAAAGTGCATACGACATATACAGAAATAATAGGCGGTGTCCACTGAGAGTCGGTTCAACGGTATCGTCAGCAAAGGGTCGCCTTAACACCACCACAACCATGACAAACCGCCTGGGATGCGCTACGTTCACCATTTCGTTATTATTATTGTCATCGTCAGACATCTTGATCTCACCCAATAGGCACGAGATGCGCCAGAGGAAGCGATCGTTCGTTCCCAGCGCCCGACTTATTAGGCTCTGAAGAGTTCAGTGGTCACATGGCACAACACAGATTCGGACGTCACCTCCCGTAGCAAACTATTTTCGCCCACACAGTAGAGAAAGGGAGAGAGAGAGAGAGAGAGACTTGCTGCGATGGGCCCGGGCATCGCCCACAGACCCCCGTAGTTTGATTGCTTGGTAAGTCGAGGTTTAGTTTGCCCCCCTCTCGTTTCCATGGTGAGTCTGGACAACCGGAAGAGCGAGTTTGCCAGATGTCTCGGATCTGTCTGCACCCTTGGGTGCTGATTCCGCTGTCTTAATCACCTCGTGGTTCGGAAATGACAGTAAGCGGGCCGCCAAGCAGCGCGCGTGCCCCCAGAGGGACCCTGAGATTGTAATGTATTAGATTGTCGAGGACATCACCATTTTCACTCTATTTAACTATCGTGAGTCCTACTTGACATATTTTAGAGTTTGCTGCTCTTCGCACGGTATTTTTTTTCTTGTCATCCACATTTGCCGGTGCACACAGAGTCTATCCATTTATTTACTTTCGATCTGGAAGCTGTGTATATCTGCCTTTTCTCTCTCTCTCTCTGTCTCTCACACACACACAATTTTGGGACACAATACTACAAATAGATGCGCACCGCCAGACAAAATCAAGACATGGCCATGAGCGCACAACTTTCCACACCAGAAACAACACTACTGCCATCACAAAGACCAGACAGAATGTCCACACCCCCCAGTGAACACACACGCTCTCGCCAGAGCTCCATCTCCTCTAACGACTCTGGAGCATCTGCTGGCAACACAGGACAGCAAGCGCCTTCCACATTACACGTCAGCATCGCAGAACGACAGCTCGACCCCCTCTCGCGTGTGTATCCCAAGCCTGCCCAAGACATCGACGTCCGCGAGGCACTGGCCAGGAAGCCCATGAAGTGGACTCTGGGCCACTACTTCAGGGAGACACCCACGCGCGAGCCACACGCCCAGACACTGGATAGGGCAAGGATGGCTCTGGACCTGGAGGCGAAGAAGAGGGAGCTGCTGAAAGCCAAAGATGAGATCCGGATGCTGGCTCTCCCCAAGTAAATTCTGCACCGTGCAGAATGAGGCCCCTCGACGGCATACACCACGCTTAATTGATGGCGCGTGGTGAAAGCGGCACTGCTGGTGCTTGGATCTATTATTTCGACAGTTTGTTTTGAATTGCCTTTTTGGAGCATGGCGATTTTTTATCTGGGCACAGCGAGGAGAATGATAGGGTCCATAGCATCTGTGATATCCAAAGTCAACCTGAATTGAACAATATTTAATATACATACAAGGAGTGATGACGGCAAATATGACCAGACCACAGGGGACAGGGTCCCTCCATCTCTAGGTCGTCGAACAAGGGAGCGGAGATGATTCTTCGTTCTTCTGGCGCAGCGTCTGTTCACTCATCAAACAACCCCATCTCTTCCCCCTAAAATAAGAATCTTAGTGGATCCGCCCGGCCAGCGTGACGCCGTACACGACGCTCGCCACAAAGTTGACCACATTCAGCAGAGAAGAGATGCCATGCAGCATGCCAAACTTCTTGTTCAAGGCTGTCATCTCCTGGCTGTGTGGCTTCGGATCCCAGCTTCGCTTGCCGTCCTTCTCCTCCTGCTTCCTCCTCTCGACGATGCACGCCTTCGACGCCGGCAGGAGGACGACCCAGTTGGCCAGCCCGGTGATGAAGACAGTGGCTATGGGAACCAAAGTGCTCCAGCGGATCGAGGCATCAAACAGTCCCCTGAGTCCGCCAGAGGCTCCGAATGGTCCCCTGCCGGGAAGGGTCGCCGCAAGGATGACGGGTAGAGTTGTCTGTAGTCCAAAGTACCACGGAAAGGTTTTGGTTTGTAAATCCGAAAATTGCAGTATGGGAAGCGTCTTGAACTGGATGATGGTTCCGACGCAGGTCTTTTGGTGTGACTCCGGTCAGACTGAAGAACGACCCTTGGTCGGATCCAAGAAGACTTTTTGACTTACATTGACTACATCGTCTAGTCAGCCATATGTAACAGTATATCAAAAGCACGGCGGATTCCACAATTGGCACATAAATATGAGAGTGGAGAATACTAACAGACGGTTGTCCCAAGCAGAGATCCATATCTAAATCAGATGTCAGTATTTGCGTGGTTCTAAGAGGAACGACTCCACCAACTCACGCCAGGACGTGGTAAGGCGCTCCTGTGAGCATGATTGACTTTTCCGACATTTTGAACGAAAGGTGTTTTTAATGATGAAGTCAGTCTTTTTTTGAATCGGAACACGACAGATGTTGAGGACTCGTATTCAAAAAGGAATTTAGAAGAGGGGAGGAGAAGAATCGAGGAAACTCGGAGCGGTGGTTCGAGTTTCAATGACGATAAGTCAGGAGATGAGTGTGAGGAGTAAGTAGCAGCGGATTCAGGTGCTTACAGGGGGTTGGTCACCCCAGAGGTTATCGATAAGCAGCTGTAGGGAAACAGAACCAGGGCTGGCTCAGCTGGGTCTAGGTTCGACCCTTCTGCTGGAGCTCACATGATAGCGTGTTTACTGGGGGGTTCTGAGGCTTCCCTTCACTGGCAGTAAGTATGTATGCCTGCAGTGGAGCTATCCGTGAAACGCGTCGCTGCCTAGACTGACGTGCCACAACTCTTGGAGATTTGGACGTGCCCAAATTGGAGCTGTAAGGCTCATTTATGACCCAAATAGAGGCGAAGGGTATTTGGTCTTCTTTCTCCCTTCTTGGAGTCTCCCCCTCTTCCTTGATACCCCCAAACCTCGCTGCTCATCATGGCGGACAAGGAGGCAAGCGTCTACATCGTCGATGTCGGCTCGTCTATGGCCGACTGCAACAATGGCCGAACCGAATCTGATCTCGACTGGAGCATGCGTTTTGTTTGGGACAAGATTGCCACCACCGCTCAGTCCAAACGAAAGACGTGGTGCGTCGGTGTGGTTGGCCTTCGGACAGATGTGACCGAGAACCAGTTTGTTGAAGACGATGGCTACGAGAACATTTGCGTCTTCAAGGAACTTGGCCCGGTGGTCCTGCAAGACATTCAGCAGCTGAAAACGCACATCAAGCCGAGCGAGACTGTCAACGGCGATGCAATGTCCGCCGTTGTCGTCGCTTCAGAGATGATTGTTGCCTTTACCAAGCAAAACAAGTGGGACCGGAGAGTCTATCTGGTCACTGACGGCATGGGTGCCATCGACGATGATGGTATTGATGACATCGCAAACCGGCTGAATGACATTGGCATTGCATTCACCATAATGCAAGTATATCACCACACCTGTTATAAAGACGTCCAAATCGCTAACGGATCCAACCTAGAGGCGTGGATTTCGACGATCCAGACTATGGATTCAAGGAGGAAGATAAGTCGTCACTCAAGAAGTCCAATGAGCGCACTCTGAGGGCGTTCGTGGACAAGTGTGATCGTGGCGTCTTCGCCACGATGGCTGAGGCCATAGAAGGCCTTGCCATACCCAAGTCCCGGTTCACGAAACTGTGAGTAATGGGTGTTGTCCTCGCTATGCGTTGGGACTATCGTTCTGTCGTGCAGTTGACTGATCTGCCGTACTGTAGCGTCCGGAGTTATGATGGGCAATTGACCCTTGGAGATCCCGAGAGCTTTCCTAGCGCCATCAAAATGTTCGTCGATAGATGGCCTGTTACCAAGAAGAGCAGCGCAGAATCTGCTACGACCGTAGTGTTGAAATCGGGCTCCCTCGACACGCAGTCAACGATGACCCTGGATCACGAGATGGAAGGATTTGAAAACGGCGGTCCGTCGTTCAGCTCGGTCAAGCAGCATCGAACTTACAAAGTCAACGACCCAGGCGCACCAGGTGGAAAAAGGGATGTCGAGTTTGAGACTTTGGCCAAGGGCTATACATATGGCAGCACTGCCATCCACGTTGCGGAGGCTGAGTGGGACATCACCAAGTTAGACACCACCAAGGGCTTCTCCATTATCGGATTCATCGCAAACGAGAAAGTTGAACCCTTCATAGCCATGGCGGAAACCAGCGTCACAGTCGCCAAGCCGTTTGACGAAACATCCCGAGTGGCTCTCTCGGCTCTTATCCACGCTCTTCATGAGCTAGAGCACTGCGCGGTCGCAAGGCTTGTAGTGAAGGACGGAAAAGACCCAGTGATCCTCCTCTTGAAGCCATGTGTCGACGTGGACATTGAGTGCCTTTACGACGTGCCTCTCCCCTTTGCGGAAGATACACGACAGTACCGATTTCCTCCTCTGGACAAGGTCATCACCATCACCGGCAAGACCCTGACTGAGCACCGCTTTCTCCCTGATAAGAATCTCAAACGAGCTATGAGTGACTTCGTTGATGCTATGGATATCTCAGAGTTCGGCCAAGACGATGACGGGTAAGTACCTTTACAGGCCCTGAGGAAGGAGTGCGCAGACTAAGACCAGCCCCCCTAGGAATCCCGCCGAATACGCGCCTCTGGATGACTTGTACTCGCCTATTATCCATCGCGTGAACCAAGCCATCCGAGCTCGCGCTGTCGATGAGCATGGATCCATCGAGCCCATTCCGCCAGTGTTGCTGAAGTACTCGCGACCCCCTGAGAAACTTTTGAAAAGGGCCAACCCGGAAATCGAGGCTCTCATTGACGCAGCCGATGTCAAGAAAGGTCAGTTCGTGATCGTGAATGTTGTGCCCAATGCGAAACAAGCACTCATCATATCATCTATAGCACCGGAGAAATTGAAAGGGAAGCGCAAGGGCGACTCTGGTCAGGAGACCCGCGCGTTATCGGGCTTCGACGCCAACGCATCGATCTTGGCTGCTCGCGAGAAAAAGAAGCTCAAGATCTCAAAGGAAAATGCCATTCCGGATTTCAAGCAGCTGCTTCGCTCCCTTGCCACAGTGGACACGGACGAGGCCATCGAGACCGCCATGAAAGATATGGCACAAATCGTCTTTTCTCTGATCAAGGAGAGTTTTGGCGACCGCAACTACGACCAAGCACTTGAGAATATCGGAGTAATGAGGGAGCAGATGGTTGGCCTGGAGATGCCGAAGCTGTACAACAGCTTCCTAGCGGAGCTCAAGAGTAAAGTCAACTCCGAGGCGCTTGGAGGTGATCGCCGGGACATGTGGGCCAAAATCCGTTGGTCGGGACGACTTGGGCTCATCACCAGCGACCAGTCTGAAACCTCCGACGTGACAAAGGAGGATGCATTCAAGGTGAGGTGTAATTTTCTCTCTCTTTCTTCTTTTCTTTTCATTTCTTCCTTGGATGGGGTTTTTTATTTATTTAAAAAGAGCCCAGCTAACTTTGACTCACAGTTCTGGCGCTCGTAAACGGGCCTCGGCGGAAATGAAAAGGTCGACGAAGTACTTGGGATCCTCAGTGACGCAACCCTATTTTTTTTCTCTCTCGAAACACGACACAATCAGGCTGGGCATTCTTCACATGAATAACCGGATTAAAGGCATGGAAGTATGGCGTTTTCACGATAGGGAAAGAAAAGTACACCATGTTAGGGCGTTCTATGTTAGGCAGTGAAAGCAATCTTGAGAAAATCAAAAGTTTAGTCGGAACGGTCGCTCCTAGCTTGACCTGAGGGCTAGTACCACGCCGAACAATGATCTTGGCAAATTGAACAATTGCCAAGCCATCTTGTGAATAGCTGCTCGAGGCTTTCAAGTATCGCAATAATGGAAAAGAGGGGAGAGGGTTGTGGCACCCAATACATGGTAGTTCGTATCAATTATGGAACCAACCGACGGCGGCCTGCCCGGCTGGCCAAGACTCCCTTGCGGGCTTGAGCGGCTGTCAAAAAAATAAGTATAATCACGAGAGGTCGGACAAATGGAGCAAAGTAGGAGCAGAACATCAATAAAGAGATTGTGGACTTTTCATTCCAATCATAAACGGTATTTCTGCATGTGACCTGCCTCGGCAGTGGTGTACGAACGCCATCAACCCCTTCCCCTTCCCAATAACCGCAACATGCAAATGCAAAACTACTGGTAACACATCCTTGTTCAGACATCAACCTCCATCGGCAGCGCAGGATACAGCGGCGCAACCATCTTGGCTGACGCCTTGGCTGCCTTCAGCGTAGGATCAATATTGTCCTCACCCTCACTGTCCGAGTCATATTGGCGACTCTTGAGGCGGTCCTGGATAGCCACACGCAGGTACTCAATCACACGAACGTTCTGGAGCCACGCCTCGTAGGACTCTGGCTCGCCAGTGCTATCGTTGTCGTCTGTAGAAGACGTAGGCGATTGCGGCTCGGCCTTGGGTGTGACGGCGCCCTCGGACTCGTCGGAAGCCCGGCGAGCCCCGCGAGCACGCTGGAGCATGCCACCGGACAGACGGCGCTGGTCGTTGGGGGCGAAGGTGGAGCCCAGGCTGATGGTTGAGGAGCCGTACGAGGTAGTAGCTGGCAGCGATGGATATGCTACAGACGCGGAAGAGCCGTTTCGTTGTTGCCCGGGAGACATGCCCGTGGTGGATCCTGGCGAGTGACCAGCAGTGTATGACAGAGAGCTTGAGGGCGGGGTGTGGCCGGCGCTGCTGCTCGTTGTGGAAGACACAGCACTCAGAGGCGAGGGCATCTGTGCGGCAGACACGGCGTAGTGAGCGGTCCCGACATTGTCCCTAGAGACTGGCGATTGGTGACGCAGGTCGAAAGCCGATGGGTAATGTGAGGTGGAAGGAGAACCGCTATTTTCGTAGACAGTGCTTTGCATCTGCTCCAATATCTGGTCAATTTGCTCCAAATCACCCTTGGTCCGCAGATTGGGCATCGGAGGAAGATAGTAGTGCTGGTCCAGGGCGCTCTGTGCCGAGGGCTGGCCTCCGATAGCCGGGAGGGCTGGTGCCGCAGTCATATACTGGGTGCCCATTCCTCCAGTGTGAACAGCGAGGGCGCCGTGAAGAGGCATCAAAGACCTCCCGACCTGGTTGTAGTTGCCAGGATCAAGGCTCCTACGCTTGGCCTGGCCGAAGAAGTCGTTCAGATCGTCATAGCCACGCCTGCGGTCGTAACCGTGACCATATCCGAGAGGCTCAGCGCGGTGGTTGTGAATGGGCTGCTGGTAGTATCCAATGGGTGCGCCATAGGCCTGCGCGGGACCGTGTCCATAATAGCCAGCGTGCGAAGGCTGTGGCTGTCCAAAGGCATTAGGTTGAGCCCGCATCTGGTGTCCGTTATGGTCATAGAAGCTGGACGGTCCTGGATATGGAGCATTAGCTTTCAATTTTGCGTAAAAGCTCCACAAGGACGCATCCTCACCTGGTCGGCCGTATGCAGCGGCTAGACCGCCATGCTGGTCTGGGGGAGACCTGACCAGAACACTGTCGTCTGCATGGGTCTTGACGTGCTTCTTCAAGTCCTGGGGACGCTTGAAAGATTTCCCGCAGAAGTCACACTTGTGGGGCTTCAGAGGAACGTGAACACGGATGTGAGAAGTAATGTGGTCACGCTTGACAGTAGTAGTGCGGCACGCGTTCCACTGGCAGGTCAGGCTGAGGTTGTTTGTGCTTTTTCTGCCAACATGCTTCTCGCACAAGTGATCCTATAATCGCCCATATTAGCCGCTGTAAGGATGATACAGAAACACACATGCCATTTCTGACAAACACATAAACTTACATAGAGCGTCTCGGGGGTATTGAAACGCGCACCACACTGATTCCACCTGCAGGTGAGGCTTTCCTCACCAGCATTGGTGGACGAGCTTGAAGATGCAGCAGCATTGGAAGAGGCGGGCGTGTCGCCGTTCGAAGTCGTAGTCGGGCTCCGCGACTGCTCGCTGGTGCTGTCCTGGGCAGTTGACATCCTGGCCTCGAGTGAGAGTGGACCTCTCTTGTAGGTCGTTGGGGGCTAGGTTTGTTGTGCCGTGTTCCGGGTTTTGGGGTTCGACTTAATCGATGCAAAGTCAAGCTGTGAGGTAGAGCGCTGTGTTTTCCTGCTTTGGGAGCAGAAGTGGTGTGGGTCTTGGCACTTGATTGGGCAGGACTGGGCTGGGCGCCTCTTCTCCAAAAGTTATAGGGCGTCAAAAAAACTCCTCGAGTTTCTGCTTCTCACGTCCACGTTGAAGTGTTTTTTTTCAGTGCTGCACGACAACAAAACGATAGAACAAGGCACTTTCGAGATGTTTGTAGATGCATTCGGTGTAAAGATGATCTATCAAAGAATAAAAAGAGGCCTGGAACAGACGCTGAGGGACTCTTATGGGTTTCCTCGGCCGTTCCCAAGGTTTGACTGCGCGGCGGAGTTGTCTTGGCGAAACTCGTCGTTCCGCCAGGACGATAGTAGGATACTTGATCCTCAGTGGCTCACTTGGTGTATAACCGTGTAGTCAAGGCTGTATCTTGCTATCAAAATGTGGATGAACGCCAAGACTTTTCCAAGTCTTGGCAAAGCACTAATACTCCGGCAATAAATTGAGACCAAAGATGTAATTTTCCTGTCGTTGGAGCCCGGGCCTGCACTCTCCCACAAGTTCACTGTGCTACAGCGATTTGCAGGCCTCAAGGCGACGACTTGAGGCCTGTGAAACGCAATAGATGCACTGAAAGCATAGTGGTCAGCCCCCCCCTTAGAGCATATGCCTCCTTTTGACTTTGTATTTCCAGCTCCCTGGAACGGTCATCACTTCGCAACCTGTTCCGCCATTTTGAGTCAGCCGTAGCATCCTCCTCATCATCATCATCGTTATTTTTACCAGTCTCAAGACCTTCGCCTGCTAACCCTCAAAGAATACTATCATCTGTCGGATTGTGGTAGTCTTTGAGCACTCACTCATATTTGTCCCTTGGAAAGTTTAGATTGCCACACTTGCCTGACTCTGAACGGAACGAATGTTCGATAATGAATAGGCAGATAGTAGTGTGGTCTCTCCCCCCGCCAAGACACCTCCGACTGGGCGCCAAGTTTTCCACTGCCACCCCTACAAGCCAAGAACGGCAGCGAATTCCCAAAACTGCTGGGCGTTACGCCGCAGGCCCAAACGCTACTGACCATCGCCTGACAGCGCCCAGCCTTGCACTGCCTCGCAGTAGTCTGCTGCTGAAGATTGGCACGAGTGACACGAAATAACGCCACGCGTAACCGTGGTCGGGTTTCAGAGCAGTTGATGCCACCGGTTTTGATGGCCGGTTAATGAGCCCAGACAGCCCAAGCTTTGGCACCCAATTCTCTAACAGTCTTGAGTCTTGAACTGCTCGTTGGTTGATAATTCACGGCGCAGGTTATGGGCCAGGAAAGAATAGATTAAACTTTGCTTAGGATCTAAGAACTGGGTACAAATCATATGCTCTCGGGTGGTGTGCTGCGTTGGAAACCTTGGAAGCGAGCGCATTTATATTTATCAAGTGCGGCAACTTGGAGCATCGGAAGACTTGCAGAACAGCTGCAACAGGCCAAGGAGCCTCGTGCTTGTGGAGCAGGCCTATAACGTGATTCCAAGAGATCTCTCCTACACAGTTACTCTTGGTCTTTGAATTCTTGGAGCAATTTCACACTGCAATTTACCAAGACCCTAGGAGTTAGTGTACCGTGCTCGCTATCTCTCTGATGTGCAACAGCCTGTGCTTGCCCGAAGAAGGAGCCAGAAGTCGGTACTCGCGACTTGGCTCCGTGAAGGAGGTGGTGGATAGTCGCCTGAATTTGCCCCTTTCACAGATGGCAACAAGGCATGAAGCTCTTTGGCCTCTCCCAAGAATGCTCGTCGGATGCGTGCTTCTCCGTGCGGTTGGCTGCTGGACAGGATATTGTAATGCCCTGCCATCACCAATTGCTGCGCTGTGAAACACCATATCAACCGTACCGACCAAAGAACCTGTGTCTCTGTCGTTGATCCGGACTACAAATCCTGTACTCCTCAGGCAAGGTCCTTCTTCCCGGTCTAGCCTTCGTTGTCTGTGAGATCTGAAAATTGCAGCAGTTTTTGGTCTTACATTTGCACAATCGCTCTTCGTGTAGACAATGATCTTTCTTCCTTTTTCTTTCTTTTAGATTCCGGAAGTAGGTGCAGTGTTGTGTGTGTCTACAGATGGAACCCTGGCAACCATAGTTTTTGACCTGCAGCCATACACCTTCCTCATCTGTATAATTACCTGCTTGCCAAAAGGGTGGCAAGCCTCTGCTTTCAGGTGGTCACTCGTGACGCCATTACCAACCACCGTTTCCCGCCGGTGCACGCTCCAAAGATGGCTCCCTGTGGTTCAGCCGAGGTGTATGTCTATGTGTATGACACAAGCCCTTCTCGGGTTCTCTCGAAACGGTTCTCACTCCTGCTTCACTATTTTTCAAGATTTCGCAGCATTCGGTGTCCTACGAGTTACCGAAGGACTGGTCATCCTTGGAGAAGAAGGTGGCGCATCAGCGGATGTAATTTTGTCCCGCGGCTTGGCTGGTCCAGGCGGGACAATAAAGTTGCTTAACTACTATAGTAGTATATTAGCTTGAGGTCATTCTTGACTCGAAAGGTCCATATTCGAGGTTCGCTTTGCTCGCTCTCGGAAGGTGGGGAGGGGGGTCCCACTGAAAGGTTGTTAGGGACAGGGCCATTCCCACGGCACTCCGCGGCAGGCACTTAGACGGGAACCTGCCTGCCGCAGCTGTAGCACTTGTGCTGTACGAAACTTTTTCAGAAGCCTCGTACAGGCAGTACCTATCCCCTGCCAAAAACAGAAGAAAAAAAGAATCCAATTTTTCTGTCTTTCAGAAGCACTGAGAGTCCTCACCACAGCCATGGCAAAACGAAAGGCACAGAGCGCCCCAGATGGCGCTACTGCCACGAAGTCAGAGGCATCCAAAAAAGTCAAGTTCAATGGCGCTGAGCAGGCCGCAAAGTCACAACGAGCACCCAAGACGAAGGCTTTTTCTAAAGCCCCAGCCGCCGCCGAGGCCACGCCGTCAACGACAAAGAGCGACGCGCCCATAACGATACAGATCGTAGCAGGTTCCTATGACCGCATCCTCCACGGTGTGACAGCCACCATCCACCCCTCTTGCCTCTCGTCCTCCTCTCCCCACGCCCCTCCTACCGACGACGACAACACCGCCGCCGGCCCCGCCAACCCAGACGTCACATTCGCCGACACCTTCCTCTTCAACGCACACACATCCGCGATCCGCTGTCTTGCCCTCTCGCCGCCGTCGGCACCGCTGCCAGGCCAGTCGCAGAAGGTGATGCTTGCGAGCGGCAGCACCGACGAGCGCATCAACGTGTACAACCTCTCTGCGCACCCACCCCCCGCCCGAGCGGACCCGGACGCCGCGCTGCTCAGCAGCCTCGCGCGGCGGCCCATCCTCGAGGATGCGCGCAACCGCGAGCTGGGCACGCTGCTGCACCACTCGTCGACCGTCACGCGGCTGGCGTTCCCGACGCGGTCCAAGCTGCTGAGCTCGTCCGAGGACTCCACCGTCGCCGTCACCAGGACGCGCGACTGGAGCCTGCTGACCACCATCAAGGCGCCCGTGCCCAAGGTCTTTGGCCGGCCGAGCGGCGACACTGCCCCGCTGGGGGGGACGCCGAGCGGGGTCAACGACTTTGCTGTGCACCCGAGCATGAAGGTCATGATTAGCGTGAGCAAGGGCGAGAGGTGCATGCGGCTGTGGAACCTAGTGACGGGAAAGAAAGCTGGTGTGCTGGACTTTGGGAGGGATCTGATGCAGGAGATTGGGGAGCCGCGGCACTCGTCGGGCGAGGGCAGGAAGGTCGTCTGGGGGAGCAGCGAGAGCGAAGGAGATGAGTTTGCCGTCGGGTTCGACCGTGACGTGCTGGTGTTTGGCATGGACAGCAAGCCTCGGTGCAGGGTGATGCCCGACACCAGGACCAAGGTGCACGAGTTTGCGTACGTGAAGCTCGATGCAGGGTCCGGCGCCTGCGTCCTTGCCGTGGCGACCGAGGATGGAAGGATCCTGTTCTTCTCCACTGCTCTGGAGGACCTGGACAAGAAGAAAGGTGACGACAGCAAGGCGAGCCTGCCCCGGGCGAAGCTTCTGGCCCAGGTCGGAGGCAAGGACGCAGGCGTGGCCGGCAGAGTCAAGGACTTCAAGATCTTCCAGCCGGAGAGCTCACCAGGAGTATGGTACATCATCTCAGCTAGCAGCGACGGCAAATTGAGGGCGTGGGCACTGCCTCGGGCGGATCTCGAGCCGGCGGAGAAGACGGCAGGCAAGGCGAAGGCTGTTGGCAAGCTGCTGGGCACGTACGAGACGCAGAACAGGATCACTTGTGTGGAGGCATTCGTCATGATACCCCGGCCGGAGGGCGTTGAGGAGAGCGACGTGGAGCTTGAGGACCCGGAGGCTGAGTCTAGCGGCGATAGCGATGATGAGTGAGTGAGCTACGAAAGACGAAATCAAGTCTCAGCGCACGCAATCCTACGATTGACATCTCTCGCCTGTTGACCGTCTCGTGAGATCATGTAATTTTCGTCGTAGTTTGTGATGATCGACCGAGGGCCGGTCGCCAACTCGCTCAAGTCAAGCCGGACTCGATGAGTCTAGATCCTCAACTAATGGTCTGATGACAGAACGACAAGACCACTTCGACATGAAGATAGCCAAAGTTTCCAGGAGCAGAGAGAGGGAGACAGGGAGAGAGACATGTAGAGCTTTTGTGAATTTCCAAACCCTCCGCTGATGCCAACTTTGCTAAACAACCACCACATGCGCATAGGTCGTGAAGTCGTGTTCGTGAAGCATTCCTCCCGTCCGTCATCCATCGATCCCAGATTGAAGAAGAAGTAGGTGCAAACTGTGGGGGAGGAAGAGAAAGAGCAGACAGAAATTCGCTTGCTTATCTCAGACCACCCCACCTACCGCGCCCTACCGCAGACTTGTTCAGCGCCAATCGCCTGCCAATGTTCCCAAAACATACGCAGCTGCAGAAGAGCACGCTGACGACCCAGATCCCCGTCTCGATCGTCCTCTGTGTGGCCAGACCGCCGAGCATGAGAGGTCCTCCGCTCCCGTGCTGGCTGGTAGCGTTCCGACCCAGAGATGCTGAAGAATACCCGGTCGGCGTGGGCATGATCTCTGGGTTGAGGCCCATCAGCACGACCGAGCCGACCAGGCCAGTGGCGGCGGACAGGAGGAAGCCCGGCTTGGAGCGGTCGATCAGGTACCACAAGAGCGGGTTGGCCATGGCCAGGGTTAGGGAAACCTGCATTGTTGAGGCCCACGGGACTTTTCTCTGTAATAGTCATCATAAGTTTGGTTAGGAGTCAAGTTCGAGATCAAATCTGGGAGAGAAGGGGGGGGGGGGGGCGTTGAAAGCGGGGGATTTGTTAACTTACAATAGCAAAGACAATGCCAGCGAAAGCCCCGATGCCACGCATCACAAGAGCCCAGTCCGTCCCTGGGGCGTCTTCTTCGTCTTTGATGGCCTCCTCGTACTCCTCACCCCCTTTCTCAAAGGCCTCTTCCCACTTTCCATCAAACCACGGCAGGAGGCTGCCGAGCACGACACCACATACCCCCCAGGCAGCGAGAAACCGCCCATCGTAACTTGGTTGTATTATGCCTTCCACAGAGAACGATGCCCACTTCTGCTCCGAGGAGAGCCGAGTCAGGAGAGCACCGTAGCCCATGCCCAGCACAAAGAGTAGCGTTGTCCGCAGGCCGACAAATAGAGGCGACGCTGCCTGCATGCCCTGTGCAGACCGTCCTGAAAGCGCCGAAGACCGCCGCCTGTGCATGGACGAGCGCTCTCTCGCCAGCTTGTGTATACCCTCGTCGGAGAATTCGGGCACCGGCGTCGCCCCAGAGACGTCCACCTCAACAGGCTCGCCCGAGGGGTAGCCCGAAATAGCTGGCGAGTAGATGCCCGAGAGCGTCGAGCTCGTCAGGAACCTGTAGGACGCGGCGCGGCTCTGCGAGTCTAGAGGCGGATTGAAGGCACTCGGATCGAGACGGTTATTCTGGCCCGTGCGGGTTTCACCACTGTTCTCCTCATCTTCCTCTTGCTCGTCGTGGTACCGGAATGGCCGGGGAGGGCTCGGGGGCGGGGAGTAGTCGTCGTAGGGGGGCGTGGCATTCAGCACACCGATCTCGAACGGGCGCCTAGGGATGGGCCGCCGGATCTGTAGCCCATCGTCGGACATGATGGCTTTCCCTTTTGGAGAGGGGGAGGTAGGAACAGTCGTGTTCACATGCAGCCAGCCGCGGGCCTGCAATCTCTTGGGAACGGTGTCGACTTCGCGGTGTCGTGCAGGTTGACTCGCGTGACGGAATTCGTGAGACGGCGCTGGGATCTGGCCCCGTGTTCAACAAATAGCTGTTGTTGACCCGGAAAGGAGGAAAAGATATGTACGGGTACGCACTATTCGCCAGGTGGATCGTCCTCGTAGCGAGAAAGGGGATCGATTAGGAAGAAGAGAAGGATGAACCCGCCCGAGTCAATAGAGAACGGTAACGCGGCGTGTGCGTGCCTCGTCCTCTTCTCTTTCTCCTCTGCTTCCCCTCCCGGGAAAAAAGAGATTTCGGTAGGGCGGTAACGTAGTAGACGAGCGTGCCAAGCAGGCTTGTTTGGACGAGGATCTGAATGGATGACTGCTGAATACTTGGGTATGCTGGGCCAAGCGCCAAAACAAATTGTGACCTTGAGAAATCCCCAACAAAAACCGGGGATGGTAATTGAGGGAGGCAGCAGAACGACAGCTTAGCTGCGAACTGAAGCTGACAGGGTCGGAGCTGCGCAAACACCCTCGTTTTTTTTTCCCTCTCTACTTCTTGCGCTGGGCAAAAGGGCAAAGACTCGGTCGAGCCAAGAGTCCGTTTCTCTCCCTTTTTTCCCACTTGCAGAACGAAGAGACAGTGTGGGCGCCAGTCGGGTTCGAGGAGAGAGAGAGACACACAAATGCAACACACTGACTGACACACAAACACGACCTCGCTGTAGCAAGACACGGGTGTGCATCACATGTCAGCGATCGTCTGAGCGGGAGACCAATCGACGTTCCCGCACTTCGCAGGCCACCCCAGCACGAATCCCCACAAGTGTGGTGCGTGTGGCTCGAAGATCACCCCCGAGTGGAGCTGCAGCTTTCAAAGCAGTTTTTGCTGGCCCCAGAGAGTTGCATCTGTTCGTGTCGAGGCGCTGGTGCCAGCAGCCAAAAAAAACGTCGTCGCATTCGTCTGCACAGTACGACTTTTCTCCCCGCTTCCTTTTATTTAGGGCCTGCGGTGTACTGTGCAACAGCAGCCAAGCGCCCTTTTCGCCCGCGTGTGACTCGTTAAGGATTGAAACTGCCTCGACGTGATTCGTCCTTTTCTTCCTTTCCCCGAGATCGTGTTACTGCATTGTCAAGGGGGGTCGGGGTTTTGACCGTCCCACCAGAAACACTTGCACGACTCGAGTCCGACCTCTTCGGCTTCTAAAATTCGGAACCGGCTCTCCATCGCATGTCTGCTGAAGAATGATTCCATGAGTGATGGGGGGATATTGGTGTCAAGCGAATATCGGGTCAGTCGTCGAAATTGACCACCGCCTCTGAAATTGGACCGTTCCGAAGATGTGCGCTCCTGGCTGAAGGATGCTTGTCCCCCCCCCCCCGGTCGACTTGCTGGACGGCGACCACTGCGCCCTATCACCTACTAAAATGAAGTGCAGATGGACTAATGCAACAGCATGGCAATCCGGGGTAAAACTCCACCAGTGTGTACAAGTTGCTGCCAATCGACGTACAGTTTGCAGATGTACATAATAAAAGCGTCAGCCGGTGTAGGATCGTCTGTGCAAACCAAATTGTCAGGGCAAGGCCAATGAGGCGAGAGCATGCTCTGCTCTCGAAGTGCTCTTTCTCAGTCTAGATATATTAACAGCGTCGCGACTTCCTTCCCCTCTTGCTATACGTCAATGCCGTGACCAACGGCTCTTGGGAGCAACAGCAGCTAATCGCTCTTCGCCTCGTGCTAGAAACGTTACAACTGGTACCGGGACGACCACGCACGAAAGCCATGTGTCCTCCACAGAAGATCGTTGATCGTGCATTGCTCTTGGAATAAGATGATACCCAATGCACAACAGTGCAAAGGACGATTCCGTCCCTGTTCAAATGGACGTACAGAAGCAGCCAGCCCATCATCTATCCAGCTGACTCGGAATGAACCTCATTCTTGCGCGCAGACCGCTTTCTTACACCGCTTTCTTACACCATGGAAAGGAAGGAGGTCCGTTTTGCGACGCCCACGAGAGCAGCAGTAATAAGGTTATTACCGTATTCTTACATGCTGTGCAACATTGGGATGTCGGCTTACTTTCATATTTCCACTTTGTGCTTGCCTGCAGGTGAGCGCCACAGCCACTCGACACAAATTAATGATGCACACCTCCTCAGCAGGCCTATAGACTCGCGATTGGACTTGCAACTACCGAAAGTAAAATAACCATGCGGATGTGGTTGTTGGCGTGCACGTTGGCTCGGGCGTCTTGATGAGGTTATCCGGCAGTTGATCAATTGACAATACCATTTCAGGCCCTGATGGACGCGACCAAAGTACCGGCTTCTTTGAAATATCAAACCTGGGCAGTAGAGTCATGCTCTCGGCCATGCTTTCAATTTCCAGAGCAAGAAGATTATATCTTTTCCTAGGTTTGAGTGCCATTCATAGCAGATGTGTGTTCTAGCGGCAGACCTGAAGGCCCGTCAGCAGCTTGTAAAACCTGAAGGTGGCAGGTGCTGCTGCTTGTTAATCATACCTGAGTGGTGGTAGTTACGCGAAGACTGCCTGCCAGTCCCTGCCGTCCTCGATATTGGAGAGTCTGCATCTCGACAAAGTGTTCGTTCGATCGTGGGATCACCCTCGCAATGCGCTGTGAAGAGGAAACCCCAGGAAGTAGTTTTCGTAGACATCGTGAACGACAACGAGATGAAAGACTGGCCCTCCTGGCATCACATAGCAGGGAATTCGCATGTGCCTGTTTACCTCGGGACACAGGCCAGCATCTCTGTCCTCCTCTGTGTGGCAAGTCGAGCAAGCTGCTGATGCCCTAATGATGCCCAGAAGGCCTTGCTTGACTAATGGCGCCTTTATCCAATGGTCATCGTCTGAGCTTGAACTCGTGAGCGAAAGATGTTCCCCATTATAATCTGCAATGACGAGCATTCCAGTCGAGACTGTCTCGGATTCAGACAGATGCGCGCTCCTAGCTCGGGTCATGGGCGTTCGGGTCATGGGCTAGCCTGGCGGCCGACATGCCGGACCGTACGCACGATGTGGGTTGCTATTTACTTGAACACCTATCCATCCATCCCCCTCTCCTCGGACGAGGAGGATGGAGGGGAGGGAAGGAGGGGGGGGGTAGAGAGTGCCAACCGAATGCGAGCAGGGTAGGTGTCGCAAGCGGACGTCGTCTACCAGCGTCTCTCTGCTCTACCCTAGCTATCGTACCCAACTCCCGGGTCTGAAAAGGTGGGGCAAGACTTTTCAGCAAAGGAAGCTTGCGCACCAGGCCTTCTGAATGTCTCGAAAGAATTGGTCCAGCCTCGTGGGAGCAACCCATCGCGGATAGTCTGCCAATGAGGGAGCTACGGCGGGAGGGAGCGGAGGCCAATAGAATCGTCGATTGATCGCGATCTGACGTAGCGAGGCGTTCCCTGGGGATCGTGAGTTAGGCTGAGCCATCAGACTTAGTCTAGGATGGACCCCTCAAGAGAGGAAGAGAAGAACAGAAAGAGAAAGACGCGGCGCGGCGGAGAACCCCAGAGTCGGGCCAGCAGCGCCGCCAAGGGGACCCATTCTTGTCAGGCAGAGGTACCCTCAAGTATCCCTCCGAAGGGCGGAAGAGGCTGTTGCCGAGCCCTCGTTGTCTGGACCCTTGGATCTCGATGCAGCTCTGGTTTCTCCCTCGAGGCAGCGGCGGAAAGGTTGCGCGGGCTACTCGGGTCAACACACAGAGAGGGGTGTGTTTCGAGTCGATGATGCGCCCATAGAAGAGGCGTCGTGTTACGCCTGCACCGTGTCGCAGTGATCAGATTATGATCCACCTGGTCACTACGGTTGTACTAGAGAATGTGCAATAATGTACATCAGTATTTATGTATGCTGTGCTGGTATTCCTGAGTATGCACTATAGTACGACAGAATGCAATGCTTGGTGGGGCGGGGGCGTGTTGAGAGGTGACGTCCTGTATTTTTCTCGACTGCACTGCTGAGGCTCTGAGCAGTGACCAAGATGGCGGCAGCAGGTGGGGGATGAAGGGTGGGTGGTGGAAGGGACCCCGCTGCAGAGCAACCAGCCTTCCAGCGGCCCGGATTTCTCCAAACGCATTGCATTACCACCATGACCCTTGTGGTATGCGCGAACGTACTTGCGCAATACAGCAACGACGACCAGGGACGACGTACCTAGTCCGGTATAGTCACTATTGTCTACAGTAAGTAAGTCAGTACCGTTGCGGCGGGTCGGGAGAGAGTGGGCGGCAGGCGGACCGACCAGAGAGTTCTTGTTGTCTCACTGAGACGCCCAACTTGATGAATCACCATCGCTATGAAGTCGTCAATGAACCCCCCGACACGTCCTGCAACGTATGTATGTGTGTATGTATGCCGCTCCTTCTGGTAGATACCATCTAGATAGCAATTCTATATGAACATTATGTGCTGGCTGCGTCTGTGGGCTGACTGAAGTTGAAAGATTGTCTAATCACACTCGTCGTATTACCTATGCGTAAGTCGCCTCAATAGCCCAGCTTGTCAGGTGGGGTCTTCCTGATCCATGAGAAGCAGGGGTCCTCTATCTCTTTTTCGTCCTTTCTTTCTTGTACCAACATGTATCTCGTTCCTTCTTTCTGCAGGTGACCCTTTAGTAGGGATGTCATGAGCTGACGGCCCAGTTTATTAGGTAGTGACGTCGCCTACCTTTTTTCTCCTCGCCTGTCCACACCACCACCACCACCACATCCACCAGAGAGCCGAGGCCAGATGAATGATGTTGACATCCAACGCTTAGGCTGTTGGTTGAATCCATCCCGGTGCTCATGACCCAACCTTTGACACGCGCGTCTGTCTAGTTATGGCCTGTACCCATACTTTCTTTGCCTAAAAGACCGTTCAGGACCCTGGAGGCTATCGTTAGTCTTCGCACTCTGCTCTCGCATCGGAAGAGGGCGCAGTACTTAGCATGACCCTGTAATCCCAACCTCGCCGCATCATCTGCCCCCAGGAAACAGGAAAAACGAAAATCAAAGCATCTGTCTTTCTCTGGATAATTATCCCACGCAGCCTACTTTTCGCAACACACGGTCGCATAGAAAATTTCCTGTCCTTGTTCACTTAGTTTCTCATTTACTTTTTCTCCTTTGTTTAATTCCTCAGTATGAACCGTATTTGACGTACGAGATCTGATTTACGAGCACAATGGGAATCGAGGCGACTTATTCTCCATTGGTTATATTCACTCAAAAATTTGGCAACAATCCTCTCCCCACAACACGATATCGAGAGGTAGGAACGCCACATAACTCCAGGTGAGACCTCGACATTGCTTGCTATCTCACGCGCGAGTCCAGTGCCACTAATCAGCGAGATTTCATGTGGGCAGGCTAGCAGTGGAATCTCGACATCACCTTCATGGGTGCGTTCGATCCGCCAGACCCGAGCACGGAGCTGGGCGGCCAGTCCGCACTGCGCGCCGAACCAGACGCAGACGACGGTGTAGATCAGTTACGGGCGGCCTCCCCCGATCTAGGACACGAGGAGAAGGACCCCAAGGCAATCGCACAGATATTTCAGTGCCCGGTCGGCCCTCACATCCTGCGAGACGCCATAAAGCTGCCTTGTGGGCAGTGTCTCTGCAAGACCTGCCTGCCCGAGAGTTATTCGAGGGTGGGCATCGAAAAGACATGGCCTGGGACTTCCGATAGGATACCGGGCATCCGGTGCCCGTGTTGCGACCTGGAGCACCCGAGGGGCGACTGCTGGCCGGATTATCTGTCTAACAGGGCGCTCAAGAAGGTGCAGTCACTGGTCGCGACCTTATGCGTCTCGACGGTCAAGAATGGCAAGAAACTGGTGGAGGCCTTCGAGGCGCTGCACATCGACAGCACGGCACCCGAAGATGACGCCGACTCTCTCATAAAACAAGAGGATGGGAAGCCGAACGGCGCGATTGACAAGATGGAAAGCATTCTGCGCAGAGAAATGGACTGTGCAATCTGCCACTCCTTGCTTTACCAGCCGTGGACGACTCCCTGCGGGCATACCTTTTGTCATCATTGCATAATCAGGTCGCTTGAGATCAACTCGACATGTCCAAGCTGCAGGACAAAACTTCTCCGGCAGCACATCGATAATCGCCTGGGTCCACCGAATGATTTTATCGTGCGAGTCACCAAATACTTCTGGTCAGAAGATCTCGCACAGAGGAAAGAGCACGTGCGCAACGAGTCTCCTTATCCACCGGACGACACGGGTCTCAACACACCCCTTTTCGTGTGTACAGTATCATTTCCATGCATGCCAACTCTCCTGCATGTCTTTGAATACAAGTATCGGATGATGATGAGGCGGGTGTGGGATGACGGAAACGGCGGAAAGCATTTTGGTATGGTCCTGCCTGATGACCATAACGGCACGGCACGGGTAGGCGTTCATCTCCGCATCGAAGAGTTCACCAGACTTCCGGATGGGCGCAGCTACGTGGAGACTGCGGGCATATCTCGCTTCCTCATAAAGCGCCGCGGCCTGCACCCCGATGGCTACGCGATCGCTGAGGTGGAGGAATTCGAGGATGTCAGCCTGTGGGAAGAGGAGAACCGCGAAGCCGATGAGATTACCTCCGCCCCGCCTCTACCGGCGGACTTTGAGCCCACCACGCGCGACGACCTCAACCACATGACAACGAAAGAGTTGATGAGCTTCGCCTACGCGTCCATCCGCGCGCTCCGCCAGAACAGCCCCGCGTGGCTGCACGGACGTATCTTCACCGTTTACGGCCAGTGTCCCGACGACCCGGCGCTATTTCCCTGGTGGCTGGGCAGCATCATCCCGACGACGGAGACGCAAAAGGCGAGACTGTTGGAGCAAACCACTGTGCGAGAAAGGATGAAGATCTGCTGCGGGTGGATCTTGGATTGGAATGCGCAGAGGAGGAGTAGTAGTTGGTGAGCTTTGACTTTTTTCTTGTTGTTGAACATCACATCTCTTTCTGGAAATGGAAGAGGAGGATCAAAGAAAGGGAGAAGAGAATTTCTTTGCTGACGGGACGATTGGTTGACAGGACAGCATGTTGTCTGATGTAAGAAGGCATGCGGCCGAGTTGCTCATGCCTGCGGTTGTTCTTGGTTCTCAAGCATTCGAGATTGCTGAGGCTGGCTGTATTTAGAGTTTTGCACCTATGATTCCCCAGACTTTGAAAGATATCTGCATAATGCAATGCTCACCTTTTACTCCTTTCCACTCGGTTTTTCCAACGTGAACGATCGTTGTAATGATATGAGGCCAAGAAGCCGTTGAAATCGATTACACACCTTAAGCATCATGTGACAAGAACAACACCCTGCCTGATCGAAATAACTTGCTGTTTAAGGTTTATAGCTTTCGGTGAGGGTTTATAAAAATGACAAATTTCTTTTTTTCAATGAAGGGGTATCATAAGCCAGGGGGAGAAGCAGAAAACCTCTCCCATTCCCGCATAGCGTTGTGTCGCCACCACCTGGGCACACACATACATCCCTCAACCATCCGTCGCCATGGCTTCGACGGCTCCGTCGTTCTGTTCAGCCTCTACAGACGGCTCATCCTTGGCCTCAACTTCCTCGTCTTTCGTACCTTTCATGTCTGGTGCAGTCACCTTGTTATCGTTGTTTTGTGCATCTCCGCCAGCTGCTTCAACCTCCTCCTGCTGCTCCTCCACACCCTCCTCCCCACCCCCCTCTTCCTTTGGCTTCTGGTCTTCGAACAAGATGCTGATATCCTCATAAGACTCGATCTTGTCGAACAGCGCAAGACTTGTTCTGCTAGCTAGGCGCAAAGCCCGCCATGTATTGCTCGCCTTGCTTTCTATCGCCTCCCTCTTGGTGGTGTCCGTCGTCGGCATGTCTATCTCAAACTCGGCATCCTGGATGCCTCGCTGGAAACTCTTGACCTCTGGCAGCTTGTACCGTTTCGGGTCCTTGAGCTCCTCCATGGCCTCCTCGTCATCGCCTTCCTGCAGAAAATCGAGAGACAGAGGCTGCGTGGCGTTTGTTCGGATCTTCTTACTGGTGGTGTTGCGTAGGGCATCGTCGATGGCTTTCGCCCACTCGTCTGGGGCGATGGCCGGCCGCTCAATGAGAGGGCAGTTTTCAACCTTCCAACGGACCCAATTCTTGTCCCTGGAAAGAATAGTTTCGACCATCCTCAGAAAGTACTGGCCGTCAGTGGCAGACTTGAGGTATTCTGTGATGGTGTGCCTCATCGCCGTGGTCCATTTGATGTCGTCTTCGCCGAGAGCCTGGTCGAGGTATGCTACAGACTTGTTGACGGCTTGTACCGATGTCAACCTCTCTTTGGCCTGTGATGAAAGTGAGAGGAGGAAGTCCATAATAATGAGGGCTTGCACGAGTACGTAGCGCCGAAGGGACAAGTCGTTGATCTGCGTCGTTTTGTCAGCTGAGACGTCGATACGGAGTGCAGAGCAAACATGGGCTTACCTCGAGCTCGAATAGATCCCGACTGGTCAGATACTTTGGGTTGAAGGAGGTAGCAACGTCATCGTCATCTTCTAGAGAATCCAGTTTTCTCTTCAGGCCGCGCTTTTCATCAGCCTGTTTTGCAGACTTGGCCTCGTGTTGAACGGGATTCGCCTTGAAAGCCGTCAAGGTCGCCTCCAGCCCATTCTTGAATTGCGCTAGGTTTGTAGGCTCAAACAGCTTCTTGGGCTGATTGAAGCTTTCTTGAAGAGACCAAAAAACGGGATACAATGCGTCCGTGTCGAGCGGCTTGGGCGACGACATGTCCTTCTTTCCGCTAAAAGACACATTCTTGCCTTGGGACTGCTCATTGCTATCCCTAGCGCCGTTCTCCTGAGTGTCCACATCCATCTTATCCTCCGCGTCCTCCGCTTTTGATGTTTCCTGATCGTAGGTCGTGACGTTCTGAGTATGGTATTCGCCCCTAAGGTTGACCGAGCTCTTGTCGCCTGACGGAAGGCTCTGGAAGAGGAAGATGAAGACACGGCCAGAGAAAGCAGTATCCTCGGCGCGTGATAGCCGCCGCAGCAGCTCATTACAGCTTCTCAGTATGACTAATTTCTTGTCGTTGAAGTTCTTGGATATTATTCGCTTCCTACGCGACTCAAGATAATCAAAGATCTTGCGACATCCTGGAATCGTCTGACTGTCGAGCAGCTCTTCGATGAGCCACACCAGCAGGGCTGGATCGCACTGGCCTCGATCGGATAGGCATTGTAGTATGTCGAAGAAGTTCCAAACTTTGACGAAGTCGGAAGAGTCTATGGAGACACGGGCCTGAAAAGGCGTCAGCGGACTGGCTCTGACCAGTAGCTCGGCATCAGGGAATCACGTACGATCAGGTTGCTGAGGAGGCCCCGAGCTGCAGTCTCGATAGTCGCAAACTTTGCGTTACCGCGCTGGCGAGGCCCAGCAAGGCTCTGGGACTCGGCAAGATCTGAAGATGTCCCTGGCAGCCGGCTCAGAACATCTTCCAAATCGGATTCTTCGAGAGCAGGTTCGACGGTTGCCTCTAGCTTGATGGCGCTGGTCGCCTCCAGGGCCTCCTCAAAGAATTCGGCATATGCGGTGACGCCAGATACGCCATAATTATCGATCTCTAAAGAGGGCATCGCGGGCAACTTTTTTCTTTCGAAGTTGTAAGAATGAGGCGCTGACCGTGGTATGCGCCGCGGTGTCGCGACCGATCATTCAGACTCTGGGGGTTCAGTTGTTCCTTGTTGACAACATCAGGGACAATGGAAACGAAATGGTCGCTCAAGTCATGGGTCTAGGGAATTGTGCTTGGTGTAGAAGTTGGCTGAAACCATGCGGAAGTGCTTCGTAGGTGCTTTGTGAAGTTGAAAGGTTAAACCAGATACAGGGTAGGCAAACATTGAAGTACCCTAAAGGTCCTACTTCTACATGAACCGCGCGAGTGGAGACCCTGACGTTACTTCCATAGCTACCACTGCACCAACTCGCTAGCGTCGGCTACCACTGCATCGTAAGGCTGCCGTAAATTTCGAGAGCGCGCGCTCTAGAAGGCATCTAACGCGACGACAACATCACACTCCACCGGTCACGATGCCCACCGCAAAGAGACAGAAGAAGAGCGCTTCGTCACAGTCCTCCAAGAGTCAGCCATCTTCCAAGGCAGCAGAACCTGTCACAGAAGGGGAAACCGAGTTTGCGCAGCTTGCCAAGCAACACTGGTTGAAGACGACCAAGCGGGCGACCAAGGTCAAAGTCAAGAACAATGTCTTGAAGCAAGACATATGGGACCCTCTCGAGAAGGACAAGTTCCCAATCTCGTCGCTTCTGTCCCTAGAAGGTCTACAAATTCTAGAGAGGTGAGCTCCTCTGCCATGTCCTAGCCTCGCCATTGTTGCTAACGCATATTGCAGCTATCTCTGGCCAGGATACAGCGAACAGGCTTCGAATCACCATGTTCTCTTGGTTGTTCTCATTGTCAACGCAAAGCGCAGAGAGCGCCTGGAGACTTGGAGTGAGTTCAGCTGTGGAGCAGATTGAAAGGGAGTTCAATGCGCTGACTTGATGCTGCAGGCATTTTCGAGGACCGGCCTGACGATTTCTCTACCTTCTTCCGACGTGTTCTTTCGATGAGCCTCGACCGATCCCTCTCTGTTGCCGTTCGAACTCAAATAATCTCGTTTGTCATCTACTCCTTCCAGAGTCTGGACCGCGCCATTGTGCGAAAAGAATGCGCGCCGCTCGTGTCGATATCGATTTGGCATAATCTGGCGACGGAGAAGAAGCGAGACGAGAAGTTGGCCCAGAGCAATAATTTGCGCAAGGCATGGAGAGCTGCTGCCAAGAGGTACGATTCTGCGGACGAATCGACCAAGGCGCGGTTGCGGTTCGACAGGTCGTGGCTCTATACATTGGCTCTCGACTTCCTGAGCTTGCTGTTCACAGAAAACGCTGGTAAAGGTATGTAGGCACTCTTGATACCTGCCCTTTTACTCCCGCTAACAACTGGCAGAGGACGTACTGTACTGCGAGCGGGCTGTTGAGTTCCTCTCGGACTTACAGAGCCAATTACCAACCAGGCGTTATGCCAACTTCTTACTGCAGGACTTGCACATCATCACGGCGGCCAGCCTCTCGCCGGTCTTCAAGGCCGAGGAGAATGGGCTGTTACGCGACCTTTTTGCTTTGTTTTCTCACTACACCCACTTCACCATTGATGACCAAACAGGACACCAGCAGAGTAAGACCCAGGCATACGATCACCACTGTGCAGATCTCGCAAAGCTGCAGAGGACGGCATTGAAGCATTTCAAAGACCAGTTAACGGTGCTAGCACTGTCCAACTATGCCTCTATTGACGACAGAAAAGAGCTCGAGGGTCTTCTCGCTCCCCTCACCGATGACGAGGTCACACAGTTGTCCGTATTGCTGGACTTGAGGACATCATACCCTGAATCGACAGGTTTGACGGTTGATCGCAAGTTTCTGATCGAGGCATTGCTGTCTGCCTTTGAGAGACGGAAGACTTTCCAAGAGAGTGCTTCGGAGATGAGCGTTATGCCAAACGAGCAGACTGTCTTCGACCGAAGTCTCTTGAGGACTGACTCATACGATGGATCGCACCCGCTGGCGATACCGAAGTTGAATCTTCAATACCTTTCGGTTGGAGATTTTCTGTGGAGATCTTTGGTCTTGTACAGGTGCGAATCATTCTACGGAATCAGAAGTCACATCGAAGACGTCCTCCGAAGATTGAAGCCGGAGGTGACAAAGTCGGGTGAGACAAGCTTTCCCGGCTTTTCCAAAATGGCTTTACCAATAACAAAGCCATCGTGAGTAGAGATTGCACCCTGTCCTGAAGCCCCGATGCAACTAACATGAAGCAGCATTCTCGAGGTCCTGCCTACTTTGGTAGGAGATGACAAGCCAGCAGCTGTGCGCGCAGAGATCACCATTGATGTTCGCCGGCTCGGTGAAAATGTCCGCCGTGAATGGGAGTCTTTGCGACCAGACGATGTGGTTTTCCTTCTGGCGGTTGATGCCTCCAAGTCGCAAAAATCTGGCCGTGGCATTTCGACTGAGGCACAGAAGCTTGGTATCCTCTCTCTTCGTTCTGCTGAGATTGTCCAAAATCTCGACGACAAGGGACGGGCTATCCGAGACGCTAACGCGTATTTTGATGGACATGCCCGAAGCCCTGTGAGACGAATCAGGCTGAAGCTAGATTCGGCTATGTACAAGTCGGATATGCAACAAGTGTCTGCCGGCAAACCAGACGTGTACGAAAGCATCAACCTTGTTGTGCGAAGGAGCGGGAGGGAAAACAACTTCAAGCCTATTCTGGACTCCATCAAGAGCCTGACGCTCTCAGACGTGCCTCTGGCCTCGTGGCTGCATGAGGTCTTCCTCGGGTACGGCGACCCAGCAGGTGCTTCATACAAACATTTGCCGAACCGGCTCAAGAAGATCGATTACCGCGATACATTCCTCGATTGGCAGCACCTCATTGAGAGCCTCCCGGGGAAAATCATTGAGCCTGGCGATGATGTCACTGGAAGCTTCGGGCCTCCGTATGTTTTGGAGACTGCGGATCGTCCAGCGACAGAGCCTTCATCAAAACCTTCGAAAAAGAGACGAAGAGACGCGGAGCCAGCTCTGATTGCTGAAGTCGAGACTTTAAAGGTCTCGACATACAACCCCCCGAACAACGGTCCTTATCCTGTTGACGTGCCAAAGCGCAACACCGTGCGCTTTACTCCCGCTCAGATCGAGGCCGTCATCTCTGGCACACAACCAGGACTTACAATTGTGGTCGGTCCTCCAGGAACGGGCAAGACAGACGTTGCCACACAGATCATCAGCAACATCTATCACAACTTCCCTAAGCAGAAGACGCTTCTTATTGCGCACAGCAACCAGGCGTTGAACCAATTGTTCGCCAAAATTGTCGCCCTGGACATTGACGAACGTCACTTACTCCGCTTGGGCCACGGGGAGGAAGAGCTGGCCACCGAAGGAAGCTTCAGCAAACACGGACGAGTTGAATCTTTCCTTGAGAATAGGGATCGCTTTCTCGAGGAAGTGACGCGTCTGGCTGCCAGTATGGGTGCTCCTGGAGCTCATGGCAACTCTGCAGAGACGGCCGGATACTTTCATTCAGTCTATGTACAACCTGCTTGGCTGAAATTCACCGAGCTAGCCAAATCTGCAGAGGCTTCAGCTTCCGACATTGTGGCGGCTTTTCCCTTCCATCACTACTTCTCAAACGCGCCTCAGCCACTGTTTTCACCGGAAGCAGACCGCGAGGTTGTGCTGGAAGTTGCTCAGGGTTGTTACAGGCACATATCGAGGATCTTCTCAGAGCTAGCTGATGCGCTGCCGTTTGAGATCCTGCGTCGTGACAAGGAGAAGGCCAACTACCTCCTCACGAGTGAAGCTCGAATCGTCGCGATGACCTCAACGCATGCCGCCATCAGGCGTGGAGAAATCGTGCAGCTTGGCTTTCATTACGACAATGTTGTCATGGAGGAAGCAGCCCAGATCACCGAGATCGAGAACTTCATTCCACTAGCGATGCAGAAGCCAAGGGACGGGAAGAATCCTCTTCAGCGCGTTGTTCTCTGCGGTGATCATTTCCAGAACTCGCCCGTCATTCAAAATTTGGCCTTCAGAGATTTTGCAAGCCTGGAGCAATCCATGTTCTCCCGCCTTGTGCAGTTGGGAGTGCCGACTATCACGCTTGACCAGCAGGGTCGGGCTCGTCCATCCATCGCTCAGCTATACCAGTGGCGGTACCCTCAACTAACCAACCTACCCCATGTCGAGACATCAGAAGAGTTCCTCGCCTCCAACGCCGGCTTCAAATACGATTACCAATTCATCAACGTGGGCGACTACAAGGGCAAGGGAGAAGCAGAGCCCGTGCCGCACTTCATACACAACCTCGGAGAGGCCGAGTATGCCGTGGCCATATTCCAATACATGCGGCTTCTCGGCTACCCTGCGTCCAAGATCAGTATCTTGACCACCTACGCTGGCCAACGGGCATTGATCAGAGACGTCCTCTCTCACCGATGTGCTAAAAATCCCATTTTCGGTATGCCCAAGATCGTTGCGACCGTTGACAAATACCAGGGCGAGCAAAATGACTGTAAGTGACCAACTACTGGCCACCTGGCTCTGGTACGTGACCACTAACATCTTCTGCAGATATCATCTTGTCTCTCACAAGGACAACCAAAGTAGGCTACCTGCGGGATATACGTCGGCTTACCGTGGCGCTATCGCGTGCACGGCTGGGCATGTACATCCTGGGCCGTCGCGAGGTGTTTGAGAGCTGCTACGAGCTGCGACAGGCGTTTGAGCTCCTACTGCAACGACCAGACAAGTTGTCGCTGGTGGTCGGAGAGCTCTGGCCATCGCAGCGCAAGCTGCCAGAGGACATAAACGAGGCTGTCCCAGGCGAGGCAGTCATGGAGGGCGTAGAACATCTGGGCAAATACGTGTTTGAGATGACACAGACGAAGATGGCGCAGCTGCAGGGCGACAAGGGGCTCCCAGCCGGCGAGGCCATGGCTCTTGAGGAGACTACAGCGATTGATGACCTTGCACCTATTCCAGAGGAAGGTGAGGACGAGGAGCCAGTCAAGGGGTTCGAGGCCGAGGAGGACTAAGCCGGGCACCTCGACGTTGATTCATTTGGGGCTGGCGTTCAGATGCGGTAAGGATGTTGACGGCCAATATGATTTTGATTAAGACACCGCAGGGCAGTCCCGAGGGCAGGATAGATGTCAAAATGCTTACGGCAGTTGACTGAGAACAAGCTTCACGCCCACAAAAACATTAAAAATACTAGCGTCTGGGACCAACCATGCGATGTCGAACCGAGCTCATCGCCAAAAACGCGCTTCCTGCTGACCCGCAATATAGTACATTTGGAGCGATGAAGCGCTGGACGCCTGCCTTTCGAGTCGTTGCGAAGGACTGTGAGCATCCCTTTAGGGTTGCTCAAGAGATACATATATATGTCTACGCTGTCCATGTGGTGTCGGGAAGAAAATCGCCAGTGGCTGTACTTGGCTTAGGTGTCGACTCTGCTTCAGATTTCTCACCCCATTTCTGCAGATGCATGTGATCCTTGGAGTATATTCCAAAAGGAGTCGGGCCAGTTCATGGCATCCGGCTGGATCATGGGCCACATGGCAGCATCCCCTGGCCCGACAATCATGTCCATGGCGCCGCCACCCATGGGCTCCATGTGAAACCTGGCGTGGACGTCGTCGTCCTCCGTGGCAGCGTGAGGCAGTGCGAAGCCGTTCGACTCGGCTGGAGGGGGGTAGCATGGAGCATACGGGACGTGTGTGGCCGACGAAGAAGGAGGGCATGACAAGGTCTTCCTCGCCTCGGCGACAGCCTTGTCGGAAGACGAGCGGGCGCCCCTGGCCCGAATGTCCCTCATCATGTTCCAGGCGAGCTTGGAGCCTCTCGAGTTGTCGCTCAGCGCCTTGAGCACGTGCATGCAGGTCTCGACGTCTTCCTCCAGGTTGGTGATGCTGGCACCGGCCTCGCCGCTGTTGCTGACGACGTCTCGTCTCATGAAGGCGCCCGCCATGACCATGACGGAGCCTGCGCAGACGAGACACGAGACCATCTGCCACCAGGGGTAGTTCATTACTATGTCCACCGTGTCGGTGACGTTGTGCATGAGACGGGCGATGGACTGGGCCTCGGAGGCGCAGATTCGGCCGTACTCCCTGCTTCGGCTGTTCTGATCGGGCGGGAGGGAGGTGCCTCCTTCGATACAGGTGTAGTAGAGATAGGGTCGGTAGATGAGTGTACGCAGGTGGTGGAACTTGATGGCCAGCATGTTTCTCTAATGGGTATGGATCAGCCAAGAGAAGATGCAAGGTAAGGAATTGATGGGAGATGTTGGATACCAAGAACCTTGCTTACCTGTCGTTTGAGGGTGACAGATTTTTCAAAGGCATGCCCAAGATCGAAACGCAGGAAACGAGGCAGCTTCTGCTTCCAGGCCAGAAGAAGCTCATCACAATATTTAGTGTTTTGCAGTCTGGCTGCGATGGTGCGCCGAGGCTGATAACATTCTCGAAGCACACGCCCGATGATGGAAGAGAACTCGATGATGCGAACAAAGTACTCACCAGCGCTTGGATGAGGATGCGTGATGCTGCCGCCATCCGGCGAGGAGGAGTAAGAGGAGAGGGAAGACGAGACGGCGGCTTCTCCATGAGATGCATGTGAGTGGACGTCCAGGTCCAGACTGTCGCCTGCCCGCCAAGGTAAGGGGACGTGGCAGTCGTCGTCGGCAATGGCTGGTGGTCGGCCCAGCTGCAGTGCCGTCAGGCGATCGAGCACGTACAGCGAATACCACACTTTGTTTCGGACCTCGGGCTGTTCTAGCACCAGGCCTCCTGCTGCTGCTGTCGAACCTTCTCCCCTCGGCGTTGTTGTTGCTGGTGTTGTCGATCCATGCTCGTCGATGCTGACGTGCAGGCCAATACTCTGTCCCAGGCGCACAGCGAGGCCAAGAGAGACCCAGCACCTCTCGATCTCAGACGTGATCAGCAGGTAGAAACACTGGGCCAACAGTGCAGAGACCTGAGTCAGAGATCTCTCCAGCGTGTCGTAGTGGGACAGCACGAGAGAGCAGTTGAAGAGTTTCTGGTGGACAGACACGGCACTGCGGCCTTCGGGACGAAATGAGTCGTAATAGGCTCCGACGGCGAGCAGTGCATACAGCAGAGAGAGCCAGGAGTGGGTCAGATCGGCGGTGGACCCATCGGCCTGCAGAGAATCCAGTCTTGCCTTGAAGGACGCCTTGTCAACAAAAGGATAGGCCTCGTGGACAGTCGAAAAGTAGATAGTCAGGTAGGTGTCGACTTGTGCTCTGCTGGGCAAATCAGACAGTGGGTTCTGGAACGACCGGGCCGTGGTGAGGGCCTCGGCATCATAATTATCGACCTCGTCACCATGATGTCCTTGCCCGGGACCGCCTTCGCCAGAAGCAGCAGCTGATGACTGCTTGACGAGGTTGAAAAAGTGAATGTCGCTGACTTCGCCGACGTATCTCGGGCTCTGGAGGCATGGGATTACAACAGAGCTGCCAGACGTGCTATTCTGCGAGCTTGCGGCCGTCGCATCCGACGAAGCACGGGGCAACAGGTGCGCCTGGATGCACGCGAGACTCTTGTTGACCTCGGCCTGTGCGCCAGGAGGCAGCTGCGGCGTCAGGGCGTGCACTGCCTGGTGATACCTCCGGAAAATCTCCTCTGGGGGGCCGGTAATCTCCTCCGGGTCTGAGGTCGCACGCGAGGTGGCATGGCTGTTGTTGTTGCCATGCAGCGCCTCATCGCCCCAGGAACATGTATAGTCGTACCCGGCACAACGCCCACATATTGGCCGCTTGCCATCGCACTGGCATGGAACCCGTCAATAACAACAATTCATGGGCTAGATTGAACAATCATAAAACGCCAAGGCGGGACAATATGATTCTACGAAGAATGGAGAATGAAAGAGTGAGGATGAGATCAGACAGTGAAAGAACCTTGACAAAACCACACAGCAAGCATACCTTGGACTTCTTTGCGCGGCAGCTGTTGCACGCGACGGTGATTCGCTTTCGTTTCAGAACGGGTTGTTCGGCCGGCTCACTCGCCATGGCCGGGTGCTCAGTTACAAATGTGGCACGTTCCAGACGGTCGGGAAGACAAGAAATTGTCTAGGAGCCCAACATACAACTCAGAGGCAGGGCGGAAAAGAAGGGAACGTTTGGGTGGAAGCCGGGCGGATCTGTAGGACCAAGAGGTACTTATACATAGTAAATGATGTAGGAATTTGTCGACGGCCAGATACGGCCAGAGAGACATGAACTCAGCCCACTCAGCCCTTGGGGTTTCCAAGAAAACCCTCTCTGGTCAGTATGCAGTATAGATTATATCCGTCATAGCCGCCCTTCCCGGCCTATCCGTCACCGAAATGTGTCGATTACATCAGCGACATATCTCCCAAGAGCAGGTGGAATGATGATTTTTTTCTTCCTAGCATGATGCAGTGGATCTATTTCAACTGCTGAGTCTTTTTAGAATACTTATTTCTCCATTTTCAAATAATTCCCGCAGGTCTTCTTAGCCTATTGTTGCCCTTGAACGAACATTGGTGTCATCACTGCCACATTTCCCGGCTTGTCTATCTGAGCAGCTTGAAGCCAAACACTTGCCAATAAACACCTAATCAGTTCATGTACACAACTTCTACTGCTTCAACAAATTGACAAAATAACATCCTTCATTTGAAACCCTCCGATATCACGAGAATTCAAGAAAAGTGAACAACATGCCGGCACGGGACGACAAAGGCTTCTACGACATGCTCGACAGCATTACCAACACTGGCGACGAGGATGCGGTCCAGTAGAACAAGCGCATCAAGGAGGCAGAAATCAGTGCAGACGCCGCGGAGCCCAATGCTGAGGAGACGGCGGCGATCCGTCGCGAACTTCAGGCGGCAAAGCATCACGACGACAACTCCACCACAACAACATCGAAAGCCGACGGAGCCCGGATCCCATAGCCTTGCTTGATTCTATGAACAAGGCTACGAGATTGGCTGGCGTGTGGAACCATAGACCAATTGTGCTTAGACAATACTATTAGAAGTTTGGATTTCTGGGTGGCTTTTCCCTTTTTCTTTTTTGTTTCTATGTTACTGGTTGTGAGAGGACAAATCCAATTCCAAAGCAACAACTTTTTTCGCATTTGACAATAAGCCATGTGATTGAAGGAGTACGTAATGACGTCCTAAACTGAAGCAGGATGTCACTTATAGCAACGACATGTGATCACCTTTGCCTGCATGAGCTGAACTTTCTGGCCTTACCACTGCATCATTGGCTCATTGGGTGCTTATTCAATGTTGATCGCCTCCTGATCTTGACCTTACAAAGCGTAGATGGAAACTCTGGAGACTGCGCATCGCATTATGCTTAATTCTGAGATGGTACTCTAGACGGTCCTCCTTTACAAGACCGAGCATGGTGCTTTGTTATGGGGTTTTCTTCCCTTTTTTTCTTCTTCTTTCTTCTTTTCTCTCTCCAACTCCCCCCCCCCCCCAAAGGCGGTGGTTTCTTTGCCATCTTCTCGACCGTGTAAGTGCCTAACGGTAACGTACATTCTTTGCCACCACCAACCGAGGTTTGAGATAGGGAAGAAGTCTCACGATGTAGCTGCTAGGAAAAGAGATAAGCATATGCAGATCATGCTATGGCAACAGCGCTTAATCAGACAAATCCAGGGCGTTCCTTGCCATCTTGCATGATTCCGAATGCCTACCTGGCCATATTGGCTCGGACCAATCCCGTCTTTCCCGTCGTACCCGAACTGGTCGCTTACATGGGGAAAAGTTGGTCTGGGCCTGATGTCGCCACATGAAAATGGAGCTCTTACTTTAGTATAGAAGAAAAAGGAGCGTCATACTTGCCTGAGTGACCTTGACCAAGATGATGCATACACCTGCCAAACACAAGCAGTCACACATAAGGTAGCACCAAGAGTATTGCGACGGACAATCGCAGGCCATCTTTGACCCAACCAACCCAGGTGACCTTGACTGCCCGGCCCAAAGCACCAATCCTAGAGCCAGACACCATGCCTTCATACAGTATCAGACGCACGGGTCGCCCTTACACCCTCGACCACCGCGTCTATCTTGAGCGGGATGGGCAGGTCGTCTCCCCGTTCCATGACATTCAGCTCTTCGCGGACGAGGAGCACACCGTGCTGAACATGGTAGTCGAGATACCCCGGTTCACGAACGCCAAGTTTGAAGTGAGGTGAGCACGCTATGTAGTTAAAAGCGTGTGATCATTGCTGACCAATGGCTCAACATTTACAGATCTCGCGGGATGAAGAGTTGAACCCCATCAAGCAAGACGTCAAAGATGGGAAGGTCAGATATATGAAGGACTCTTTTCCTTATAAAGGATATATCTGGAATTACGGCGCTCTGCCTCAGGTATGCCGATAATTTCTTGTGGAGGGAGCCTTTGCGCTCAGGTGGCTGACCAAATCAAAAAGACATGGGAAGATCCACACTTTGTTCATCTCGACATTGGACACAAGGGAGACAATGATCCTCTCGATGCTTGCGAGATAGGTACTGCGGTGGCAAGCCATGGCGAGGTCAAGCAAGTCAAGGTCCTGGGCATCATGTGCCTCATCGACGGGGGTGAAACGGATTGGAAGACCATCGTTATCGACGTCAACGACCCCGTGGCTTCTCAACTTAACGATATCAAGGACGTCGAGATTGCCTTTCTAGGCCTTTTAGCAGCCACCCAGGATTGGTTCCGTATCTACAAGATGCCCGACGGAAAGCCCCCGAACACGTCGGGCCTGAACGATCAATTCAGAAACAAGCGGTACGTATAACGTCATTCGATCCTAGACGCTTTTTTTTTGTTCGTTTTCTGACTTTTATAGTTATGCCAACGAAATTGTCCAGGAATGCAATGATGCCTGGAAACGCTTGATGTCTGGTGAGGTGGACGGTGGTCTAATTTCGCGGTGTGTGCCGGTTTCATGCCCTCCTCTTGTGAATTCTTGAACTAACTTTGAACCAGGGCCACGGCGTCGAGCAGCAATTTGGGCAACCAGATTGACAAGTCGGCATCGAGCAACCCGAAAGAAACTGACTACTTGCGAGAGCTTCCGGAACCCCAGGTTGGTGGTTGGTTCTTCGCAGGTCGAAATGGTCAGGGAGCGGCAGCGGGACGGATCTAATAGGTCCTCGAGACAGAAGGTCTTGAAGACTCATGAATGTATACTTCATGGTCGCATCTGTACTTAGCCTTAGCTCTTGGTCTGAGTTATTTATAATTGCGAATATGATTTGACAATTCTATCCGTCGACTTTTCTACTTAAAAAAGGCATACTAAAATTTCGGACGTGACCTTATACATGTGACGCGACTGGCCCACTTGAATGCCATAAATGATGATTATTTGTAGAAGTCTCACCTGAAACCATATCATAATCACACATGTGTCCAAAGCCTCAGACAATAGGTTTCAAGAACACCATATAGCGGCGGTTCCCCCTTCCCAATGATGCAACGTCATGTTTCCAATAGATTGGGAATCCAAGCATCATCCGCCCTGCCCATGTTGTGTCATGTGTCAAGGTGAAGTTAATTATGCTGGATCTGGCGGATCTGCCGGCAACAACGGGCGTGCGAGCTTATGTAGACTATGAGCCCTTGACTCAGTCGACGTTGAGTAGTATACAGTCCGATTCAGGCTATCAGTTCCTCTCGAGCAGGACTTTTTTGTTTTCAAAATCATATCAATCCATTTCGGCAACCCAGGCACGAAGCATGTGAAGGAAAATTTGCAGATCTCCTGGACGACAAAACACCCCATCAAGCAACAACAGCACGGTGCCAAACAACATGAGGCTCGTTGTAAAGCTGGACCACGAGCATGAGAACAAGATGTACACGTCTCTGGATGTGGTGACGGGTGTGGTCTGCCTTGAAGTCAGGCGTAGACTCTCTGTATCCCAATTAGAATTATCTCTCGAAGGTAGGTGGAAGCGGGTCCTGCCTCAACAGTAACAACGGATACTAGATAATCAATCACTCTTGGGCTTGTAATGTGCTGATAACACAAAATCCAGCGAGGCTTCCGTCATCGGACATTGTCACTATCGGATTAGAATACCCTCCAACCCTCCTCTACCACAAGGTTAGTAGCGTTGCCTTCTACTCAATATCTCTTCAAGATGCAGGCGTTGTTGACGTCTCGCAGGTTCTTTACATGTCCCAAGTCCTTTTCCCCATCGCCCCGTTGAGCTCATCAACACGGTACACGCTGGGCAAGGGACGGCACTATTTCACCTTCGGCATCGATTTTTCTCTGCTTTCCCGCTGCATAGACCTAGCAAAACTCCAATTCCCCGTCCTGGAGCACGCACACCGGCAGACTGGCTGTGTCTTTTATGTGATTTGCGCAACTGTCAAGGGATGCGGCTCTTTGAGACGCCCGATTCGCCAGAGGATAGGCTTGACATCTGTCCAAGTCGACTCACCTAACATTTCGTCTTCTGCTCGTGGGCCCTCCAAGGCCTGCCGCGTTCTTCCCGAGACCATCCTCGGTACTGAGATACCACACGAGCTGGAGGTGGTTGATGGGTTCCTCCCTCCCTACAGCCCTGCCCTTGTTCTCGGAGCGAGTGTCGGTGGCGGCGGTTTCCTGCGGGTCGGCGATGCTCTGCCTCTGAGCCTGTGGGTCACGGTACCGACAGCTGTGTCGCAGAAGCTCAAGATCTCCCTGCGAAGCGTCCGTCTCTCCCTCATGGACATAACTGTCGTCGATAAAGGAGGCCGGCGAGAATTCACGCTCACGGGTACCGTTATTCGACAAGTCTTCTTCAATCTTTCCCTGGAGACAAGGCCCGGAATAGAAACCACACAAATCGATCCTGCGTTGTGGCAGGGCGCTCTCGTTCCATCACGACCGTCGTCAGAACGCTTTGCAAACGAAGTGGATCACGAAAATATGCTGCAGGTCCTCTGTGAGTTCTCCTCTGACAAGTTATCAGATACCACGGTAAGTTCTGTAGAGAGCATTTATTCTTTCTCATTACTATGTTGCATAAGTACCTAGCTGACATATAATAAAGTTTGTGACATTGCTGATCCCCGTTCACGTCGCCGGTGCCGAGCCTCCACCAAGTTACGAGGTAATACCAATTGCAGCTCATGATACCGGCCGGGGGAGGTTCCATTAAGCGTCGATCGAGACTGATGGTCTAGCAAAGGTGTCATAAGAGGAGTTCGTCTTTTCTGGTAGTGTTTATCATCCTGAATGTCATGGTTAGCGTCAGGCAAATACTCGAGGAAGCCTTGTTGTGCATTTGCTCTTCCAGTCTTGATCATTTCATATATCAGATCTCATCCACTTCAACGTTTTGTGTATTTGCACGATAATTATATCATGAAGGCATCCATGGATCGACAGAGAGTACTAGAGTTGAGAACTTTATTATCCAGTTGATAGCCCACTACCCATGCGTCGTACAATTCCTTCTATACTGTGCAAACTCTTCACAACATGGTTCTTCACATCTCAATAGAGAGAAGAAGAAATTTCAAAAGAAAATCCTAGCAATCAGGGCAGGAGATCAAAAGTGGCTAAGCCTTTCCAAGCTTATCGAGTGAATTGAAATGAACGCCCGCGTAAGGAGACGCCTGCCCCTTGTCAAGAAGCTCATCCTCAATGTCCATCAAGCGGTTGTACTTGGCCACCCTCTCACCCCGAGCGGGTGCACCCGACTTGAGGTGACCTGCCCGGAGTCCGACAGTAAGGTCAGCAATAAAGTCATCGGTTGTCTCGCCTGAGCGGTGAGAGACAAAGACGTTCCAGCCAAGTTTTGTGCACAGGTTGTTCCTACAGCTCTGGTCAGCCCCTGGTTTGTTCTTGATTGGATTCGCTCGTTTTTGACTTACGCCTCAATAGCTTCGCTCACAGTCCCAATCTGGTTCAGCTTGAGCAGCATCGAGTTGCATGCCTTTTTCTCCTTGGCAATCTTGACCCGTTCGATGTTGGTGGTCAACAGGTCATCGCCGACCAGCTCGATCGGGCAGTGCTTGTTGAACTCAGACCACGACGGCCAATCTTCCTCGGCAAAGGGATCTTCCAGAAGCACCACGGGGTACTTGGAGAGCAGCTCGCTATAGAGCTTGGCCAGCTCGTTAGGAGACACTTCCTGTTTACTCTTGTCCTTGAAACCAAGATCGTAGGCTGTGCCGCTGAAGAATTCAGACGAGGCCGGGTCTATTCCAAACTTGATCCTCCCCGCGTACCCAGCCTCCTCGACGGCCGTGGTCAGCAGCCGAAGGCCCTCCTCTGGGCGATGAATGGGCGGGGCAAAGCCTCCTTCGTCACCTAAACCCGTCGCTTCATCTCTTGGTCAGCATTTTCTAATGATAGTTTTGCAATGTCTGTAGAAATCATCGTACGAGACCTTACCTGTTTTGTCCCATTTCTGTTCAATGACCTTTTTGAGTTGATGGTATGTCTCAGCTCCCATGCGGACCGCTTCTTTCATACTGGTGGCCCCAACTGGGGCGATCATGAACTCTTGGAAGGCCATCGCGTTTCCGGAATGGGCACCTCCGTTCAGAACGTTGAAGAAGGGGACGGGCAGCACATAGCCCTCGGAGAGACCGGCTTCCTTGCGGAGGAATTCGTAAAGAGGTACGTCCTGGGAAAGTGATTCTAGAGTGTCAGCCTCCTCCCATGACTCCCGAGGTCCTAGAGACATAAGCCTTGATTGGGAACTTTGAACACACAGCAGCCGCGGCCCCAGCCCTTGCGCAAGCCATGCTCACGCCAAGGATGGCATTGGCACCCAACTTCGACTTGTTCTCTGTGCCGTCAAGACCACGCATGAAGTCATCTATGGCTTTCAGCTGGGTCTTGGGATCGAAGCCCTTGTCGATGAGTGCAGGAGCAATAATGTTCTCGACATTCTTGACGACGGTCTCAACTCCCTTGCCGTTGTAGACCCCTTCGACCTGATCCCTCAGTTCGACGGCTTCCGTCGACCCTGTTGAGGCGCCCGAAGGTACAATGGCTCTGAATTTGCCTACCATTTCAGGTCAGTATGGCCTCAACCAAGTCATGAGCCACTTGTGCGTCGAGTTTTACTTTACCTTTAGCTGTGGTCACATCGACCTGCACTGTCGGGTTGCCCCGAGAGTCCAGCCGTTCTGCGGCGTGGATGGCATCAATCATGATGAACGAGGATTGAGACGACACGAAGACGATATGAACAAGGTGGACCGCAAGTGGGAAAAAAAGAGATGAAGGAAAGAAGAAGAAGAAAAGGCAAGAAAAGAAAAGACCAGCTGATGACGCTATTACTACCCCTCCACTGACGTGTGCCGACCGAAGTGAAATAACGAGATATTTCACGCTGCCGAACCGGACGGACCGTTATGGCCAAGTCCGGAACCCGGGAAGATCGGTACCAACGGCACGGCCGGACAGCGGATTGGGACACTCATATCAAAGATACCCTGCTGAAAAACAGCACGTCTTGTGTAATTTTTTTCTCTTCTTTTTGCCCCCATGATAAAGTACGTCTTTCTTCACTGCGGGAAATCTCAAAGGTACATTGCTCCTGTCTTGAGTTATTTTTTTTATTAATTACTTTGCACCGCCGAAGTGACACTGGATGGCAAGAAGGGACTTGGCTGCAAGCGAGTAGAGAGACGAAACAGGAAATATAGTTACAATGACTAATACGTACATAAGGGCTAGATTTTAATTGCTAGGAAAGCCATGTGGTCATGATGGCCCGCTCAAGGTTCTCTTCCCAGCGGTCGAACGCCACACATCATGGGGACAGCTCCTCGTCGTCAGAGCCGTGGACAGGTCTGGACAGGCAGGTGTCGCCCGAGCTGAACCTGAGCGAGATCAAAGCGCCAGCACCCGTCCTAAACCCCAGCGAAAATCCTACAGCCCGATATTCATCCCTTGAAGACGGTATACCCGACCGCCGTCGACAGAGCCTGGCCATACGCGAAGACGAATTCTCCGCTGGAGCCAGTGCAGCTGATGACAGCGAACGGCTATGGGAAGAAGAGAGCCAGGGCGGCCGACAATCTCGTGGAGGCCATTCGGAACATACCATCACACAAAGACGAACAGGCAACGATGAGGAAGAAAATGAAGGGTATGAAGGCCCGTTCGAACTTGCTAATCTGGCCGAGATGGCTTCGGTCGGAGCGGTCGAGAACGAGTCCGAGGCACACTGTTATACACACCGCAGTCTGGAGCAAGAGCTCGGACGGCCTGAGCTCGTGTTGGTGAGGGACCCAAAGGATGAAGGGCGTGCGACTGCCCCCAGCCGCGTGAGCCGGCTAAAAGTCAACATCTTCATCCTGTCACACCTCATCTTCTTCTCCATCATGGGGACACTGGCTCGCCTGGGCCTGCAGGGGCTCACAAAATATCCGTTGGCTCCAGTTGGATTCGATACCATTTGGCCCAACTTCGCCGGCACCCTGATCCTCGGCCTGTTGTCCGAAGCGGCAGAGCTGCTTCACCACCCAAAGAGTGCCAGAAGCATAGCCAGGCCGCCGGTTCCTGAAACGGCGCCAGTCCACCACGCGTCCGACAGCGAAAGGTCGACAGAGTCCGGCGAGACGAAACGAGCTCAGCCAGAGCCCTCGATCCCTATTCCACTCCACATTGGCCTGGCCACAGGCTTCTGCGGCTCCCTGACGACCTTTTCCTCGTTCATGCGAGACAGCTTGCTGGCCATCGTCGGTGGCCCTACCGTGACGCCCACAACGCCATCGCCTGGTCAAGACTTCATGTCTCTGGTCAGCGTCCTCATTGTCACCCTTGCGGTGTGCATGGCGGGTCTGAAGGCTGGAGCACATATAGCCATCTTTCTGAAGAGCTTCGACAAGAGGATTCCCAGGCGCGTGGTGCGCAAAATCGACTACATTGTCGTCGTCCTTGCCATCGGCTGCTGGGCCGGTGCTGTCATTATGGCCATCGTACCACCCGACCGCCCTTCTGGGCCCGTCGGCCACAAGACATCTTGGGCGCAAGAGACCTGGCGCGGGGAAGCGGTCTTTGCCCTCGCCTTCGCCCCACTGGGTTGTCTCCTGCGGTTTCTGTTGAGCACCAAGCTGAACCTGCGCTGCGTCGGGTTCCCGCTAGGGACCTTCTGCGCCAACTCGCTGGGCACCCTTGTGCTGGCAGTGAGCTGGGACCTCCAGCGGCTGCCGGCCCAGCGGGCATCGGCGTGGATCGGGGGCAACCTGGTGTCGTGCCAGATCCTGCAGGGGATTGATGATGGCTTCTGCGGCTGTCTGACCACGATCAGTACTTGGATTCTGGAGTTGAATGGGCTTCGGAGGGCGCACGCGTATATGTATGGGTCTATCACTCTAGGGACGGGGCTTGCCATCGTCATTGTGGTAATGGGATCGATGAAATGGGTAGACGGGATAGAACAGCCAGTCTGCACAACGATCTAAAGGCTGCTTGGTTAAATCTGTGCATGTAACTCGGAGTAGACGGTGCGCGGTCACAGTCCGAGTAGAGAGGCGCGGAGCATCCTGGTATATATCTGGACCCTCGGTACAGGAATTGTCATTGTAGAAGATTTGAACAGGTGCATCGATAACAAGATCTCATCATGCCAAAGGCCTAATGACACTCCTCATCAGCTGGACTTGGGGGGCGAGTCTGGTAGGTAGAGAATGAGGCCGAGTCGCCTCGTCGAATAGCATCGCTGTAGCAGCGTAGCCACTCTGTCAGACACGCAGCGCTGCAGGACCCTACCTGCAGTAATATGCAAGTCACAGTAGTGACATCAGTCATCCCAATTCAAGGCCAGGACTTACTAGAGTCCGATGACCTTGTGGCTTGTGAGGCTCAGCTCTGCGCGCCCCTCTCCTGTGCTACTCACTCGGCTTGCCACCAGATTTGATTCATCAGCGGCCGATGACTTGAGTCGTCGCACGGCGAGAAAAAAGCGTTGTCGTCATTCTGCAGATGCACAAACTTTTTTTCGGGGTTACGGAAAATATTTCGACAAGCTGGTCGATAGGCTGTCGATCTGCGCAGAGTCTAGCAGGCTACTGCATTCATTCCTGTTTCCCTACTCGTCGTGCTTTCTTCCGTCGGAAAGACCGGGATTCTCAAACGCCGGCACGTTGCTCGTCTTTTCCAAAGAAGAAAAAAAAGATATATGTCAAGTGGCGTTGCAGCAGGGTGAAATCCTGAAGTAGAAACCCTCATGGTGAACAGGGTTGGTGACGCCAATACCATGGTACACCCACAATGGGACTAGACCTCGAGCAGTCATGCCTCATCTCCTGCCCGGAACGACAGCCAAAGATTGAAATTAGACATGACCAAAGAATGCTAAGGAGTCCGGGGGTCTGAGCATTGGTGCGCTCTGTTGGGAAAGGGAAAAGAAGAGAAGAAGAAGTAGAAGGAAAAGGGGCACACACGCATGCATCATGGTATGTACTCATAGTACTTTGCAGTCAAATGATGGACTTCTCTGCCCGAAAGCAGGTCAGGCCATCAATCAGTGGCCAGACCATTCTCTCGAAAATGGTCCATGTTACATGCATGTGCTTACTGTGCGTGCTAAGGGCTGGCTAGTAGGCTGCTGAACACCCGCTACAAACGCTACAAACGCTACAGGGCCACAGGGCCACAGTGCCTCAGTAGCCTTTCTCCCGTTAGAGTACTGGAAAAGTAGGAAAGTACCAAACCTAGCCTCCTCCAACAAGTACTTTCAAGACAAAGAATAGCAAACTGCCTTGAAACAACCCATATACGCTCTGTGAGAGGATGGTCCAAGCACAATGAATCCAGACAAAGGGAGTTGGGTTTACAAAGAACAGAGGAGGGCTCCAGTGAAGGGGAGGAAGAAGAAAAAAAGTAGGGGCTGGGCAAGGATGAATGATAACGAGGGCTCACCATCAAAACGCGGGACGCGGGGGATCGAGGGGGGGTTTCCAGGACATACCCTCTTTTTTTTTTTTTTTTTTTTTATCCCCCTTCCAAAGCCAGGCTCTTAGCGCGTTTGGAAACGCGATAATCCATGTCACACAACTATTTCCGTTCGTTTCGCGTGGACAGATGAGTACTTTTGTACTAAAATTCGTCGGCTGGTGCCTGCAAAGAGAGCTTTTGAGCAGCAGTTTGTGGTTCCTGCCTTTCTGTACAGAGTAGTATCACCTTAGGAGCTTATGTGCAGCCAAGGACCCCCCTTCGGACTCACCAAGCTCTAGTCCTGTTAGTCATCTGCTGCTTCATCTGCGCAGATCTTGTCACTGAGGTGTTGAGTCGTCAACTTTTGAATTAGCAGGGCAGTCTTGTTCTTGGCCTGGTAAAGGGACACACTCTATGTACATGCTATAATTGCATTTCCTGAGGGGGTATCCAGGGGAGGAAAAATTGAGAGAAAAGAAAAGAGAAGCAAAGAGTGAAGAGAGTGGCTTTCAAGCATCAGAGACCAATTTGTTTCTCCCCTCTCCACAGAAAATTCCATTCACCCCCTCAATACATTGCAAGAGCTCGACTTCCGTTTCGTGGTATTGGCTGAATTGGCAAATTGTAAGTAATCACTACCATCAAAACTTGGTGAAGTCCATCCTGTTTGGTGTGGCCATGGATGCACAGACCACCCTTGGCTCTAGGGGAACCCCAAAACATCATACAGCAGCAGTGACTTGGCGGCGACTTTTCAGGATCCCTCCCTCCCCTCATAACTTGTTGGGTACACCTAAGCCTGCAGATACATTGTACGCTGGCAGAAAGGCAGTACTTTGTACCCCCCAAGTTCTCCACTTTGGCCAACAGCACCGCACACCACACTGACCATCCACAATTTTCGCCCGCCCACACCAAAACTTCATATCAGCCCTGGTACCCCTGCCCACACACTGTGGCACCAACCCTGTCTCCTGCTACTGCGGCCCAGACAGGATCGACCGTCCACTTCACCCCCAGACGGGCCAAAAAAAAAAATTGAAGCCTCTTCTCTCCTCTCTCTTCAAACCTCCCCGGATACCCGAAATCCATCCACCTCACCACCCTCTTCCCCAGGAACAGGACGTGGTTGATAATCGTTTGTCCTTTTCGACCCATCTGGACTGGACTCTGCAGGTCAAGGAATTCATTTTCCCAGGACTTTTTGCATCTCCACTCCCATCCGCCTGTGTCGTTTGTCTCGCCTAATCTCCTCGATTGCGGACCGACCTCAAACCCATCACCCAACACCCTTCTTCACAACCACTTTGTCGTGGGAAACACCCCAAGCCGACGCATCTCGCGCTCGTTTCTTGGTTGTGCAGAGTCGAAAGTCGGACGGTTCATCTCACCGTTCGATCACTTGGCGACGCCTTTTACCTCAATCTCAAGACGCTTGTCGGTGACCCAGCGTCCTCGCAAAGGTCAAAAGGTTGAAATTTGCGACATCACCCATCACCCTCAATCCATCCATTGGTGAGGGCCTCACTCCAGTCGTGACGCATTCATCGTCAGACAAACGGCAGCGCCTGTTCTCTTCTTCACACACGAGCGTTTTCAACAGTCACGCTACAGTCGCGGTCACTGTTGGTTTGTGTGTCGTCGAACCCTCATTTCCCGCCACGATTCCCTTCAGGTCGCGGCCTTGACGTTTGCTACAACAAACGCAACCAAGAAACCTCTGCGCCCAACGCCCAACTCGTCCGATCCTGCGAATCCCCATCGACATCGTCTTCGACGTACCGACCTTACATATGACTTCCACTGCGAGTCAACCCTCTACCACCACGGCGCCGAATACCACTGCTGCCTCGACGGCTCCTTCGTATGCCTCTGCCGCTGGTGCCGCGAAGAAGCCTTCCTCGACGCCGCTGGTCGTGACCGGTGCCAACCCACCCTCGGTGGCCGGCTCTTCCACCTCTACTACACAAAATGCCAAAGCTGACTCTGCGCCCAACATGAACGGCCGGCAGTCCGTCCCCCCCGCCATCCCCACAATCGCCAACGGCACTTCCAGTCTCAACGGAGATTCGGCAAGCCACAGCCGCAATGGCTCCGTCACCATAGCTGCCCCAGGCAACAACGGTTACAATCCCAAAGCGACGGGTTCCAGCATACAGTTTGGCTATGACAAGACTCCCCAGCCTGCCCAGGCCCAGCCCATCAGCATTGCTGGACGCATTCCCTCGCCTGCTCACAGCCCCTCGCCTATCCCACAGCCGTCCGCCAGCGGCGGAAAGCCTGGCGCCACAGACAACTCCTTCAAGATTGGCAGTTTTACCAACGATGGCGACGTAAGTCTTGTGCGGGAGCCGCCTCCTGTCTCGCCCCGCCCCTTGAACCCCCCTCATTCTGCAGACATTATCAGAATGCGCTAACGTCTTCGCAGCGGATGGCTATGCGCCCCAACTCGATGCAGATGTCTATCCACAACAGGAGAGACTCAACCGTCTCGCAGCACAGCGACATGGGTCACCACGGCGGCCCGGGCTCCAACCGGGGCGGCTTTGGCCAGGGCGGTCGAGGCCGGGGTTACAATCCCCAGTTCGGCAACCCCCAGATGGGTGGGCAGATGGGCTACCCTCCCGTTCCCAACAACCAGTACCCTCGAGGCCCTCACAACCAGGGTCGCGGCGGCATGGCTCCACAGAACTTCGGCCGCGGTGGTATGCAATACCCCAACTCCCCTCAGCCGGCTCGAGGGAGCCCGGCCATGCCTCACGCCATGCCCGGCCAGGGCACTCCCAACATGAACGCAGCGATACCTGTACCCTCGCCCCACGGTACCTATGCTCATCAATACGGCCCGCCCATGAGCGGCAGTGGTTTCCAACAACAAGTAAAGACCCCATTTCCACCAGATAATGCCTTTCCTTTCAGTCATCAGAAATCTTTCAAGAAGAAGAAGGGGTCTAGCTGGAATTCCGAAAACAGACAATTCCGGCAGACGGATTCTTCTTTCCACAACCATACAAGTCAAGATGTGTCCAACAAGGCTGGCCGCTTGAGTAAGCGGCAGGGCTCTTCAGCAGGCTACGACCACCGCCCCTATCGTGGCCGTGGCCCGCTACTTGAGCATCAAACGCCATTTCCACCGCAGATTTTGCAACCATCGCCACCGGTCTTGGATCTCGCGCCAGGCCCGGAAGGCTTCGAACGCGTGAAGCATTTGCTGACAGAGACTAAACAGAACTACGGCTACGGGGCTCCCTTTGACCCTAACAGGCCTCCTTTCATGCCTGTGCCTCCATACAACGCCCCCATGTACAACCCAGGCTCGCCCGCCCCTGGGCCCTTCCCCCACCCTTATGGAGCCCCTTATCCTGCTCCCACCGGCCAGCCCATGTCTCGTAATAACTCACAGATGTCCGAACGACCAGCTTCCAGCACCGGAAACCAAGGCAACATGGGCTTCTCAGCCCCTCCCCAAGCCCAAAAGGGACCCGTCATCGCCACCTCCCCTCAACCGCCCACCCAGTTCGTGCGGCCCAAGAGCAAGGCGATCGCCATCCGCAACCCAGACGGCAAGGCGATTGATCTCAAGTCTCTGAAGGCCCCAGCGTCGCCGGTGCCAAGCATCCAGCAGTCCAAGACACCCCCTGTTATCGCCTCGACACCCACGCCGCCACCCAAGACCGGAACTCCTTCCTCGCACTCGCGCAATGAGAGCACGTCCACGGCCAAGCCAGACGAGATCAAGGCCGCGTTCCTGGAAGCTGTGAAGAAGTCCAAGGAGGATGTGGCTACCAAGACCGACGATAATAAGGCTGCCGCCGAGAGCGAGGTCAAGGCTACCGCAGACGAGGATAAGGTGGAGGAGGAGGAGGAGCCTGCCCAGACCGAGCCAACGGCTGTCGATGTCAAGGCCGCAGAGCCGACAGAGACGCAGCCCGACGTCGCGGCTGAGGAGAAGACCAAGGACGAGACAGAGCTCAAGGCGGAGGAGGCCAAGCCTGAGGAAGTCAAGCCTGAGGAGGCCAATCCTGAGGAGGCCAAGCCTGAGGCTGCCGCTGCCCCGGCTGACCAACCCCCTGCGGAGACTGACGAGGAGTACATGGAGAGAATGATCCGTGAGATGGAGGAAGAAGACGCCCGCAGAGAAGCAGAGCAAGCTGAGATCACAGCAAGAAAGGCGGTGGAGAAGGAAGCCGCAAAGAAGAAGGCTGAGGAAGACCGAGTTGCTGCAGCTGCCGAGAACGACCGCAAGCTCCGGGAGCAAGAGCGGGAGATGGAACGTCTCGAAGAGGAGAGGGAGAAGGCCCGAGAGCGCGCCGATGCAACCGGCGAGGCCACCTCTGTCTCGGAGCTGCTGGCGGGCAAGATTTCCGACCTCACAGGTTCTCAGAAGAAGGACACGTCGGCAAACTCCGCAGCCGACAAGTTGTCCAAGCTTACCATCAACAGCTCCAGGGACGCAGTCTCACCAGGCTCTGCACCCTCATCGGCCAAGTCTACTGGCAAGGACCGCAGGCCTGCCGCTCTCAACCTGGCGCCGCTGAAGACGGGCAGTGTTGAGGCGCCACCGCCAAGTGCAGCCATGCAAGCCCTGAAATCAGCGAGATTCCTGACCATCCGAGATGAAATCAAGTATCCGAGCGGCATTGCCAGCCCCAACCCGGCCACTAACGCAGCGGCGGCCAAGAAGGGTGGCTCCTTCAAGTATGACTCTGCATTCCTGCTGCAGTTCCAAAAGGTCTTCACGGAGCAGCCTTCTGTTGAGTTCTCTCAGCAAGTCAAGGCTCTGATCGGCGACTCAGATGGTGCACGATCTGCCTCGACTAGAGGTTCAGGTGCGGGTCAAATGCGCCAAGGGTCTAAGTCGTCCGGAACGTTTGGCTCGTTCGCCCAGCCTTCTGGAAAACCTCTTCCTCCAGGCACCACGTCCGACCAGCGCTTCGCCATGTCGCAGGGACAGATGGCCCGCCCAGCTCTGAGCGGCCCCATGGCCTCGTTTGGCCGTGGCGGTGCTTTCCCAGGCCCCAGCAACATGGCACGCCAGTCATCGAGCTTGGGTCTCTCCAACTCCCGGACTGGGAGCAAAAACCAGACCCGCGGCGGCAGCAAGCCAGGAAAGGGCTTCAACACCCAGAGCGAAGCCAAGCTTGCTGCGACCATGCCTCTTACTGCGGGGATGGACCTCAAGCCTATTATTACTTCATCCACTGGTTGGAAGCCGATGAGTCTGGCTCGGAACCCTCAGCCAGCCGCCGCCGCAAACAGCACTCTTCTCGATCCTGAGACTGTTCAACGCAAGGTCAAGGCAGCGCTGAACAAGATGACCCCGGAGAACTTTGACAGGATATCAGAACAGATCCTGCAGATTGCTGCGCAGTCCAAGGACGAACAAGACGGACGCACACTGAGACAGGTTATCCAGCTCACATTCGAGAAGGCAACCGACGAGGCCCACTGGGCGGCCATGTATGCGAAGTTCTGCAAGCGCATGCTGGAGACGATGAGCCCCGAGGTTAAGGATGTCACCATCACCGACAAGAATGGAAACGTCGTTAGCGGTGGCGCTCTGTTCCGAAAGTACCTCCTCAACCGTTGCCAAGAGGACTTTGAGCGCGGCTGGAATGTTGACATGCCCGAGCCCAAGGAGGGCGAGTCAAAGGAGACCGCCCTGATGTCGGAAGAGTATTACAAGGCCATGGCCGTCAAGCGCCGTGGTCTTGGTCTCGTCCAGTTCATCGGTGAGCTCTTCAAGCTCGGCATGCTCACGGAGCGCATCATGCACGAGTGTGTGCGCAAGCTGCTCGACTTCAAGGACGAGCCCGACGAGGCCGAGATCGAGTCGCTGACCAAGCTGTTGCGTACTATTGGTGCCAACCTTGACAGCACCGAGAAGGGCAATGCCATGATGAATGCCTACTTCGAGCGCATTTCGACCTTGGTCGAGACTGAATTGCCCAGTCGACTCAACTTCATGCTCCTAGACATCATTGACCTGCGCAAGGCGAAGTGGCAGTCCAAGGACGGTCCTAAGGGCCCCAAGACTCTGGAGGAGATCCGAGCTGATGTAAGTTATCCCAAAACAAGCTTCTCGACCAGCTATGGCGATTATACAATCACGTACTAATTCCTCTTCTTCTTCTCAGGCTGAGGCTGCTGCCGCTGCAAAGGCTGCTGAGGCTTCACGAAGCAACACCCGAAATCAGCCTGGCGGCCGATCTCAGTTTGGCCGTGGCGATGCGCGCAACTCATACGGGAACTTCCACCCCCCAGCCTCCAACACTGTGGGCATGGACGATCTCCGTCGCCTCAAGGGACAGTCCTCACGCGCTGCTAGCGGCAACGTCACCCTGGGACCGACCTCGATGTTGCTCAACTCCAGAAGCAGTAGCGGTCGCAAGCTCGGTCCTGGCGGCGCGCTGACCCGCGGTAACGAAGATTCTGCCGCCTCCTCCCGAACCGGAACCCCACCCACGCAGGCATCTGTGAATGCATTTGCGTAAGTTATGATGATCATTTGCAACCCGCCCATTGCGTCCAGAGATCAGAACAAACAGTGAAAGCTGACACAATACTAGTGCCCTCGCCAACATGCCTGGGGAATCGGAGAACCCAGCCTCGCCTCCATCCACAGCAGCGTCTCCTGCGCTTAACCATGCTAAGCCGTCTGCGCATTAAGAGGTCGACTGGTCCCTTTTCCAATTCCAACATCCGAACCAAGCATTAGAGCATTCATTGCACAATTAGACTGGGCAGGCGGTTTCTGCATTTACGGCGGGGAAAAAAACACAACTATAAAAGTGACCAGATTTCAACCTTTTCTCAAGATACCTCAGCGGCATAGACGTAGAGCTCGCCCGCATTCGAAAATTGGACGAGTTCTCGACTTTTTCATCATTTGTCATGCTCGTTGTGCAACGAATGCTGCTCCTGTTTTTTGCTCTTGGTTTTTCTGCTTCTTTTTTTCTTCTTTCTCCTTGGTCCCCCACAAGGTGGAACTGGTCTTCTACCGCTTGCCCCCCCCCCCCCCGCCCCCCAAAAATCGAAAGGATTCCCATGATGCTGGTATCACTTGAGAGTGCAAAGGATGATCAGGACATGACGCGACGCTGGTGATGACTAGGTTATATATGCACTTGGAAGGACTGCGACGACTTCAAGCACAGGGAATAACCAGTGGTCAGGGAATGGAAAAGTTGGCTTGGGTGGGGCGGAACACACGACTGACCGACCGACCACCAAAGCATTTTTGGGGATCTGCAAAGGCTTTTAGAATGGGATTCTCTGCCTGTCTTTCCCTTTGCAGCAGCTAGCAAATCGCCCTATCTTTGCTGCTGCTGGGAAGCAGGCAGCCCTTCAGTCTGGCCGTCAGCTAGATGCCCCTGTGTATATCAACCAGTCCGATTTTCATATCTAATTCAGGGGTAGCTAGCTGCAGCAGAGGGTATCATATCCTAGTTTTTTTAAACGACAGGGCGTTTCTCTATTTCTGCTTCATTGTGTTATAATATGGTTAGCGTAGCTCTTATACACACGATCTCTTGTTCTAGATCAAAGTGCTTGCGATATGAATGAGACTCTGTAGTGTGTAGTGTGTAGTATAGGTTCAAGGCTCAAAGGTATAAAAGTATATCACAGGTTCTTGAAACAGACTTAGGCTTGGTATAGAGCGTTGGGGGACTCAAGTATCAAGATTGTTTCTTGTGTGACTGAAAGCGATCCTACTGCTACTAACTCCATGAAAAGCAAGACGACGATTGCTATAATCATTTCCAGGACGACAAAGAGACCTGGATTGGGTGTGTGCCCAACCACAAATATAGAAACAAACAATGGTAGACAATCACGCTTAGTCCATGCATCCATCACCCATCACCCATCACCCATCACCCCTTCAGGCCACTGTAAAGCCCAGCTTGGCAAACAAGTTATCCATGGCCACCCATTGCCTGCCACACTTATCCAAGTATCGATCTACTACACCCTTGAGAGTGCCGAATCTCGTACGGTTGTGCTCCGCAAGTGCGAGAATCTTGGCTCTGGTCTCCCTATCAGTAATGACAGCCTCAGGTCTGTCACCACTGGCATCAGCTTTCGCCCTCGCCTTCTCAACATCAAAGAGGCTGGCGAAGTAGATGAGCTGGTTGTAGATGTCGCGCTCAGAGATTTCGTAGCGCATGCGGCCGAGACAGTCCCGCGCGAGACCCTTGGGCCCTAGACACCGGCTTCCGTAGACGCTCATTTGCCGAGTGCGGTTGCCACAGCTGCTATCGTCGCAGACCAGCCAGCCCTCGTAGTATCGCGCCGTGGCTGTACGAATGGCACGCTCCACCTGTGCGACCACGGAGAGCGTGGATATGGTGGTGCCGCAGGAGCCGCAAGCCACGCCGGCGGGGGTCACACGGTCCGGGCTGGTGACGAGGCCCTCAAAGGCAGAGGTGGCCTTGCATGAGCGGCAGCGCAGCTGGAGACGGGCACAGTCACGGAAGCGCACCTCATCGGGGATCTGGGACTCGAGAGGGTGAATCTCGAGGTCGTTGCTGTTGCCGTTGGACGAGTTGTTGACGTTGTTGGCGTAGCGGCGGATATCGAGGCCAAGACACTCGGCCAGCTGAGCTGTGGATGTGCCGTCGATATTGGCGCAGAGTCGCTCGACAGGCGGGAAGATCTGCTTTCCGATGTACCACTCCACATCCGGTATCAAACCTGAGTCGGCTTTGAGGACATCCTGTGGAGTATAGGCACGCTTTGCGACCGAGTCGGAGCTCTTACTGTCGCCAGTGATGATGTATGAAATGACATCGCCCTTTCTGACCGTCTTGCCCCGCGCGAGCTCACGCAGAGCAACTTGAACTTGGGGCATAGAGTCTGCGTTCGGATACTCTTTCGGCGCCTTGCCAAGCTGTGTGAAAATGATATACTTCTGAGCTTGGACGGCCTGTTCTCGCATCTTGCCTGCAGTCTCCCGTAGGTATTCGTGGATACGCTGAATAGACAGCTCGGTGTCATCACCAGAAAGGATCTCGTTCAACAGCCGGCTGGAGATCTCCTTGGACAGGGCACAGTACTCTCGCCGCTTCATATCAAGACCCTTGACTTCCATCTTCTCGATGAACTTGCCGTCGGACTCAACAAGGTTGATGGCAGCATACTTCTTCTTGGCCTGAAGCAAGATGCGTCTGAAAACATTGTCAATGTCGATCTCGAGGAGCCTGTAACGCTCATTGACGGCTTTCTTGAATTCCTGGCCGACAGTGAAAGCATCTTGAACGTTGTCCACATTGGCGTTGATCATGACGGAGTCAGTGTCACCATAAATGACTTGGAGCGACTTGCTCTCTGCGAGTTCTTTAGTGCTTCGCAAAATCTCACGGCCCTTGTACGTGGTCAAGACGGCCAGTGGGCGAGCATAGAACCGTGACTTGGTATAGCCCAAGCATCCATACATGGAGTTGGCCGTCAGCTTCAAGGCAAGCTGCTTGATGTCCCATGTCGCTAATTCTTCAACTGTCGCATTTTTGGCTTTCATCAGGTTCTTCACTTGCCGTCGGCGGCTGACCAAATTCGCAATGAGTCTGGGCAAGATACCCTGTTCCTGTTCTGAGGGTACTTCTGGGACGGCGTCTTCATCTTCAGACTGTGTGGCATTGTTAGCAGTAGTTCGGTGAGTTTCTCATTCAGCGACAGCGTACCAGTGATGTTCGGTCCACGGTAGTGAAACAGATGTTGAACTCCTGGATGATGGAGGGGTACAGCGAGTTGAAGTCCATGACGAGGACAAACTTGTCGTAGAGACCCTTCTCGGGCTCGAAGACGAGACCACCCTTGTACTTGTCCTTCTTCTTGCCTTCACCGGCTTCTTCCTCGGCATGCTCTTCCTCCATACGCTGCCGGCCTCGAAAGCTCTGTTTGTCAGGACATATGTACTTGTTGCGGTGAAATTCGTGCAGCAAAATGTACTCGTTTCTCTCGGCACGGGTACCTGTGAGAGTCCTCGCCCAGGAGTTACCCGCCAAGTTTGTCAGGACCTTGGTCAGTGGCAGCAATTGCACTTTGAGGGCCAGGGCTGTGATGAAGTAGGTGTCCGTCTCCACATGGGAGACATAATCCAGGAGGCCGTCCTTGGTGTTTGCCCACGACTTCAACGCCACTTCATTGTCTACATCTCGTCGCTTGTTGTTGCCCGAGAGGTAAAGGCTACACATCTCTGTCAAGCTCCAAGTAGAGCACTTGTACATGGCGGACTTGCCAGCGTCGTTGGCGAGGTCGCAAAGCAAGCGGCCAGCAAGGATCTGGCGCTCCGCAAAGACATTGCCACCAACTTTTCCGATTGATGATGGCCATTGGGTTCGTCGAAGTCTCCCAAGGCGAGACCACTGATGGATCTTCTTTTCGTGCAGACGGTTCAACAGAACGGAGTAATCAACTCCTTCCAGCTGGTGACCGAGAATCACGTCGGGGTCGACAACATCCACCTGCGCCAGGAAGAAGGCAAGCATTTCAGTCTCCTGTTTCATGGTCTTGATGAGACCCATCTTGCGGTTTCTTGCGGCTTGTTCAAAACCCACTGGGAATACACCGCCATTGGGTCGAACGAGTGTGAAAGTCCGACATGGAAGCTTGTCGGCTGGTGTCGTGTCGCTGAGGAGGACATTGTCGTAAATCCTAGCGCTGATGGACAGAATCTCCTGTTTGTTGTCCTTGACGTTGAATGTGGTCCGCATAGCCATACTCATAAGAGTCAAAGGAGGAGCATCAAGATTGTCCGAGTCGCTCATAGGGGATACCATATCGGGGTGTTCCACAAGCACCTCTAGCCTGCAGTGCGAAGCGTTCTTCAGTGTGCCAAAATCAGCGTCGTTGATCTTGAGCCAGCAGGGCCCCATGATGTTCTTCCACAGAACAAACTGCTCGAACAGCGCCGTGTTGGCTCCGAATACACGCGAGAACGTCTCGCCACTTGCGTCTGAGGCGATTTGCGGTTCTTTAATGTGTCAGCGGTAGGCAAATCTGTGAATCCATAGGAGAAACATACTGCTATATGGGTAGAAGAGCTTCATGTACTGTCCTTCCTTGGGTACGTCTGGCAGCTCAAAGGCATACTTTCTTGTGCATCCCTTGATCTTGAACATGCCAACATTCATCTTGGTCATGAGAGCGTCGATTTCTGTGTAGACATCCATCAAGCCTACCTCATCCGGAGTCTCGACTCCATCAACCAGCCGGTGCTCACGAGGCAGGAAGTAGAGCTTCCTCAATATGTTGTCCACTTTGACAAAACAACTGACGTAGGATTTTGTCTTCTTGTTCAGGACCTTGCCGAACAGGCAAAGACTTCCGTTGACTTCAGTATAGTCAGTCCAGAACATATTGAGACTGCCATATTCCTCGATCGCATCTCTGTAGTCGATCTTGTTAATGCCTCTTGGTTCTGCTGCTGAGCTGCTGACAACATTCAACCTCGAGTTGATGTCATTCCACGCCGAAGAGTCTACCGCAACCTCCGGTGTGCCCTTGTTTGGCGAGGAGTTGGCAGGAGATGGATAGGGGTCAATCTTGATAGTCTTCTTGGGCACCCTGGCCGCTGAGAGGTTGACACTGGCCGCGGTGATAGCACCGGCGTGTGCCACTTCCATCATGTCTTCGTCCTCGTCTTCATCCCCTTGCGCATCAGCTCTCAGTTTGGACATGCGCGCCGCAACCTTCACTGTAGGGGATGATGGAACGGGGTCGCTTGATGGAACATCATCTACCGGAAGGGGGCCTGGTAGGGGGTCGTCTTCGTCCATGGGAATGAAGGCGTCGTCGTCACTGGCAACAAAGGAGTTTTCAACATCTGCGATTGGGAGGACATCCTCGCTGAGCCTAACCTTCTTGGGTGCAGGTCGCCGCGGCTCAGGGGCTGGTGATGGGATACGGGCTCGACGTCTCTCGGCAGACCTGTCCCTCTTCTTCGACGGACGAGGCGCGGCAGCTGGTATGTTTTGATCGACCTCTCCCAGCAAACCAGCCAGGAATTGATCGTCCTCTTCCGTCTTCACAACCTGACGAGGGACGTTAGTATATGTCAACGTGGATCTTATACGGTCTGCTCACTTTAGTTTTGGGCTGGGCCTTGACGGCGCCTTTAGTGAAGAAGTCGCTGATATTTCGGTCTGTTGCATCACGCTTGGCCTGGTCCTCTTCCTTTTGCTTCTTGGCTATTGTTTTCGACGATTAGAGAAGTTCTCAGCGCGTACTCGGTCCTGAGGTACTCACATTGCTTGCGGTTCTTGCCATGAACAGGCAACTCGTCCTCGCTATCCGACTCGTACACACGGACGCGATCCCACTCCTCGCGGCCGTCGTCGGCGTACCCTTCGCCATTATCGTCGACGACGAAGTCATCCTGGTTCAGACGGTTTCGCACAATCGTCTTGTAGCGGTCCTCGTCGACTTCCTCGTACAGGTCCTGAACATCTGCGACTTCGTACGAGTCAAAGGTCTTCTTGCCCGACTTTCGCAGAGCAGCGAGCTCCGCGAGCCTGGCACGTCTATCGGCCTTGGGCATGGTGGTAGGGGGTAGGAGGAGGTGATTGCACACAGCGTTCTTAGGTCTCGGCAGTCTCAATTGACCAGAGGGTCGAAATTCGGTGCCTGTGGAAAGCCAATGTTCATGTTCTTCGCGTGCGTTTCTCTGGCAGGGAAGAAGTGCTTTGTAGAGTGAGGTGGGCACAGAAATCGATTTAAAGTGGCAGGGGGAGACGCGCCTGGGTGCAAACATACGCGTCGTGCTCGAGACGCCCTGCACTGCACTGTGAAATCCACGCGAACCCTTGTTGCTCAGTGGGTCAGTCACTACGGTACCACCCGAAGAAGACAGTGGCTGCACTACTATGTACACCCTGCAGTAAAAACAGTAGCGCGGAACATACGGTTTTGGAGTTCCGTCATCTAGCAAGGGTCCTAGTTAGCATAATTTTTTCTTTCTTTGGCTCCCCTCCAAAAACTTCCTGATATCCTACCACTTACTGCTGCAACTTGCGACAATCACCCCTCAAATTCACCTGCTGCAGCACAAATGCTTGCAGACTCAAATCATGTTCGTTTGCAGAGCCTGTGCAAGGAGGGTTACATCTAATATATCGCGCCAACGACCTCCGCTCGAGAATCGATTGGGTGCGCCCTCGAGGGCTTATGCGACAAGCTCGATACAACGATACCAGAATCTTCCTGCAACAGATCAATGGAGCGAGCTTGAGGCGGTCTCGAAGAAGCAGAATGCGCCCAGGACAGACAAGGCGGCCAATAAACAAAAGAAAACCACCAGATTAAAACGGGCCACGCAGATAGAGCTGCAATACACTACCGATCCATATCACATCGCCGACAATGTGGCCAAGAAGCTGGCAGAGAAACATTTTGACAAAGCCCTGCTCCTGACCCAGACGGCCAGCAAAGACAAGCAGGTTATCGTCAGTTGGAATCACTTGATACAGTACCAATTCCAGGATCAGAAGCTACAGGCTGCCATTAAACTGTTCAATGATGTTGGTTCCCCCCACCCTACCTACAATCAACCTCTCTTCTCTTCCTCTCAGTCTCATTCAATTGGTTCCTGCCGCATCATCCCCAAGACTGACAACACAGTAGATGAAAAAACGAGGCCAGCTTCCCAATGCCCAGACCTACACTATTATTTTTAAAGGATGCGCCCAGTCTATACATCCGAAGCTGGCCGTCGGCGAGGCCCTCAAGATCTACCACGCCATGCTGAACAGCAGCCGGCTAAAGCCCAACACCATCCATCTCAATGCTGTGCTGGACGTATGTGCCCGCGCCCAGGACCTCGAGTCCATGTTTGTCGCCCTGCGCTCCGCAAGCGGCATCCGCGCGCCCAACAACCTGACCTACACCATCATCCTCAACGCCTTGCGGCACCAACAGTCGAACTATGTGAACCAAAACGAAGATGCCAAGGAGCAGGAACCGGCTGTGAGAGCCAGCATCGAGACGACGATATCTCGTGCCAAGCTCGTCTGGGACGAGGTCATCACGCGCTGGAAGAAGGGCGAGATCATTATGGACGAGGAGCTGATGTGTGCCATGGGGCGATTACTGCTGCTTGGCGGTGCCAAGGAGACAGACTCTGTTCTCGAGGTGGTCGGGCAGGTACTGGGCATCACCAACCTCCTCGACGGACAGCCTGGTCTCATCAACCCCGACAGGCAGAAGAGAAAACCAGAACATCCCGAAAAACCACAACCCTCTGGGCAGTCAGAGGAGTTCGGTGTCCTCGAGCAGCTTGCAGCCTCAGCAGGGCCACAAACGCCTGACAGGGCGGAAGACTTCTCCTCGGAGCGGCCCAAGCGTCCAGAAACGGAGCCAGAGCCACCCACCCCAGAGCCACGACGACAGGTCCCTACCCGAAGTCTTACCCCCAGGGCCATGATCAACGTCGCAGGCAACAACACCCTATCCCTCATCATGCGCGCCCTAGCACAGGACAAGCGAACCAAACTCGCCGCGCGGTACTGGGATTTCATGAGCATGTCGTACGGAATCGTGCCGGATCGGCGCAATTACCGCGACTATATCGACTGCCTCTCGACCGGTGCATCATCCCAAAAGGCCGCACGAGTGCTCGCCAGCCTGCCCGGTGACATTCCTGACGGCAACCTCTATCGCCGCGGGTTGTTGCTTTGCCACTTCGACACATACAACCCGAATGCCTTCCAGAACGCGACTACGATCTACGACTCTATGGTCAGGAAGCTGAAGGTCCCAGACGCGAGGTGCATGAAGCTGTACCTGGAGGTGTCCATGAGCAGCTATCGTGGTCTCAAGGACACCGAGAAAGGTTCCAGGGAGGCTGATGGATCCCGCGCATACGGACAACAAATGCTCACAGCCCTTGATCGTGTCTGGGAGCCGCTGAGGCGCGCGACAAATGCGCTAAGCTACTCCGATGTGACGACGTCGTCCGCATCGCCCGAGGAGGCGTGGAAGCGCTCGCACGCTAATCGCGAGGAGGTCATGGAGGTGGCCAGGAGATTTGTCGCCACGAGTGACAAGATTTTGTCACAGGGTCTCATCTCCAAGAGGGATGAGAGCCACAAGGTCGCTGTCATTCGTCGTAGGATCATGAACGAGTTCATAATACGAGATATGGAGAAAAATGACAGGCTCGTGAGAGGGAGCAATGGGCAGTATGTGCGAGGCAAAAAGCACAGAGAGACTGAAAGGGTGCTTGCAGCTGCAGGGTAATTGCTGCAGGCCTGTATAAAGGAAGCAAATGTGTAAACAGCATAAGAATTTTGTTTTGCCCCATTGTTTATCATTGGACATTTTCCTGGATATAGAAGGAACGATAAGCCTGTTGTGCTGGTATGCGTTTTGGAACGCGTGAGGTTCCCAGTGGAACATCTAAGTTGGAACCCAAAGCCCTCGTAACGAAATAGAAACCAAACCACCCATCTTCCACTCCGCCATTCGATGAACGTGTCATTGCCATCAGTACTACTCCTTGTGAAGCGTCATTCGAACATGGAAGCCATGTCAAGATCCTCAGAGCGAAGACTGATTTCGGCCTCCTCGCTCTACACGATCCATCCATCCTGGTCCTCATCCGCATCTTCTGTGACGATCTCCTGATGCATAAGCCACCCTTCAGAGTCCTGCTCAGCTTGTTCCTGGGACTGATGCAGAGTCTCGTCGGAGTACCCATGACCATTGTACTCGTAGTCATAGTCATAGCCACAGTCAGCCTCCTCTGCATTTTCATAATCGCCCTGTTCATCTTGTTCAACTCGACGGATTTCTTCGTCCAAAATATGGACGTCCGTCCAGGAGAATCCAGGAACTCCGTGCTCAATGAAAGCTATGTACCTCTCGCGACGTTCATCGACTTCCCGTTCGCTCTGCCGTTCAAATATAGTGTGACCCATGCCCCAATCTTGCATGTACTCGATCTCGGCATCCCAGTTCTCATTATCGCGGGCCGTCCACACGTGCACACGGTATCCTGCTGCAATAATATCCACTAAGGCAGCCATGAGCCTATTATCCTCTTCCGAGAGACTCTTGCTCTTCATGGGGGGAAGAGTGGTTGCATGCGAGTGTTCGGTAAAGGCGATGAGAGCCCACTCCAAATCATACTTCTCCTCGATCTCACGGCGACGAGGCCCATCCGAATGGGGGTAGACAGTGAACGTTTGGTAGGTCTGCGGCCTAGTATAAGGCAGCTCGCTGGTCCAAAGGAGTATTTTGCTGTAAGGACTGTGAGCATTGGACACATGCTGCCTAGCAAAATGAGACAGTGCAGAAGGGGCACTCGAAAAGACCTGTCTGGTCTCGGGCCGCCATGCGCTGCCTTTGTAGTAGATGGCACATTTGGTGTGGAGAGCATCTTCGGACTCCTCTTCAGACTCGACAGCACTAGCCGCATGTGACTCGGTCTTCGCGTCCTTGTCATCGGCGAACGTGACCTGTGTTCTAGTTTTTGGGGTAGAGTTGGATGAGGCAATGCGTGGTTTGATCTCCGTATACATGTTGATGGGCTTTGCAACTTCTGATTTGGTGTGAACCGAGGTTTTCTGCGGTGTAGGCTTGATTTCGTGACAGATCTCGAATGGAACTTCAGAGGCTTGATTTGGAAGGGTGTGCTCTTCATGTTGCACTTCGATGTCTTATATACTCGTCAGTCAGCGAACACAGTGACATCAAATTAGCTTATTCCATGTGACAACGTACCCAGGTCGATCTCAGGCTTGTCATAGACAGCTCCGAAAATTGAAGATCTCTGGACCTCCGCTTGAAAAGAAGGGAGGTCAAGCTTGGGAAGAGGGGTACGAAATGCCTGGCTCTGCAATGCGCTTGAAATGGACGGCTCATCACTGTGTGCTTGAACCGGTGAGGATTTGAAGAAGCGCGAGCGCTTCCAAGTGAATGACATCGACTCAGGGCTCGAAGGACCTGGGATGTGTGAGCTCCTCCCACGAAGTGAGTCGTACCAGCGCTGCTTAGCGGAGTGTCCGGCAGGGCTGGACTCAGCACTGGCGCTGATAGTAGGAGATTCGGTCTTCTGGTTGGTAGTAGCATCTAGGATCCGACGTCCCTTGCTAGATCCCCTGATGGAGCGGACAACATCCAAAGAGCGGCGGCCAAGACTGCGGCTTGGAGACCCATAGGCATAGGATAGCATACTTTTACTGGATTCCAGTGTCTCGTTCTCGCCTCCAGAGCAGCTTGGACAGCCAGATCTGTGCGGCAGCGTAGAAGGAGCAATAGCTATCGATGACATGTTTGCGAAGGGCGATGTCCAAAGAGTTAATAGAATTAAAGATGGGGGGGGGGGGCTCAGATGTGTTTTGAAGACGGGTGTACAAATATGCAGAAAAGTTTGTTGATAAGTTCGTAGCTAGTTGAAGCTGTCTGCGGTCGATTGTTTGAGAGGAAAGAAAACAAAATCATTGTTGCCTTGTTGTTCGACGGGTAGATAAAATATTAGAGGAGGTAGGTATGTTAGTTCCTTCCATACAGACTCGAATATGTAAGAGGAAGGCAAGACCTAAAGCTTGAGGGTCGAAAGAAGTGGACGGCCGTGTCTTTCTGCTTCTGTGGTACGTAATACTTTGAATGCATGTGAGCTACTTCAGCATTTGAGAAGGTGAATTTGTACTCGATCGATGTCGGAATAGTTGAGCCAATAGTTGTTGTAGGCATAAAAACGAGTCTGTGTCGTCTGAACTAGGAAGAAGTACTTGTTGTAATCTCAGAGTAGCATTTGACATGGCTTAGTTTACAGAGACACAAAAGTGTCAACATAGTATCAACTGGCCAAAGATTGCTTCTATGAACTGGGCGACATCAAGCTGCAGGAGTCACATCAAATCGTATCAAGTCACCTGAATGTGGATGTTGACATCTGGCTGTATGGGACTTCAGGCTTGACTTTTAAAGGGCTCATCGATTGCTTGGAAACAGCTCCAAGCTCCATGAATGTGAACACATACAAGTATACTTTGCACAGTTTCCATGGTTACAACTTCATCCTGATCAGCGTCAGCCTCATCTTGCGAGCTTCTTCCTCTCTCTCCAAAATCCTTTTCATGAGCTACAGCAAATATCCGGCCGTGGCCTCGAACGCTCCATGTGTGCAGGCCCAAGGCTGATTAGAGGATCCGGGCAGAGATTCGGAAATTTGAGGCATTATGGGAAGGCCAAGGCAGCTCAGGGGGGGGGGGTATCATGATTCAATCAAAAGTCATGCAGCAGATCAGTGCAACTGCGCACCACCGCACTACTCGTCCTTCTCGAAGGCATCGTTGAGATATCCAACAAAGCTCTCCCTCATCCTCGCCACGGCCATGTTCCCTACTGCTTCGAGCCCGATGCCGCCCCTGTTCATGTTCATGAAGGCCCGTCGGTATCTTTGCAGCTGTGGCAGTCCAACCTTCCTGCTCGGCATCTCCACAACGAGCGGCTGTCCACCAGCATCACCGCCGCGCGATATTTTGATTTCCCCACCACCTTCGTCGGGCTGCTGCTCCGATATGCTCTTCACGATGTCCTGGGTCTCTCTGTCGAGCACATAGAGGTAATCGCCGCCTGCGTCCCTGCTCCTCTGCACCGCTGCCTGGTTGGGCTTGACGACCTTCCTTCCTTCGCCCGCGATGGCTTCCCACAAGTCATCAAAGACCTTGCGCGTCTGCGCCTCGTCATCCTCCCATATCAGGGTGAACAGCGGACTATCCCATCGGGTCATGGGGTTGGGCTCCTCATACCGGAACACGAGATTCTCCCAGTTCCCCTGATCGTATGCGCCCTCCGCCGCAAGATCGTCCCCACTGGCATCCTCACCACCTTTCAGCCTCTCTTCTCTTCGTCTTAGCCGTCCCTCATTGATACCTCTCGCCCTGTCGACACTGCACCCGACCTGCAGGAGCACATTCGGCGTGCTCAGGTTTTTGGCCTCGCAGTAGAGCTGGTACCGCCAGCCCTTGATATAGTTGGAACCATCCAGGATGACAATGTCCTTGGTCGATAGCACGCGCTTTACGGCGCTCGAGAGCGCGGCACGTGCATCCTTCTCCGAAGCGTTTGCGGAGCGGGTATGCGCGGGAAGCTTTTCGGGTGAGAGGTCATAGACAGTGCGGCTGATAGACTGTGTCTGGTCTGAGATGAGGTGTAGCCGGTACTTGAAGCCTTGCGCTTGGGATTCAACCCTTTCGTTAAGATATGCGAGGAGTTGGTTGGCGCGGGTTGATTTGCCTGAGGTGGGAAGGCCGGTGACGATTATGAGCTGCCGCGGAGGGGACTACATTAGCTCTCGTATGGGAGGACTTTCAGGCTAAAGATGGAAGAGGAGGACGTCTACTGACCGGCATTCTGCGAGTAGAGTACTGGGGAAAAGAGGAGGGCTGATGGAGCCCAGTTCGTGCGTAGGAAGTAGGTCGTAGAATTGGTGATGGGTGAATTGAGCCTCTCCAATGTCCATCTCTCCAGAATTTTGGAGTACAAGTCGAGTTGTAGTGGGGTTGTTTAAGGTTTGACAGGGGCTCCTTGTATTCTCCATGCCTCCCTGTAATAAGAGCATGTGAATACGCATATGCAATTGTTGAGAAGCCAGCCTGGTCTTCGATTTCAAATCATCCCATGATTTCCGTGACGACCCTTCTTTTCTCTTCCCTTCTTTTCCTTTCCTCCTTTCTCATACAATTTAAGGAGACAGGCACAAACCCTCCGAAGTTGCGCCGGAGAGAACCGAGGTTCGATGCATATCTTCTTATCAACTTCCCAACACAGACTGCCCCGAGTGAAATGCGCTTGTGCATCCTCACTACGTTGAACATGATGCCCGAACATACTCGAGCTTATTTTCCCCCTTCTTCTTGGCTGCAGCACACTGCACTGGTAGTAGCCACTAAATATACATTTAAGGTTATATATCCACGTGCTGGGTTTGCAATGAGCTGGTGCCTCTGTGCCTACATAGGCAGGTGGTCAGATGTGGTATGTACTTTTTGCATGACGATCATGGTTTATTATCATGTGCTCAGAGCAAGAATCAATTGTGTCATTGATAATTCTCTCCCCATGATCTGTAATCTCCACACCTTGTCTGCCGTAATTGAGCCAGGTTTTGTTGCGGCCTCAAGATTGCCCTACCACCAACGATTTAATCTTGTAGAGGCTAGAGATTGCTTCGGTCTTAAGGGGGAAAGGTGCTGGTGGTTTTTACTTTTCCTGGTGCCCAGCGGCCCCCCAGATCTATCCAGTTTCGAGAAAGACGCAATAGAGACACTAAAAATAATCGTTGACCTGCTGGTCTAGACGCTCTAAGCTCCAGATTGGCACTGGGGAAAAGGCGCTGATTTCCATGCCGCGGGATTTGGAAAACAGCGCCAAACCGCCCTAAGAGCTTGAGCACGCAAGACTATGCGGGCCCACCCCTCTTTCCTAACATCCGAGGCATGGAGAAATACCGTGTAGGAAAGGGATATTATCCCTCATCGGTAATGTAACTGTGGTACTCTGAACGATAGTCTGGCGGTGGCGGGCACTGGTGCACTCTGCTGTAGATCAGGAATGGAGAAACGAGAAGTTAGGCATAGGGCAGTATGCCCAGGGCGATCAGCTCCTGCCGCTAGTGAACTGCTGGGCGTGCGTCCCGTAAAGTCCAGGCTCCCCAGGGGCAGCCCGGGCGAAATGGACCACAGCAGGAGCCGGACCGAGGCCAGGTGATGCTATCCTTGTCTTTCTCCTATAGTGGTTTTGATGTTATCGAGTCAGGAAAGTCTTTCACTTCAGCTTCTCTCTCAAAGACCCGAGACTTTACGTTGCGGTTGCGAATTCAGACTCCAACCGGGCGAATTTTGTGCCGTCTAAGAAGATTACAGTATAACAGATTCTGCTAGCACCCCAGAGCCATTTTGCGAAAGATTTCTCGAATTAGCATTCTATCTGACCAGGCTTTTCTGGCGAAGATTGCATCGGTCTCACGTCTTCTCTACTATGTCGACCAAGGAGGCAGACATTGCTTGAGAAGCTGCGAGACACCCATCCAACTCAGGATTGAGATAGAGCCCGTGTGGCGAGGGACTGCGCCGCAATACGCCGCGGCCACTTTTCGTGCTTCGAGCCAGGACCCTGACGTGACCGCAAGACACTGGCTTGCACAGCATACTTCCAAACCTACACAGGCCTGATGCTACGTCGACCGCACGGTTGCCGTTAGGGAGAGAGTGTGTGTGCGCGAGAGAGCCCGCCAAGAAGCAACACCAGGATGGTATATTGTGGCAAGCCGTCCAAAGGATGCTCAAACTGCCGCGAGCGCAAGATTCGTGTAGGTGTTTTCTCTCATGCTCTCATGAGCAGTCGCTCAAAGCCCCCCCCCCCCTTTTTGGCCTGCAGAAGGATTCTGACTGATTTCGGGCGCTTGCAGTGCGACCAGCGTGAGCCTGGCTGTGGTCAGTGTGAGAAGCGTCAGCAGACATGTCCCGGGTACAGGAATATAGTAGATCTCATGTTTAGAGATGAGAGCTCGCACGTTGCCCAGAAGGCCAGAAGGCGGCCCAGAAAGAGGACCAACCCGTCTGCAGACAAGCCTACTGCTCCTACTACCCCCTTGCCTGGCAAATCGGTATCGATGCCGACAACACCACCATCATCCAGAAAGTCCTCATCTTTTGTCCTTACAGCATCGCCTTCCACGGCCTCATCATCGGGATCACTCAGTCAGCGTGATGACGGGTTCATACAATACGGGCTGCGCTCGCCAGCGAAGCTTATGAAGGCGGACGATGAATACGTGAAACAGGAACCTGGAATGATGTCGCCGCAAGATGTTTTAGCACTCGTCCCGTCTAGCTTGTCGCCAAGCTTCGAGGAGAGAGGGCTGAACTTTTTTATTACACGGTACATCTCAGTGGTAAGCATTCTTGTCTCGCAGGGACTCGAGCAGCCCGTCGTTCGCTGACCTAGATATACTGCAGCCACCAGATGCCTCTCAAAACAAGTTTGATTTGTGAGCCGCGCCTCCCTTCCTCCTCCCCAACTCATCTCTCTACTACCAATATGACCACGGGCACTAATCCAAGACTCCAGTGTCTTCGACCTTTGGAGTCCGAGCCCGTTTGCGCACGAGAGGGCCCGGGACCCAGTTCTTGCCAGCCTCACGGCCGTAGGCCTGCTGAGCGTCGCACAGAGGGCCCAGTCCCAGGGGCCCATGGAAGCAGCGCGCAGAACATACGGCCAGGCACTGCGGTTGACGAACACCGCCCTGCGGAGCCCGACGGGCGCTCTCGAGGACACCACCATGCTCGCGGTGCTGGTTCTCGGGCACTTCGAGACGATGGCAGGGGCGAGGGCTCGGAGTATGCGTGCCTGGCAGCAGCATATCAACGGGGCGGCTGCGCTCGCGAGGCTGCGCGGTACGAGCTCGTTTCGGAGCAAGGCGGGCGTCAAGATGTTTATGATGCAGACTTCGAGTATTGTAAGCAACACCAGTGTCTTCCCACTCTGCCCTGGAGAGTCCAAATCACACGCTGATCGCAGCCGCAGATGATCAACTGCATTCAGAACAAACTGCCTATGCCACAAGATTTGGTCGACATGCGCACACAATTGGTCGACATGATGGGCGGTCCATCCGCAGTGCCAGGATACGAAATACACCCACCCATCTACAAGATCCTGCAGCTGAGATATGACATATGCCAAGGAACGGTCACAGACATAGACTCCATATTGGACATATTCAACGAGGCAGAAGATGGTTTCGAGAAGGCTCTATCTTTCTTCCCAGAGACTTGGCAATATGCCAAGTTCCGTCTCTCAGAGCGTCTCCAGACTGGATTTTTCAGCGATGTCTGCTATGTGTATCCAAACCTCTCGATCGCATCGGTCTGGAACGGCACCAGGGCCATCCGCATGCTCATCCTCGAAACGATGCTCGAGGAGCTCCACGTACGCTTCCTGCAGTGGCCTGCTGAAAAGGTGCCGGCACGATACCAGATCGAAGCGTATAAAACAAAAGTCAAGCTGGAGAATATAGCACTTGCTATCCTTGCCAGCGTTCCCCAACATTTTGGGCTCATCAGGCCTTCCGATCCGAGCCTTGACACACTTGTGCCAATGCCACACACCGAGGACATGTTCGCTCACATACCTGAGACCGGATGGATAGCTACACTAGGGCAGAGCGACAGCTCGATCTCCCGTAGCTCGGAGGACGAAGATTTCGATTGCCGCAGTCCTTCGTTTTCAAATCCAATGCAGGCACGCGGCACCCAAGCACAAGAAGAGCGTCTGATGCTGCTGGCGTCCGTGGCTAGCGGACTGGTCTGGCCCTTGTATCTCGTCGGAATGTCGACGGTCTCTTCTGCCTCGATGCGAACTTTTGTAATTGAGAGACTGCAAGCGCTCCATGACGAGCTTGATGTCACGCAGGCTGGCAAATTAGCTGACGCTGTGGCAGGCCACAAGTAGCCGGGCGAGCCATCAAATCACAGATGAAGGCCTTCATGCTAGCGAAGCTAACAAATCTGAATGCCTAAAGGCGATGCTTCGAATAGATGAAGGCACGACGTCGTCACCAACAGCGTGGTCTCTCATCTGAAGGCGCGATCGACGCTGCGCTTTGGCACTGGTAATGGCTGCATGGGTGTTATCTGCGTTTCTGTGACTAGAAACGACATAACCTACATTCGATGTCTTCTCGACGACTGGAAACTGTCTGAGATGGAAGCCCACCAGCTGACAAGAGGTTCGATCCCAATGGCTCATCATCTCCGAGATTGGTAAAAGAATCTCTTGCTTCTACCCGAGAATTTACCAGCTCACCTCGGCGGCCTCTTGTGAGCGTGGTGGTCCCGACTCTAGGAAAGTTGGATCTTACACAAAATGCTGGGCTTGGTGCCATTGAATAAGGAGTGAGGGCTCCGACAATGGCCGCATTATTAGGAGATATTTCAGCGTATGTCACGGAGGCACAGCTCATTCTGACTTCCATGGCGCAGGGGTGAAGCCCTAGTCAAGAACGCGTAGGCAAGAGGTATCACGGCCTGAGTTGAGTTAACACTGTACCAAAGGTATGCGGATTGCATTGTGTGTATATACCTCATTCACCAATTGTCAAAGTTCCCGAAGCCTCCTGTCTTGACTTTCTTCCTTGACGGCTCCCAGTCTTCGACCAAGAGTTCGTCGTCGACCGCCGCAGCTCCGGATTCAGTACCAAGTGCCGTCTTTAAGTACTTGCCGACCCCGCTACCAGACTGCTCGATGGTGCCGTCTCCTCTGATGCGCTTCCCCGTCCACGTCGTCTTGTCGTCATCTGTTCCACCCTGCCGCTGGATTTCGGCCTTCTGAGCTTCTGCCTTTTCTTGTTGATCCTTCTCCTTCAGGAATTCTTCGAATGGATCTAGGAAAATGACAATGTCCTTGATGACAATGTCTTTAAGGGGACGGTTCCCCTCGTCCACTTGTGCCATCTCCAGAGCATCCAGGACATCGAGTCCATCCACAACTTTACCGAAGATCGTGTGCTTGCGATCGAGGTGTTTGGCCGGCTTGTAGGTAATGAAGAATTGCGAAGAATTTGTATTCTTTCCCTTGTTCGCCATTGACACGATTCCACGTGTGCTGTGTGTGAGGGGCCCATCGAACTCGTCCTGAAAGTTCTTCCCCCATATGCTCTGGCCACCCTTCCCACTTCCCGTCGGGTCGCCGCCCTGAATCATGAAGTTTTTGATATTTCGATGGAAGATCGTGCCACGGTAGTAACCCTTCTGGCTCAGTTTCACGAAATTCCAAACAGCTTTCGGAGCTGTTTCCGTTTGTAACTCGATGGTGACGTCGCCTAGGCTGGTTTCCACCCTGGCATAACCCTTAATCTTGACCCTTTTCGGCTTCAGCATCCATTCGTCCTGGGTCAGGGTAGCGCGCTCCCCGCTTGTCTCCGGCGTGAGTCCAGTGCTTGTGAAGCTTGCGGCAGCCCTTCCCGTTGTGTATGTCGCAGCATTGTGAGCCAGCTTCTTCTCCTGGATGGCTGGCTTCCTAAACCCATTGGCGGCAGATGACTTCTGTAATGCCTTGGAAGACCGATTGACATCGCCAGTGGCCTCCCTCTCTCGCCTTGCTTTCTCGACCGCCTCCTTCGCCCGTAGGACCTTGTCACCAATGCGGCCCAAGGCATCGACGTTGACGCTGCCCGCTTTCCTCTCCTCCACCTGTTCAGGAGTGAGAAGAACATCGCCGCCGTCCTTCAAATACTGGAATTCGCTCAAGTTCCTGGACGCTGCGTTTTGGGGATCCTGCAGTGTGATGATGTCTTTTCTACCAAATTCCTTGTCGTCCACCAAATCATGCCAGTTCTTCTGTTTGATATTCATTTGCTGGATGGTCTCCCATGCAAAGACGTTGGCGTAAGTGCCATGGCGAATCGCTACGATGTGCGTGTTGTCGGTGAAAACTTTAAAGGTGACGGGATCAACTGCGGAACGGACGTTAGCCACAACGGTCTCGCCAGAAAAAAAGAAAGAAAAAAAGAAAACGATTCATGCTCTCGCATCTCGTGTATGAAATTCTTCATGTGGAGTGTTTCAGGCGTTACTCACTCAAATCTCCCTTGCCATCCGTAGGCCCGGCATTGGGGTCTGCTTCAGCATCTGCGTTCCTCGCAAACTTCAGTTTGATCAAGTCCTTGCCGTCGAGAGGGTTGCCGTTCACGGGATTGGTGTTGTGTTTGTCGAGCCATGCACTTATGACCTCGACATCAAATATGGTCCCATCAGGCGTACACACGGGGTTTTTGAAAGGTTGTAAGCTCGCGGCGCAGAAGTTGAAAGGGAGGCGTCTGAAGTTTGCGCCGGCGCCGCGCTGTGCTCGTGATCCGGCACCGGCTCCAACGCTGGCCGAGAATGCATCGGAAGAACTCCACTCCGAGTGGGTGATGTATAATTTGTCTGTGCCCTTGCCCATTTTCGACTCGTGTTGAAGACGTGCGACAAATGAGTGAAGGGAGGGTAGGGAGGAGAAGGAGAACGAAACAACAAAATCGGGAATGCAGAAAAGTTGCGAAGGGCGGCGGAAGTGGGGTGACGAACTGACAGCAGCAGTGAGACAACCCCCAACATTATGGTCCCGATTTAGCGCATGCAGCCTCGCAGATCCCTGTAGGTAGTGCTCCATCGCAATGCTACCGTAGTTTGCTAGTGCCCATGTGGCCCCTAAGCTTGCGTACTGCGCAGTAATCAGCTCTCTCCCCTGCAACTTGTCCAGTCCGGAAGTCAAGGGAAGGCACCGCTGTTCCTCTTACATACATCCTCACATTCCATTCACCACTCTCTTTTACGATGTTATCGTCGTCTCTAGCTCACACCTGATTGTCCAAGAGGCTCGAAGGAAACTCGATTTAGGGAAGTGTCGCTAGGGAATTTCTCGATCCTCTGTGGCGGCGACTTCCTGTCTCGGGACGGTCCATACCGATACAACCTGCCGCAGCTTTGTTCAGCGATCATCGACAAGAACCTATACAAAGATTGGTCATTGCAGAACAGATATTAGGGAGGATTATTTAACATGGGGGTTTGGTCTTCGCTGCTAGCCTTGCTAGCCCTGTCAATATGGACAGTACAGGCCATGGAGGTCAAGATGGTTCGTTCACGCAGGCTCCCAGGGCTGCTACTTTTCTGTTGCTGACTGGTGTTCTCCCTTATCTAGGACCAAGTCGACGAGAACAGACAGAGATGCGCTGGCATGTATTCACAACAAGCCTGGGGTGGCCCAGTCGACCCTTTTATCCTCCTCAAATTCATGCCCTACGAAGGGGACCAAGACCCAGTCGTCAGCCTCGTCATCTTCGAGTGGAAAGACGAGGACCTCATTGGCGTATACCCGACCGCGGAGTCAACACAGGTACGACCGGTGTGCCCAAATGCTAGGAGAATTGCATGGTTCTGACTATTCCTGCAGAAAGCTGGTATCTGCGAGAAGCAATATGTCGAGGCCGGCTTTTGCGATGAGCAAGATATCGGAGAGTTCATCTTGTCACCGAATGCGACCGAGCAATCCACGAACCTGATTCTCACCGAAGCGATTCACCTGAAGAGCTCTCAACCTATAAAGTACGATATAACAAAGACCGGCTACTATTGTGTCTTGACCGACAAGTTCACTGCCGGCGAGTACGAGGCCGTCGTCGAATTTAGGAATGCCTACGGCGAGCTTCCCGCGACACAAATCCCAAAGCTGCCCTTCTATGGAGGAATCACCCTCCTTTACTTCTTCGTGGTAGCCTATTGGGGTTTCCTCTACTATCAGCATCACTCCGACATCTGTACGGCGCTGCTTCCCAAACTGACCAGGACAAACATTGACTAATATTATCTATAGTGCCGGTTCAAAACTATATAACGGCTATTCTGATCTTCTTGGTAGTCGAGATGCTGATGACTTGGGGATTCTATGGTATGGCTTCTTATCATCCCCTGTTATGGACCCCGCGCTGATATGGAAACTCAGATTACATGAACCGCCACGGCTCGAACGTTGGATCAAAGGTTTTACTGGTCATAGTTGGTGTCCTAAATGCGGCTAGGAACTCATTCTCGTTCTTCCTGCTGCTCATTGTGTGCATGGGTTATGGAGTCGTCAAGCCGACGCTCGGCCGAACCATGATCTGGGTGCGATGGTTGGCCATAGCACATTTCGTTTTTGGTCTGGTGTATGCTATCACCAGTCTTGTCATCACGCCGGACAGCGCAGGTAAGACTCGAGTGAGCAGAAGACATGATATGTGGAAGCATGCTGACACATCTCTTAGGACCTTTCGTGCTCTTGATTGTGCTTCCACTGGCAGCTACACTCACGGCCTTCTACGTCTGGACGCTCAACTCGCTCAACTTCACCCTGAAGGACCTCCGGGAGCGAAAGCAGCACGCCAAGGAGAGCATGTACAAGAAGCTGTGGTGGGCCATCCTCATTAGCATTCTTGTTATCTTCGCCTTCTTCTTTTTCAACAGCTTCTCGTTCGCCTCAGCCAGTGACCCAGACTACGTGCCCTTCCACTGGAAGTCACGCTGGTTTATTCTCGACGGCTGGCTCAACTTGGTCTATTTCGCCGATGTAGCCTGGATCGCGTACATTTGGCGGCCGACCGCCAACAATAGACGCTTCGCCATGTCAGATGAGCTTGCTCAGGATGACGACGGTACCTTCGAGATCAACAACATGGACATTGGCGCGCCAGATGATTCAGATGATGAGGAGGCGAATGTGGGTGCGAAGCCCTCGATCAACACGACTCGAGACGGCCAGACCTCTGGTGTGGAGGGCTACCAGGCGCCTTCGGGTGCGAACGGTAGTAGCCAAAGATCTAGACCCTCGTTGGACGGCGAGACTATCTTTGCCATAGGCGACGACGACAAATTCTCGGATGATGAGGATGGGTCCGACGAGGACGCCGGATTGGTCAAGGGTCAAGGGAAGTGAGGTCAGAGGAAAAGTTGAGGATTTCTTTTATCTCGTCGGGAGGCTACCAGCCGTGTGATATCATCAGGCAGGGTGTGAGTTCTGAGTGTTTGTATTTTTATAGATAAAGTGGCGTTACGGACTACGCGGGGATTGCATCGGTCATGGCTACGGTGCACCGGGTATCGATCGATCGGAGCCTTGAGAATTGGACATCGTTTATTCTTCAAGTGACGCTTTTGTTAAAAGAGGAGGGTATGTGAGCTTATTAGTCTCAGGACGCGAATGCTAACTATAAGTCATATGAAAGGTTTCACCAGATACCCCCCCCCCCCCAAAACGTCCCTTGGAGCTGTAAGTATATATATCTCCAAGGTGATTATCATAGGAAGAAGTAAAGAAAGAAACAAAGGGGAAGAACAGAGAGCAAGAAGGCGTGGGGGTCGGTTGCGACAGGAGGCGAACTTCCCTGGTCCGCCTAGGTACTGTGAAGGTCTTTGTGAATGAATATACTTCGTATTTTGAAGAGCAGCACAGCGCGGTTGCGAACCAGAAAGATGGCGCTATCTCTGCTGGGTTTGTATTGTGTTTCTCTCTCTCTTTCGGTTCTCCCGCTTACATCTACATTCAAATGAATGTACTGAGAACATATCCACCGCCCGAGTCGCATAGTCGAGAAGGATTGATAGCGAAGAAGAGTTGTTAACGGCTCACCAGTCCTCAGAAGTGAGCTTCAAGCGCTAACATCCCCCCCGAACCCGACAGGCCTCCTCTGCCCGTCGTTCTCAGGTAGAATTGCCAAAGCCTTGTACACCTTGCCCATACCCCCCGGGCCCCTGTCCACCAACCTCTTCCACGCCTTGTCCACATCTCTTGCCCTGTCCTCCTCCTGTCCTCCTGCGCCCTTTTGCCTCAACCTTCTCAGCAGCACTTCGGCCCGCTCTCTGATGCCCATGACCTCGAGGAACGACCCCTGCTCCACCGGTCCGTGGACCTCCACGCCCTCGCTGGCCTGCAGCGCCGCCTCGGCGATGGCGGCAAAGTCGACATCAGCGCTCAGGTCCGTCAGGCCCGGCTCCGCAAAGGGGCTCACACGTCGGTGCCGGCTGATGCCCCGCAGGGAGTTGACGGGGATGGATCCGTCGCCCGGGCCGTAGTCGAGGATGAGGGCGGCGCCGGAAGGTTTTTGTTTTGGGTGCTGCGCCGATCCGCCTATACGTGCTGCGAAGTCGGTCGCGTAAAGAGAAAGGTCTGGGCAGATCTCGATGAGTGCGCCGGGCAGAGACCTGAGGGCGCGATAGCGTGGGCTTGACTCTGGGAGGTAGCGGGAGTGACGGGTCGCGTCGGGCGAGAGGGTTAGTTGGAAGTCCGGGACAGGTGTGTCACGGGATTGCGACTCGGGTGTGCCCAGGCTGGCGTGGGTCGACCCTGGGGGTGTGGGCGAGACGACCATCTCGCGCCATTGCAGGGTCGGCTTGTCTGTGTCTTGTGGTGTTTGTGACGAGGAGGTTGAGGAGGGGGCGGCGTTGGACTTAGGAGGCGGAGGGACGTTCACGACCTGGAAAGCGTGGATTGGCAAGGCATCGAAGAACTCGTGCGCTACTATGAAGGGCATCTTGTCATGGCCTTCTACGTATATAAGCCCATGTCCGATAGTCGAAACAAAATGGAGAGGAGATGGCCGTACCTTGAGGGATGGACCTTATGGTCTGCGTCCATACGATAGGGAAACCCCCATACTTTGAGGTACTGTGCCAGCCGACCTTGGACTCGCTCATTTGCGCATCTTCACCACAGAGGAGGTTTTTCTGGGCAATCCTAAGCTCAGAGCTGGCTTCGACCATGTAGATGGCATCGATGGCGTTTGCCAGTTCTTTGAAGTTGGATATTGTCTGGCAGAACATTAGTCGAGAACGAACCGGAGGAAAGTAAAGCCAAGGGCAACCTCACACGGAGCATGTCGTCCATGAGCGTTCCTCTTCCGGGACCGACTTCTATGAGCTCGACTCCAGTCTTTGGCCGGCCCTGGCTCATCCACTCGGCAACGAACCAGATACCAATGAGCTCCCCAAAGACCTGAGAAATCTCTGGCGACGTGACAAAGTCCCCCTTGAGGCCGAACTGGTCTCTGCCCTGCTCAATGGCTCCAGTGTAGTAGCCACCAACATCACCAGTAAGGCACATGCGCATGTAGCTCGCCAAGGGTACAGGTCCAGTCATCTGAGCACAAATTAGCCTGCTGATGGATTTTATTTTTTGAGAGTTTTCTTCTCCTGCCGAGGAAAATTCAACACACACACACACACACACACATATATATATATATATATACATACCTGTATAGCCTGGGCGAGTTGTTTGGCAAGGGGGGTGGACCATTTGCGCTCCTTGGTCCGTCTCGCAGCCGTCATCGACAGGCCTCTGCATTGTGAGGCAATACCCGTGTCTGGCCGTTGTGAGCATATCGAGGACGCCTTGAGCCCGCGAAGGGCCGTCCTCATTGTAAAGGACCTCATCACAACGATAATCGCCGAGCGGCACTCAGAAATCACGAAGCTCCTGGCATGGTTTGTTGTACCGGATTGATTCTCGTTTGTGAGGTTTTGGAGGAGACAGCCTTTTATTTTATTTTAAAATCATATGAAATAAACTTGGGGGGGGGGGGGGGGCTCGGTACTTGATGACCTTATTACAGTAGTTGCGGATGAACGCTGCTGCAGCTCCAAGTTCACTGAAAGCTTTCAGTATTAGCAGCAGAGCTTCCAAACGAAAACACTGAAAAGGTTTAGCAGGTTCGGCAGAGGTTGCCGCCCCGTACGCGACTGCTGCGGCATGTTGTACAGGGTCTCCTAGGCGCCGGCAGGCATCTGCACAGCGGAGGCTTGCAGCGACATCATCGTCTTTCCACTAGGACAGGGCTCTGTTTTGTCACTCACAATATTCTGAGACCAGTGCGGGCCTCACTGCCTCGACGCACCACGTCCGCCACGGTCGCCTTCTTACCGTCTCATCGCTACCAGGCCTCGAAGGCTCGCCTCCTCCACAGCCTTCAATCCTTGCCTCTCTCTCCCTCGACAATGACCGGAAAGGGCAAGTCACGCTGGGCAGACAGCGAAGAGGACGCCGCGCGCGAGGCCGCACTCAAGAAGGAGAAGGAGCTAAAGAAGCGCCTTAAGAAAGAAAGAGAGGCAGCGGCTCGAAGCGTTGAGGAGGAAGCACGGCGACAGAAAGCCCGACAGCAGGCTACACAAGCAGGAACAGCATCTGAGGCCGAAGGGGACGAAGAGGGCGACGGCCGACCCATAAAACGCCGGAGGCTCACACCAGGTCCCCCTCCAGCTGCCGGAGGAGCGGGCGAGGGCAACGCAGGCCGGATCCTGCGCTTCCAGGGTCAAGGGTTTGGCAAGTCGCGGAGCGTAGAAAACTACGACAAGCTGAACGACATCGAAGAGGGCGCGTACGGATGGGTTGCGCGCGCCAAAGAGGTTGCGACGGGGAAGGTAGTCGCGCTCAAGAGACTAAAGATCGAGCCGAATGATCGGAACGGCTTGCCTGTCACGGGGCTGCGGGAGATTCAGATATTGAAAGACTGCGACCACAGGAATATTGTCAGGTTGCGGGAGGTCGTGGTTGGGGACGATACGACCAGAATAGAAAAGTGCGCACAGATCTTCCCTCCTTGAGGCCTCCTCCCTCTCCCGTCTTCTTCTCTACCAATATGCATGGCTCGACTGCTGACATTTGCTCGTGTGCGCGTGCCAGTATCTTCCTAGTTCTTGAGTTCCTCGAACACGACCTGAAATCCATCCTCGAAGACATGCCCCAACCTTTCCTCGCCAGCGAAGTCAAGACCCTCCTCCTCCAGCTAGCGGGCGGCGTCGCCTACCTCCACGACCACTGGATCCTGCACCGCGACCTCAAGACCTCCAACCTCCTCCTCAACAACCGCGGGCAGCTCAAGATTGCCGACTTTGGCATGGCCCGCTACGTCGGCGACCCGCCGCCCCACAAGCTCACCCAGCTCGTCGTGACGCTGTGGTACCGCAGCCCCGAGCTGCTGCTGGGCGCCGCCAGCTATGGCGAGGCCGTGGACATGTGGAGCGTGGGCTGCATCTTCGGCGAGCTGCTGACGAGGGAGCCGCTGCTGCAGGGCCGGAACGAGGTCGACGAGCTGACCAAGATCTTCGAGCTGTGCGGCATACCGACCGAGGAGAGCTGGCCTGGCTTTCGGAGGCTGCCCAACGCGAAGACACTGCGGCTGCCGCCGGGAAAGGCAAATGCGGGCTCTGTCATCCGGGCTAAGTTCCCGCTGTTGACTGCGGCCGGCGCGGCGCTGCTAAACGATCTCTTAAGCCTCGATCCCGCGAGGAGGCCGACCGCGCGGGAGATGTTAGGCCATGAGTACTTCCGGCAGGATCCGAGACCCAAATCCGAGGCCATGTTCCCGACCTTTCCCAGCAAGGCGGGCCAGGAGCGGCGGAGGAGGAGGGACACGCCCAACGCGCCAGGGAGAGGAGAGGCAGTGGAGCTGGGCGCTGTCGACTTTAGTGGCATCTTCAATGGGCGGGAGAAAGAGGAACGGGGTGGAGGCTTCTCTCTTCGAATGGTATGAGCATCACAAGGATATGGCCACAGCAGCTGGCTGCAGCTAGTCGAGCATATAGGTGCCTATCCCCACAAGGAGTGAATTGAGAGAGTGACATACATGTATAAGGCTATCTCACATCATTACCTGCTATCCTGTCCCATCTCCCGTGGTCTCACGCATGTCATTACATTAAAATGCTCATATGCAGCCAACCAAATCTCCAGAACAACCAGGGAATGTTTGCCATTTTTTACCCAAAAGTCTCATACCCTCCCAAAATGAACGCCGCAATTTGCTCTTGTCGCCGGTAGTTTGGCCATGCAAAAGAACACCATGCATCTCAAAAGAATGTGTCGCCTGCGCAATGTTGCACACGCTATTACAACTCGCTAGCCGCAATATAAACAACAAGAAGTTTCTGTTTTTGTGTCGTCTTCTTCTTCTCTCTCTCTCTCTCTCTCTCTTCTTCTTCTTCGGCTTCATCAGACACGACACAAACATGCAACCCCACCGGATTCTTCGTTCATCAGAAGACGAATCACCACAACCCGGTCACAAACCACGTGAAAGTGGCGACTGTGATGCCCACCATAGTAAAGGCGAACCCGAGAGCCCGTTTGTCGTTGTCGGACAGGGCGGCACTGCACGTTGCACAGACCCAGCCACTGGCCAGTGCCGTGTAAGGTTGGCCTGTGTACAGACCGAACGTGAGGGCAGCGTTGGCTGTGAGGGAGCCAGCGCCGGCGGTGGCGGTGACGCTGGACTCGGCATCGTAGATGAATAGAGTGTACATCTCGACGACCAGTGGCCGCTGGTCGGCCTGGGCCTCCGACTGATACTTGTCCGTATCCCAGACGAAGGCGGCATCGGTGGCGAAGGTCATGTTGGACGTCAGGGTCCACGTCGAAGCACCGAGCGAGCTCGTGCTGGCGGAGACGACGACATCGACGGCGGTGGGAGTGATGACCAGGTCGGTGTAGTTCCAGGAGAAGGTCACATAGTCGCCGATCTTGTACAGAGCACTCGTGAGGGTGGTGACTGGTGACACCATGACGGCGCTGCCGGCTGCGGCCCCGGAGCTGACGCTCACAGAAGACGTGGCCGTCCCGCTGTTCGTGCCTGTGCCCGTGCCCGTTCCCGTTCCCGTTGCCGTTCCAGTCTCTGTTCCTGTCGCACTCGCGTCGGTCCCAGTGCCTGTAGCAGTGCCTGACGAGGAAGCAGAGGTCTTTGTCTGGCCGGCAGTGTTCAGGTCTGTAGCGTCGGCTGCGTCTGTGGCTGATGATGCCGCCGTTGCGGTCGCTGTCTGTGTCGCTTGTGCGGAGGATGCTGTATCAGTTGTCTCATGTTAGCAGACATCCTCAAGAAGGGGGAGCCAGAACCTGGCACCTTGTCAGTGCAACGACGTACAGCTAGAAGAGTCCGCCCTCCTCATCACCAGGGAGTCTATTTCTGGCAGCCATCTTGGCCAAGGAAATGCTGTAGCTAGAGGAGTGAGGGAGAGGAGGATGGTGGTAACATGTGATGCCTTCATGGTTGCTGTTCTAAATGTTGGTTGGTTCTTAAATGACCCACGAAGTGGCCTTCCTGGATAAAATGCGGACGGTTCAGGGGGTCACTCGAATGGCTGGCCACAACCTCGAATATATGAATAAAGACGAGTCTGCTCCGGTTTTCGACTTGCTCCGCAGCAGAGAAGAATTTCAAAGGTTGAGATACAGTGCTTGTTGGACGAGTTCGTAGGCGACAGACAAAATTTAAGTCGTCGTCGTCTGGGTAAGTGTTCTTTCTCGCACGGAAGACCGGATGATCTTGGCAGTTGAGGAGCCAACCACCAGTGTCCGTCCTAGATCGGATTCAGGGGAATGCACCGCTAAATTCAACTGAAAATGCTGGTTCAAGGTGATTGAAAGGGCTCAGCGGATAAGCAGCGAAACGAATGAAATGTCGCTGCACAAAATGAATCGACAGCAACAAAAGAAAACGGTACCAAGCAAGACAAGCGAAGGTCGGGATGTTACGAGGAAAGAATGGAGAAAGGAGTGAGCGAGTGGGAAACGAAAACAATAAAGTTGAGGGGGGCTGATCGGTTGCAAGGATGAACGGGGGTGACATCCAACAAATCACAGCAGCCCTCTCGAACCACCCCAGCTTGGGACTTCAGCAGGCTTGAGCAGGTTCACCAGAAGTCGGCCTTCTCTCAAAATTCGCACTTGCAGCCTTCCAAGGCAAAAGCTTATCCAAGTGGGGACTCGGAAAAGACAAGCGGGTCTATGTACCGTAAATCCTTTGTGGAGGATACTGCTCTACAATATCATGCGTATTGTTGAAAAACTGCTGGAAGGCAAGCAGCACTGCTGCAGGTGTCCACTCCCCAACACCTTTGCCTCTCTGCACGTCCTTTCTGCATCAGGTGCTGCCGTGATGGCGCCGTGGCATGGCGGATTTGAGGAGGAATGTTTGTCGGTAGATCCAATTCGTATTTCCTTCTTGGCTAGCGAGTTGGGGGGTCCAAGGAGGCGGTTGTGACCAGGCCCTTTAGCTACAAAAACGCTAGGCTAAAGTTCGGGCGGCGAGCCCCGCTGACAACTGGCACCCAGCGCTGCTTAAGCGCATGTCTCAATTTCTCGTGTTGCGAAGGACGTGGACCCCTGCTAAAAATAATCTACATGAGGTCAACCATCCGATCTTTTTGTCTTCTTTCCCGTACTCTTTTAGAATCTATTCTCATTTGCAGGTGCCGTTCCTCGACAGCCTACCCACACATCAGTCGCAATATCTGCTCACTGCAGAATAATGATTCCCAGTCAAGTTTCTGAATATGCTCCTTGCGGTTGCCAGGCTATGTGGCGAATGCGATGGCATGCCGTGGGAAATCTCCTCCCAGGCTTGCATGTGATCTACTCAGGGGTAGCCGATCCACCCGTTTTACACATTTGCCAAAGACCATCACGACATTCAAAAACGGGCTGGGCTATAAGCACCTGGAGGATTTCCTCGTTTCCTTTTCTGCCCTTTCTCTTCTTCTTTTCTTTTCCTACATAGTGCCAGAAACCTTAGTCTTGTCGCACACTTGCACAGTACTTCCGATCCCTGCTGCGGGATCCTCTAGGGCTTCTTTGAAAGATGCGCCGACTATCAACGGGAGGTGGACAGAGAGTCGAACATCAATTCACATTGGCAGACAACGTATCATCAACATCAAACTCTCAAGGCTGAGCTGGCCAAACTAGCCGATCACCAGAATCTGTGGCTCGCACCATGCGCCAACTTGATAATGGCTCACCCCCGGATAGACAACGGAGAGACCACAGGTGACCCATAAGTCCAATGCGGATTCCGTTGTAAGTAATGCTGCCCAAATGCATCTGAACAAACAACGATAGCGTCGCAGCACTATATTTCATAGGAAGCTTTTTGGGGGGTCCTGACTTCTCATAGTCCGATCCACTCACATTATAAGAATAAGTCGAACCTGCATGTAGTTGCAGCGCCATCGTGGGTGTATGGAATCCTAGTCCATCTGCCACCAGCTCCCCCGGCAGGTATTCCCGTTGCCGGTTTGGTTTCAATTAAATCAGAAGGAAGAATTCACCCTACTTGATACCCTCCCTCTACCCCTCCTCTTCGTCGGCGTCAAGGTTGAGAAGGTCGAATCGGTTCGCCATGACGCTGGAATCTCGCTTCTTGGTGATGGCGTGTCCGTTCCGGGGCCTCGAGTAGGTGAGTTGCTCAAGAGGCTGGCAGCACTCATCGACATCCCATTCGATCTTGCTTTGCTTGTATTTCCTATGCAGGAGATGAGTCAACATTTCCAGGAAGCAAATAAGAACATGCTTACCCTCGACTCTTCATGCAGGTCCTGGCGAACATGGCATTGTGCACCGAGTTGGTCTCGATATAGCAGCTCCCGCCCCGGAACTCGACTCTTATAACAACCAGATTATGGATATGATCCAGGTCCTCCCGGATGGTAGCTTCGGTCAGATCAGGGTCGCAGCGGCGAAGGACGAGGTTGCGCGTGGCCCCTTGACGAATGTTACTAGCAACGTGGGCAGGCATGATGAACCGGCGCTCGTCCCAGCGGATGTCAATCTATATGTCGTCAGGATCAAAACCGGCATATTGGAATTAGTTCCTCGTGTGTTCTTACCCGCTTTTGTCTGATGTATAGGTCATGGCGGCGGATGTGGTCGAAGAAGGTTTGTGCGTCTGCAGCTTGTAGGAAGGCTACCACTGCTGTATGGTCGCGGGGCCTCATGTGGACGTTCAGTAGCAGACCTCCTCGCACAGCCTTGGTGAGGTCCGAATAGGTAGTGCCTTCCGCCAGATTGCTTAGCAAAAGCGACCTATTGCACTGACGCTCGTATTTTAGGCGTGATCGGTCCTGGTCGTTCGATTGATGGCTGTTGGGGATATCAACACGCCCACAGCTTGATGCATCTTCGTCATCTTCAGGGACCTCGACATCGCCCCAGTCATGTCCCTCTTGAGGGTAGGCGTGTGCAAAGGACTGGGCCCGTGGATTGTAGTTGACAAAGCCGTTGGACGCGTCAACAGATGGTTGTGGCCGAGACGTCGGTGATATGAGGGCCTTGGCCGATGGGCCTTGATCGGTAGAGTCGGCCGACACTGACACGGTAGCAAAACACTCCTTCTGCCGCTCAATTGCACCATCATTCATGCTGAGGAGCTACACCAAGTCAGCATTTGCCAAAGCATACAAGCGGACTAGCCGAGACCATAATTGGACGCCTTGAGGGCAGGACGCAAACGTACACCGATTGTGTCCTCGCCCACACCACCACTCAACAAATTATAGCACAAATGTTCTACACCAGAGCCAAAGATCAGAGCCTATTACCAGTATGTCCTGAGACCGTTTGGCTGACGAAATGTAACCGTACCGTACTTGGCGGCGATCTTCTTGAGGTCGTCATATTCGGATTGGGAGATCGAGACAAGAGGACCCGTGAGCTCGTCGGGGTTCTTGCGGCAGGTTAGATTGAGGCTACTCCTTGAGTACACCCCATATGCAGATACCGTAAACTCACAAAATTCGCCCTGTACACGTAAAGATCAGCATGCAGGCTACTCTAATATTGAGTGCAACCAAAGTAACAACATGATAGGAAATTCTGGTTGCAGCAAGGTTTCGACCAACGAGTATAATGTACAAGTAACAACCACATATTCTCAAGGAGCAGGTTCAATTATGGATCTCGAGGCTGAGGCTTGGGCACAAGGCTGGGTGGGAAGCTCTTACTTACCGCCGAAGCATAGTTTCGAAATGGATACGATCAATCGTTACCGTCTCTGCACCAAGACTCGCCATGGCGACGGCTGTGACGACGAGAAATACAGAAAAGGGGGGGAGATGGAAAGAAGAGAGGAGTGCAGGAGCTGAAGCTGAAGCTGAAGCTCGACCACATAATCGAGGTGGCAGAAGTAATGTGCTGTTGGCAGATGTGATGTGATATGTGAGGCTCCCAACAGGCCAATTAGAGGAAGGCGCCGTTTGAGATACAGGGGATTCAGTGCAGGGTCCTCCCGTCTGCCACTTCCCATTCAGCGTGTTCAAGCTTCCCCGGAAAGCCGCCCCGCCTCGGTAGGCGCCACTGAGACCCCAATCCCCACGGCGCCAGCGAGTGTTAGTGTCACTGCTCTGTGTGAGAAATATGGAGGCGATGATCACAATGCACGTGTCTGAAAATGACACAGCAGCACAGTTCGAAGACACATCATGACATAATGACGCCGACGATGATGGAAGGCTACGTAATGTAATTGTGAAAAGTAATTCGACACCATCAGGTCACCAACCAACGCTCGATGCGAATCGTGCCACAAACCAAATCAAGAGATGTGCTCCTAACGTTCTCCCATGCTTTGTACCTAGGAAGGTCTGAGTCGAATTCGACCACCACGCAGTTGTACCTATCAAGATTTCAGAACGCTGATACTCTCATCATATGGCCAACACCTTCATATCGTTGGAAATGCGGTCGGTGACAGACAGAGCACCGCAGATTCTCTCGTGCCCAGATGGCGCAAACTCCAAGTGCTTGCTGAAACCCATTACTTAGGAGAGTCTGAGACAGCCGTCTTCAGGTAGTTGAGCAAGAACTTCTCATTTTCTGGCGAGATCGGAGTCTGTTGCTGGCTACTACGACGCGTCATCGAGGCGGCCCTGCCTGCTCCATCAAGTCCAGGTGACGGACCCATTGATCCGACACGCGAGCTGGGTGACGGAAAATTGCCCGCCTGGTAGTGTATTGGCTCCTTTCCTTTCGGAATGGTCGCAGGGCTCGCTAGAGCACGCACAGGAGCGCCAGGAGCGGGCGCCGTAAACAAAGACATAAGCTTCTGCAGTTGTTGCGGATCGGTATCTGGACGTCGTGGTGTTGTGTTTGGGAAGGACGCCGCGTTCGCCATTTGGAGTGGGCTGTGTTGACCAGTGTGGTCGTAAGGCTGTGCCTGGCGGTTGGGTCTGTGTCTTGTCTGAATCTTGCTCTCGCCGCCGGCACCATCCACTGCAAAGGCGCCTAGCATCTGTGCTCTGGACTGTAATGGCTGCTGTTGCTGCTGCTGCTGAGAGCTCAATTCGGCGGGTTCTTTTGGATGCATCGCAATAGTTCGGGCTCCATACGGCAGGGCGGGGTCGCCGTCCGTCTGAGTTGAGCCATTGTTGGTCCCGGGCATTGGCAGACGCGTCCCAAACCCTGTGCTGTATTCAAAGGAAGATTGTTGATGGACAGCCCCTGGGCCCGAGACAAGTGCGCCGCCATTCTCCTTCAAGTCTGGTCGAACATTCTCCCACTGAGGGGACGAGACTGATGGTTGTTTGAAGATATCCAAAAGAGCTTTTTGCTGCGTCTGAGAGACGTTTGATGGTCGTAAGGAAGTCTGAGGAATAGTCAACTGAGGGCTGCCTTGCTGTTGCACGGCGCTTGACAAGGCTCTCTGCCCTGGAAGGTTGACCGAGGCTGGTCCGGCATATGGAGAGCCCAACGCAGTCGAGTGATTGGGCTGTTGCAGGCTCGGTCGTGGGTCGTTGACTGGGGTGGGTTGAGTTGCAGGCATCACAAGACTCGGCTCCTTTGCTGGACTTGCATCCTTCTTGAAGGCATTCAGCAGCGCCAGGCGACTGTTGTCTAATACCGCCGGTGGCTGTCTGAGGTTGGCTACAAATTGCTGCGGTAGATTCATGCCCCCAGGCAACGAGCCAGGCATGTTCATCTGTTGCAGTATTTGCGGGGGTCTGTCATTCTGAGCAGGAAGGGTCGAAGCGGGGGCGCCGGCGAGAATAGGATTGGTCTGGCGAGGCAGCGGTTGCGGACGGGCCAAAGCTGGCACATCGCCGCGCGCGGAGGCCATCATCATTGCCAGCTGTTGATTCGGGACTTGGGTTCGTTCCTGCACCACGTGCTCCACTGAAGCCGCAGAGACACCAAGAACGGAGCGCAGTTGGTTGTTGATATCGTCTGGCTGGCGGGGAAAGGGCGGAGGTGCTTGGCAGCTGCCAGGGCCCAGCCTTTGCGCTGCATGAGGGTGGTGGGGTGTATGTGGCTGTGGAACAGCATTGTAGATGTGATCCATAGGCGTATGCGGTACGTGAGGATGTTGGTGGTTGTTAGGCATCTGTGGCACAGCAGGCACATCTGGCTGCTTCTGTTGCAACATAGCAAGAAGGGCTTTGCCCTTGTCTTGTTCCGCTCCCAATGTCCCAGCCTGGGATCTTTGTGTGGGTGGCTGGATCTTCAAGAGTCTCTGGAGCTCCCTGCTGGCAGCCTCATAAGACTCGGCCGTTGTGAAGACTGGCGTTGGCTCAGGTGCTGTCTCCGTGGCCATGCCCTCCTCCTCGGTCATGACGTCCTCGATCTCCGCCTGGCTGAGATGTCCATTCCTATGGTTGTTCCGTGACCGGTCCTTTCTCCTGCGTTGATGCCTGATCCACTTATTTAGGGGCCCAAGGAAGGACGAGATCATGAAGAACTTGTTGGCGTTTGGGGTAGCTGCGCTGCTGTCTTGGCCCTGTTTCTTCGGAGTCCGGCCGGTCGGTAGGTCGGCCAGTCGGTACCACTCGATCTTGGAGATTTCCTTTCGCGTTCTTGCCTCAAAATGTACGTTCATGGGAACATGGGGGATAACGAACAACTTTACATGTTGATCTCTCATCACCACATCGAAGGATGGGAGGAGATTTCGATCTTCAGGTATTAATCCGGCCTCCGCGGCGTGGAACCCAGTCTCCTCATAAACTTCCCGGATAGCGCAGTCCAGGTCATCCTCGCCCTGGTTGATCTTGCCCCTGGGAAACATCCAAGACGAGCCCTTGTTCCAGCCCTTGACAAGGACGACGGAGTCCATTGCCTCGTTCAGCAAGATTGCACCTCGTACCGGTATTCGCTTCTTGTATCCTATCCAATGCGAGTACGCCTTCTCATGGAGCTCGGGGCCAAGTTGGCTGGTCAAGGGACAGTGCTGGAAAATTCGGAGGGAGAAGGTGCGCAGGTTCATCTGCGGGAGCGTCGGGTCCAGCGGCCGTATGAAGTCTTCATAAAACCAGTGCGCTTCCTCAACGTGTGTTCCGATTCGGTCGAAGCCGCTGAGCTCTGATTGTGGCAAGTTGACAATGAAACGGACACACAGGTCGTCCAGCCCTGGCACCATTTACTGTCAGCAATGCCACTCAACATACATACAGCGGGGAGCCTGTCTTTCCAGGGGGCCAAGGACAAGACTTACATTCTTCTAGTGTTCTCGGTTGCACATCCATTGTGGCAATTTGTCCTCTGGATCATATCTGAGATTTCCAAAGCGATAGTGCAAGAAGCACAGGAGATGAAGGTGCGGCAGAGCGTACAGCCGAGGAGACTGTCACTGGGGGGCTCTTGTTGTTGTCACAGGTGGGTCTGTAATGGTTGGGCTGAGCTGGGAGGGGCGGTTGCTGGTCGCGGGGTTGCAATGCCCGATGAGCAATGGTATGGCTCAAAAGCCACAGTTGCTATTTGATAAATAGACTGATGTATATTGGCTACTTGGAAAGCAGATGTCGAGAGGTCTGCTTGCTTCACCGTGCAAGGTAGGATGTGGTGCCAAGTTGTCGGCTTTGGGTGGCAGGGTGATGATGATGCTGAACTGAAGCTAAAGGTCCACGAAGCTCTGGCCATAAGACAGGGATCTGCAGCATGAGTAGTTGCTTACTAACATTGTGGTACTTCCACAGCTCTGTGCCCAGGTCCTACCTCTTCTTGATGATACGAAGGATGACCTACTGTACGATGGACTAAAGAAGGTGAATACAACATAATGATGGCTATTTTAATAATAATAAAAACCCCAGGATTATGTAATGTGAATAATGCACATGCACTCCAAATTTTCCACGACTACTATGTAATATATTCTCCCCAACTAATGCGCAAGCAATATTGATACACCCTTTCAGTCTTTGCCATGTCACTCCTAATATGCTTTTCTTCCTCCTGCTTCCATTGTCCTTAGCTGTGAAGAGATCCAATGTCTATCTCAACTTTCACATGCATGCCAGAACTGCATCTTCAATAGCATTCCCTGCCTTGGTCTGTCGACAGCAACCTGGGGGTTTTGGTTCCTGGGGTGTTTGTTTCCCTCAGAAGGGATCTGCCGTTGCAGACGTGTCCAGATTTGGATCCAGTCATCCTGTTAGCTCACGATCACATCAAATGAGCCCATGCACCAGCCCGGCTCCATTGAGCGAATCATCTGCTTGTGGAGCTCTAAAGATGCAGAAGTGGGATGCCAGATAGTACGAGCAGTGCCTGCTGTTCCATGCCATTGGAACTCCTACACGAATTTTTGAATGACAAGGTGAGTCACTTTTGTTACAGTCCACAAAAAAGCATGTGTTGGGGGTAATGTTTGAGGCAAGACGCACACAGTCTAAGAAATTGAACTATACATAGGATGTGGGACTGTTGCATTATGTAGACGCGCTCAAGACGCGTCTCTTGCTGAGACATGACATGATGGTTCAGCTCTTAGCACCGGCACCGGGCTGACATGTGCATCTCAGCACAAATTGTAGAATGCACTGTACGGAGATACAGTACAGCACTGAGTCTCGGAAAATTGGCCTGGTATTAGATGTGCAGATCAAGGGCAATTGTGACTAGGAGATGGCAAATGTTGTAGCCAAGACATGTACTAGAGACTGGCACACAGAATTTACAATCGGTGTTGCCTTTGAAAGTCATACTGTGAGGTTTGGAGAGAGCCTTGGACTAGATTTGTAACCAGGCTGGGGGTTTATGGTTCCTAGGGATTGTCCTGTGCTGTGTGCTGCGCATGGGCGGGGGAACCGGAAGCAGAGAACAGAGCCTGGGCTGAGTGGTGATGTCAGGCATGACTCTCGGCACCAATGGATCGGATCTGATAAAGAATTTGACTCCGGAGCCGGGCACATCTCTCTTCACCCATTGCCAAATGGCTCGTGACAAGAAAGAATCCACAGTTGAAGGAGCTGTTGCAGCTCAGATCACTACAGAAACAAACCCCAGAACCCTGATAGCCAAGGACTGAAGTGGGTTGGTGGTGGTGCAGTGAATGACCGTGGGCTGTCACAGCACAGGGAGTCGTCTTACAGGGATCAACGACGCGTTTGGGCGCGTCCATGGGCCAGACCCATATTTTTCTGCTCAAGTCCTGCCTCGCCCATCACCTACAAAAGCCTCCCGTGCCCAGCAAAACATGCTCACTTCTGACCTGACAACAACACCCACCAGACCGCACCCAAGAGAGACAGAATTATCTAAACCGTTGCACTTTGTTGTTGTTTCTTTGCACTGAAACTCATCTCTCATCATCCTCTCTGCACCATCCTTCTATCATGTCTCTCGACATCACTCCCTCCAAGCAGGTTAGAACCACTTGCCCTGTCGTGATTATTGACAATGTGTTGTGTTGTCACCCTGGCTAATCACTAATTCGACAGGCTGCATCTGCTATGAACTCCCTCAAGATGGAGTCCCCAGTCAAGAAGCTTGACCTCGGAACTGCAAACAAGGAGAACGATGTCCAGGACCCTGAGGTCGCCACCCTGGCCCAAGACATCGACTCGAAGCATGCCGCCACCAAGGAGGTTGTCAAGGCACAGCAGGAGCCTCCTAGGATCCCTGAACTCCGTCCCGAGGAGCTGGACGAGCCTCTCCTCCGCGAAAACCCTCACCGTTTCGTCCTGTTCCCCATTCAGTATCACGAGGTACGCGACGCGTTCCCCCAGCTCGACGCGTTAAGTAGGCCCCCACACTGACACCAACACCACTTGAATACAGATCTGGCAGATGTACAAGAAGCACGAGGCATCCTTCTGGACTGCTGAGGAGATTGATCTGTCCAAGGACCTGCACGACTGGAACAACCGCCTGAACGATGACGAAAAATATTTCATCTCTCATATCCTCGCCTTCTTTGCCGCCTCTGATGGCATTGTCAACGAGAATTTAATTGAGCGCTTCAGCGCCGAGGTCCAGATTCCTGAGGCCCGTTGCTTCTACGGCTTCCAGACCATGATGGAGAACATTCACTCCGAGACATACTCCCTCCTGATCGACACATATATCAAGGAGCCTGCCCAGCGCACCTACCTCTTCAATGCCATCGAGACCAGTAAGTCAAGGTCTGGAGTCCTGTCTCTTTAGCTTGCTATCTCTAACACGATTTCTTCTAGTCCCTTGCATCCGCAAGAAGGCCGAGTGGGCTCTGAGGTGGATCCAGGACCGAGAGTCCACCTACGCGCAACGCCTCGTCGCATTCGCTGCCGTCGAGGGTATCTTCTTCAGCGGTGCCTTCGCCTCTATCTTCTGGTTGAAGAAGCGTGGCCTGATGCCTGGCCTGACCTTCTCCAACGAGCTGATCTCTCGTGACGAGGGTCTGCACACTGACTTCGCTTGCCTGCTATTCTCCCACATGAACAACCGCCCCAGCAAGCAGCGCGTGGAGGCTATCATCACCGATGCCGTCACCATCGAGAAGGAATTCCTGACCGAGGCCCTGCCCTGCGGCCTGCTTGGCATGAACGCTACCCTAATGAAGCAGTACATCGAGTTCGTCGCCGACCGTCTTCTCGTCGCCCTCGGCAATGAGAAGGTCTACAAGTCTTCCAACCCTTTCGACTTCATGGAGAACATCTCCCTCGGTGGCAAGACCAACTTCTTCGAGAAGCGTGTTGGTGACTATCAGAAGGCCGGTGTCATGGCCAGCACCAAGAAGCCTGTTGCCGAGGAGAGCAGCACACCAGGCGCCGAGGAGAAGGGCGAAAACGGTGGAGACTTCACCTTTGATGACGACTTTTAAGCGTCTTCATCCTCTCCTGCCGTGCTTCATCCTTGCATAGATTGTTCTGTTTGACAAGCCAACACATGCATCTCGTTTGGGTATAGACGCGGATGGCAGGCATTCTGCTTCACTTGATGGCGACGCTTGCTGCCTTTGTTACTTGGTTGCCGCGGCGGCGGCTTATAGTTACACGCTCACACCTCTAGTCTTTTGTTCTTTTTCCTTCATGTCATTTGCGGGCGTTGAGGAGTTGGCTGCGACGTCGGTAGTACCCTTTGCTTCTTGATGGAATAATGAGTCGATGGCAAGGGAAGCCGATGGGGAAAACAACGATCTCAGAATCGCCGATCTGTAAGATAGATCCTCTGAAAGACACCAGCGTCTCTTGAAATACTCTCTCTGCCGTAGATTTGATGTGGTACAATTATCTCAGCTGTCTTTAAACCTGAAGAGCTCGTCGGCAGACTACGTGAGGTATCTCACTTGAGCATTCTAAGGCAGAAAGCATACGTTGTGCTCTGGCGCACATCACTTTTCCTGTACTTTTAGAACTTTGGCCTGTGGCCTCAGTTCGCTTATTCCCTGTCCGACGCCCCATGCCTATCCAGTCGGCGGTGCCAACGTCCGTAAGACCTGATCTATATCGAGGTGCATCTGCATCGCCCTGCTTCTTCCTTCCCAGCTCCTCATACTCACCGCTTTCCCTTCTTCTTCTTCTTGCCCTTGCCTCCATCACCTACACCCCCTGCCGCGGGCGCTCCTCCCAGCTGTGCTCCTCCGGTCACCGGCGGCGTCGCCGCCAAATCCTCCTCCACTGCCACAGCAGGCAGGGCCGCCGGCATCGCGGCCATGTTCCGCCCTAGCGATCCGAGCATCTGCACTAGCCGCCCGACCTCCTGAGCCTTGGCGGTCTTGTATTTCAGACAGACGCCGCTGTGAGGGTCGAAGGCCTTGAGGATCAGCTTCGCGCGGGGCGGTCTTGTTGTGGAGACGGACGCGTCGGGCATGGGGGTGTCGGTCTCGGTGGCATCTTGGGGTTTTGACCTGGCCTTGCGGGTGCGGGCTGCTGCCTTGGCGGGGGAGATACAGTAGCGGGTTGAGATGCGAGTCTGGGACGGAGAGGGTTTTAGAGAGTTTTAGTACCGTAGCATTGGGGGAGAGAACTGGAAAGACGAGGAACAATGGGAGGAGCCGGTGGTTCGGTTTTCTTTTTTTTTGGGGGGGGGGGGACGTACAGTTGTTGGTCTGGCTTCGAGAAGTTGGGCCGAGAGTGTCAGCCACTCATCGGCTGTTGGTATAAAGGGCATAGTGGTCTGCTGAGATTTGAGAACAACAGGCTACACGGAGATTTGTGCAGTAGTATAAATACCTCGCAGTCAAAGGTTCTGAAGGTATGAGATGGTTGACAGAAAGAATGGGTAGGATGGATAGCATGAGGAGCTGTAGTTTTTGTAGAGGTGAAAGCAGCCGGAACAGCTTAGGAAGTCCCACTTGTAGTTCTCTGGTGGGGTTCCTAGTCATCTCTGTTTGGGCAGGCACCCAATGCCTGCCAGCTTACCACATACAGATTTTATATAGAACTTGAGTTTTCTGTCATTCTCATTTCTTCTTTTTCTTTCTTTGCCACAAAATAAACACCCCCAAGTTTCCTATTTTATTTCTGCAAGGATGCAAGTAAACTTCAGGCACATAATCTCGTTGATTGAGCATTGTCTTACATACATTTATTGTGGGTTCGTCTTCTCAAAGTAAATCTACTTCCCATGAAAATCTAATGTCCAGTGTACTTTTTGTGTCTATATCCTTCCTGCTTCTATCTTTCCAATGCGTGGTATATATGCTGATGACTGACAAAATCACATTCATGGCCACTCCCTACACCTGACTTGAAATCCCACCTCCCCCAACTATGCTTTTGTCTCTGCAGATTCAGGTATTATAAAACCCTCAAACCTCCGAATAAGCTTATTTGTCTGCTCCGCCAGACTCAGAGTCAAGATGGTATGTGGTAATATCCTGGCCAGATGAGGTAGGAAACCCTTGTAGATCGCAAAGAAACCCTCCGTCTTAACAGTCTTGGCCAAGCAGTCGAAGACGCCCTTATACAGGTTTCCGTTTTGATTGTAGAGGCGGGACATTACGGTGTCTGTACAGATCACATTGTCAGAGTTGAGTTCGGAGGCGCGCAAGAGCTGATGCATAAAAACTCACCAGGTGGGTGCATGAAGCAACAAACAACGAAGCCGCTCACGGCGCTGCTGGTCAGGTGCAATGCCGGGCCTTCCTCCATGCCCACGTGCTTCATCAGTCTTCTCTTGGCGAAAAAGTATGTCGGCAGCTGCACTGAACTTCCAAAACCCGTCCTGATCATAGCTGCACCAACGCCACGGTACAGACCTCTTGCTCCCTCGCCTGAGTAAATCTGCCTCAGCCCATCAATCGCATTGCGGTATGTATGTTGCGTCCCGACCGGCAAGAAGGGCGAGTAGCTCTGTAGCCTCGTTTTGACCAGAAAAAATGGGCTTCCCGCCATGGCGCCAATCACGCCGGACGCTGCACCACAAAACATGTTGATCCCGAGCGACTGGACTTTCTCGTCCTTGAAAATGACGGATGAGAGCGTCTGGCGCATGGGTTCGTAGAAACCCAGCCGGCAGCCATTCAGCAGAACTTGGTAAATGTACGCGCATCCGATGCCTCTGTAGATGCCGCGCAGGCCTTCGTTTCGTACGATGACGGATACACCGTGGATCGGGCCGCGGTAGTGATGTGGTTGGTGACCTTTGCTCTGAAGCTCGCCTTGAAGTTGCATGCTGGTGCACCGGATCGTTAGATCAAACTTGAGCATATGTGTGTATATGCACATAGGGTACGGAGGGGTTATTCACCGGATCTTGACGGTTTCGAAAGGATGGGTCGCTGTCACGGCGCCGCACGCGGCTATGCCGCCGGCGACAAAGGCACTGAAGTCACGGTCAGCGGGTTCTCTGGCGCAGGTTGAAAGGAAGGGGTATGAAACGGTCAAAGCTCACCCTGCCGTTGTTGACATGGTGCTTTGTTATAGACAGAAGGCACCTGATGTTATACAAGACCAAGTGTTTGTCAAGGTACGAGCTTTCGAAATCTTGGGTATGAGTAAGGCCGACTGGAGCCTCGGCGCTTTGTTGGAGTTGGCCGTGGTGGAAACGCAAAATAATGCGCCTTGTGGACTGAAAGTTGTCGCGGTTACTTAGCAGGATTCCATGTGTTCTCTAGTGCTGACAATAGCCAGACTGCACACGGAAATGAGGTTTTGGTCAAGTGGTAAAGATCTCAAGTCCAGTCTACAATGAGGGAATAGTTCCGTGGTGCTTGATTTTGTCTTTTGGAAATTTGGGGAAGAGCACTGTTGGCTGCCGTTTTCGGAGCCTTTCTACAGGTTGAAACCTTGGACCTTCAAGCTCCAAGGGCCTCCACAGTGGATCCCCAATCCATGCTGGCGGGTCTAGCCGACCTCTGAGAGTTCCCCAGGTTCTTTTGTGGTGGTGTATTTTTTTTTCGTCATTTCTCTCTAGGTGGCTGCCATTCCACACGCCTTGGGGTATTGCAATGAGGATCTGCCCCACGTTTGCAACTGTTCCTGCATGGGAAGCGGCTGGCAAGGCGAGAAGCTTCCACTGAGGGAGGGGCTCAAATTCCATCCATGCAGCATTATTGTCCCACCTGCTTCTTCACAACCACGCCAACAAGTCATTGACAATGGCTTCCACTCCTATGGACGTTGATGCTGAGACACCACCAGGTGATCCACCCCAATTGAATATAACAAGGACTTTGGGGGCAAACATCAATGCCACTTCACAGGTACATGAGGTGATTGCCAGCTTCAGACCGACCAAGGTAGGGATGACTATGCTGCTCTCCCTCCCCATCGCCTTTTTTTCTCTGGATGCGGGGTCTGACACCTTAGGGCAGCTATTCAAACGAGATGATACCAAAGACGGCAAGACTCCTTTTGTCTTGTCTATTGATTATGATGATCCTGGCGAGCTGTGCATGACCTGTGAGAGCGATGAGACTATTCAGATCTACAATGTCAGGGAGGGCCGCCATGACAAGACCTTGTTGAGCAAGAAGTATGGAGCCAAGCTGGCTAAATTCACTCATGCCAGCTCCAGCATCATCTATGCCAGTACCAAACAAAATGGTAGGTCAAGTGGCACCGGCTACTGCCTTCTCTCGAGCTGACAAAACGGCTCTCTCTAGATGCGATACGATACCTCGCGACGCACGACAACTCCTTCATCCGCTACTTCGAGGGTCATCAGGGCTCCGTCACCAGCCTGGCCATGCACCCCGGTACCGACAACTTCATATCTTGCAGCCACGATAATACTGTACGCCTTTGGGACATCAGCACCAAGTTCTGGACGGCCCAGCTCAACCTCCGTACGCCCTGCCTCGCCGCGTACGATCCCTCCGGAAAGTTATTCGCCGTCGCGTCATCTTCTAGCGGTAGCGTCTTGCTATACGATCACCAGAACCTCGTCAGACCCGTCTCCATATTCGATGTCGTCGAGAAATGCCACGCCGCGGACACGCACTCCATCATGCAGGGCTGGACGAAGCTCGAGTTCTCCAACGACGGGAAGCATATCCTCCTTGGCACGAACGGAAAGGGGCATTTTCTTCTCGACGCCTTCACATGCGAGCTAAAGGCCTTTCTGCGTAAGCCGGAGGGAGGTGTGCGGCGGGCACCGCCAGGCGAGGGCGCTGACGGGAGAAACGCTCCTGCGGGGACCCCACAGGCAGTGGACACCAGCGGCGAATGCTGCTTTACCCCGGATGGCCGGTACGTCCTGAGCGGCTCGCGTAAGGATGTTTTGGTATGGGATGTTCTTTCGATACCCTCGGATGGCAGGAAGGAGCTGCATCCGACATATGTTCTGGAGGACAAGAAAGAGGCGGCCGTGCTGGCCTACAATCCACGGTTCAACTTCTTCGCTACGGCGGATCAACACCTGCAATTTTGGCTGCCAGACCCACACGTTTGACGCGAGAGGCAACATTGATGAGGGAGTCCATCTTTGGGAAGGCGTTGGGAGGAAGGGCATAAATTTAATTCTGTACCTGTCTTGTGTGTGTATGATACCCTCTGCATTGTTGGGCGTCCTCTTTTTATGAATAGAAGCAAGAAGAAGAAAAAGCCAAGACGCTCCTTTTCTTGGAGAACTTATTTGCCGAAGCAAGAGCACATGCACTCAGTTGGTCATTTACCACAAATCAGATGGAGTTGCTGGAAGGCATAGAATTGTGTCAGCTATCATCAACCACGAACAGCTCTCGAACAACCATAACACAGTCTTCCATCCTCACCACTCCCATCATCGCCCATCTCGCCCTTCCATCTCTCATCCCCCAGCTCATCCAAGCCCATGCCGCAGAGACCGCAGTGCCTCTCCTCCTCTTCCACATCCACCCCCCTCTCCAGCTTCGCCGTCGTGCGCACCACATTCGCCACGATGGATGGATAATTCTCCTCCACATCCGCAAAATACCTTCTCATCACGCTGTCTATGCTGACGTCCTTGTGCGACACCACCGCAGAAGACGCTGGCCCCGTCGCTGTATCAGAGCAGACGAGACCTGTCAGCGGAGGCTCAGCAAGGGAGGCGTACTGTATGAGCTCGCTGCGGAAGAGATCGCGGTTGGGGTAGTAAACCGATAACTTCTGTGCCTGTTGGGCCGACAGTCCATTGCCGCTGCTGTCATGGTCGGCATCGGCATCGGTAGCGGCATTAGGCAGTACACTGGAATCGCGTGCCACAGACCCCGCAGCAGGGAACCTCTCAACCGCCAGCGGGCCATCCCCCACCATCCACGGCAGAGAGAATCCCCTCCCCTTGGCCGTCTCGCCCAGCGTCAGCTCCGCGAGCGCAGTCGTGCTGCACCCGAGCAGCACCGCGCGGCAGCCCTCCCTGCGCGCGGCATCGACGAGCACGTGTCGCACAAACAGCCTCGTGATGTCGGCCCTGGACGTCGTGGACGACAGCCGGTCGAGCAGGACCGCCAACTTCTCGTCCGCCGTTCGAGGCCCTTCTTTCTGGTCCGCTGGGATGGGGGGCAGCGCGGCCCAGTCGACCGTGTCGAGAGATAGCACCTGCGCGAGCGGCACGCGCGAGAATCGCAGCTGGGGGTAGCGTGTGCTGTAGCGCTGCAGAACTTGAGAGGAGGGGTCGTCGTCCTCCTTCTTCTCCTCCTCACGGCTGTCCAGGGTTCCTCGCCCCAGCGGTGGCGACGACGACGACGACAGCAGGTCCGTGTCGACGTGCACGGCGACAATCTCAAAAGCTGGGCTCGGCCTCCTGCGAAGCTGGTTCTGGAGCTGGGTGTTGAGGATGTCGACGAGGGCGGCGGATGAGGGGCCGTGGGAGAGGCCTACCAGAATGCGCTTTGTCTGGGTGGGCGCGGCGGAGATTTCCTTGGCGAGGACCTCGAGGCGCTTGACTGTCTTGTGGTTGACGAAACGGCGGTAGCAGGGACTATGATGATGTTACTATAAAGATTCAATTCAAGAAAGAAAAGAGAGAGAAAAAGGAGGAGGAGGTCTTGTCCTTTTTCCAAGACTTTTATGTCCATCTTGGAAGCCTTTGGGGAGGAGGGGATACAAACCTGCATATCGCCTCTGATCGAATCTTGAGTGTCACCTCATTTTCGTTGCATCTCCTGCAGAGCTTGGCATCTGCGTTGTGAGAATTCATTACTACTGCAGTCTTGAGTGTTGTATTTTCCGGAGAGGGATATCTCAATTACTTGAGTCTTTGTTGCTGTAAAAATGTTGGAAGGCCCAGTAAGTACTGGAGGTTGGTGGTTGCGCTTACTGATGAAATTTCGGGCGGGATTACTGCGCTCAAAACACTTGGTCGGGACGGCCCGCTGGAGGGTCTAACTTAATTTCCCGATTATGGGCAAAGAGTACCGAGACAACCAATTTGATTTGACATGTAATACTTGTTCATGGTGGTAACATTGTACTTGATCGAGAAGACAAGTAAGAAGTAGTTTATCAGGGGGTAAATATTCCACGCAGGTACGTACAGCTTCCATACCGACTCAAAATGAGGCAAAAACGAGTGTTGGGTTAGGTAGGAGTAAAGCGAAAGGGGAGAGAGGGAGATGTCTTGTCTTGAGTATAAGCTCCTCAAACATCTAGTCAGTCCTCATGAATCAAATGGTAGAGACAATCAACTTCTCCATGTGACACGCACTCGAGACCTCCTTTGTCCTTAGACAACGCGAAATATGCTGTAATCAGTGAAACATTTGTATGTGTGTGTATCTAAAGACTATCTATCTACATATTACGAGAGTCATAACTCTACTTGAATAACTAATCTACCCAATCATCTCTTTCCAAACCCTCTTGCGGTCCCTGTGTGACATTCCACATGGTCCCCAGCAGAGGCGGAAACTCGGGATTCCGCCACGTGCTCCAGTCATAATCCAATACGCCCCAGGTCTCATTGTACCCGACAACCCCATTCCTCACATAATAACTCCCCTGGATGGCCCACAATGCCCACTCGGCATCGTTGCCCTCCATGTACCCCACGAGGCAGGTCAGGTAGCTGTAGTCATCATCGCTCAGCCCGCTGTTGGAGCCACCTGTCATGTCGACGCCGAACTCGCTCAGCAGCAGTGGCGCCGTGTAGTTTTCACCCTGCGTCAGCACGAACCCGTCAAACAGGCCGTACTCGTCCTTTTCGAGGCTGCAGTCGCCCAGGTCCAGCAGGAATGTCACCGTGAACGAGTACGCGTGAAACTCCCACACGTGCTTGCCCGCCCAAGGCGTAAAGTCTAGGTACTGTGTGTCCCGCAGCATCGTCAGGTCTGTCGCGCTGTCGCCGCCGCCCACGATGATCAGCACGTCCGGGTTGGCGGCGTGCACCAGCTCGGCGGCCTGCGTGATGTAATTGTACCAGTCGGCGTAGGGGCCGTTGGTCCCCTGCAGCAAGAGCTGCCGGATCTCGTTGCGCAGGCTCATCCCGACCACGCCCTCGTGGCTGGGCGCCCACTCCGCGACGGCCTGCAGCCCGTCCAGCCAGAGGCTCGTGTTGAAGAAGCGGCTGTTGTCTGCGACGTAACCAAACGCCGTGTCCCACCAGCCATTACCGTCCGTCAGGTTGCAGCACCACTGCGCCCTGCTGACGTGGTTGTCCAGTATCGTCATGACACCGTTTGCCCACAACGCGTCGATGATATCGCCGTAGACGTCGCGGACCGTAGAGGTGGCCAGGGACGGGTTTTGCTCGACAATCATGCTGTAGAAGGTCGTCATGTTGTCCGCAATGGACGGAACGTAGGCCAGGTCCGCTGCGTTGGCAAAGGCGTCCTGCACCGTCTCGTTTGGGTTGAGGGCCCAGTCGATGGAGTACGTCAGCCGCACACAGTTGAACCCCGCGTCCGCGATGAACTGAGCGATAGTGCTGATGGGCTGTCGATGCAGGCCTTCCGGGACGTGTGTCTCCAAGTGCCCGGCCCAGTTCACACAGCGGAGTTTTACACGTGCGCCAGTGTTGTCGAGAATCCACCTGCTCGATGTAGAGAGCGGGAGGGAAGGCGCTGCGCCCTGTGCCAGAGGCAACAGGGTGAGTAGCCCCAGCGCGAGGGCCTTGAGGAAGGCCATGGTCGCCGTCAGCGGATCCAAACCTGGAGGGAAAGATAGTATAATGACGATAATAAATTTATACAAGGCGGTCCAAGGAGAAGGGGAATGTGCCTTCACGGCCGCACTGCCAATATTTTGTCTGTAATTTCAGCAAGTCCAGAGCAACTATGAGCAGGCTTTCTGCGGCTCGAAGACACACCCTCGGAAAGCAGAAGAAGATAAAGAAGAACAAACAGGATGCGGGACCAACGACGTTATAATACAGAGGTCTGCCGCCGTCGAATGACCGCAGCCACGTGTGTGTGACCACAAAACCAGCGGCAGATGAGCCAACGTGCCTTGAACGAGGGCAAGGTTTTGGCACTATAACAAGAAAGCAGACAACGAGCCGTGGAGCGAGGAACTAGGACAGCTGGTGGCGTCACTTGAACGAGCAGATCCTGATCTGAGGCTTTTGTAATATACCTGCGACCTACCAACAGTCTCCAGGGCGGTCGATTTTCCCATGGCCCTTCAGCTGAGGTGGTGGGGATCGCCCGTGCGGGTGGTAACATCACCTCGACCGACCATCGTGACTGAGGGGGTTGATCCGGTGGAATTGCTCCAGAAAGAGTCGAGCAAGTACGTACATGGTGAATCGTTCCTGCATCTTGCGGGGAACTGACCTCATGCCATGGCTACTTTACCTATACGGGCAACCACGCTGGACGCAGGTGGCCATGGTGGGTTGCTAGGCCAGGTCAGGAAGGCCAGAGGGGGGAACCTGCCGTGACAAGGCGGGGGAGTGGTAGGTTGGGTGGTAAGGTCGCATGCAGATGTCATATTGCAGGTGTCTCCTGACGTCTTCATTCGCCTGTTTTCGCGGTCAGTTGTGCTATGTAAATAAAAGAGGGTGTGCAGGGAGATTGTGATTGGTAGAGAACGGCACGGACGGGTAAACTCGACGTGGATGGCGACTGCTACTGCAGCACGACTTGAGATGAGATACTGCTAGGCCATTAGTTCCCGTGTGCCTTGACTAATCACATCATTTGTTCTGTGCCTGGGCGAGTGATCATTTACCTGCATGAGATAATGCGAGGAGAGACCCACAATCGGAGGGAAGATAGTGGTCCAAAAGTGGTATCAAATGTTCGTTCTCGTGGCTTCGTAGATACAGGGTAATATGTATGCATGAGTCCTTGCATGCAACATCCCGAAAGGCTAGGTACAAAGAGCATAATTTGCCCAGAATAATTCTCCATTGCTTTCCCCGCCCTCGCTGAGGTCGTACTGCCGGCAAATCCCAGTGCCGGCCTGAAATAACGACGCTGACTTGCTTTGGCCCCGACCCTCGGGCATCCCCCCCCCCCCAAAAAAAGAAGGTAAAAAAGAAAAGAAGGGAAACAAAAAAAAAAAAAAAGGAAAAAAGGGAAAACCATTGCTCGCTCAGTGGGGTATATGCTTTTGATATGACATAGAAATATTCTCTTCATGCTGCGACCGCAGCCATAGCCGTGCAACCTCCACCAACGGCCATCTTCGCTTCCAGTTCTTTTCTCTTGGCTAGAAGACTCTTGAAGGCGCCGAGACACTTCACTAGAGATTCCTCATCGCGGGCGCTGAATCTGTAGCTCTTTTCTTCCGTGATGATCTGCAGGCAGTGCGCTTTCGTTCGGCTCATCGGATCGACATCGACCACGTTGAGAATCATGCCCATCTGGACAATGAATTGCACGGTGTATTCCGACTCATCCTTGTAGAGGATCAGATTCCTGGGCCGGAGTACAGCCCAGCAGTATTTCCATTGGCGTACCGCGCCCTTACTGCGCAGCCACCAGAGCCAGCCCTGCCACAGGATCCGGTCCGGGTCTTGTTCTATGTTGAGGCCGCTGGCCTGGCTGCAGTTCCTCGCGCCAACGCCTGGCCTGGGACCCGATGAGGATAGAGGTGGAGACTGTACGGCAAGGCTCTCGATTGACGTGCCGAGGTATCGCTGAATGTCTGTGTCCGAGAAGTCGGAATGTGAGGCCATCTCGTTTCCTGACAAGCCGGATGATTCCATAGTCGTGGATGGTCGTCGTGGGTTGTAGGACGGTCGCCTGAACCCGGTCTTGTTCAGGTCAATAGGCTCCGGGGAGCTGGACAAGTACCTGTCGTGGTCATGTACAATGCGACCTGGGCCGACGTCCGTCTGAGCGGGTTTGGGTGTCATGAAGGAGTCACGACGGATGATTGGGCTCGCCAAGAACATCTCCTCCTCTTCCTCCTCTATCCTGGCGTCTCGGCGGATGAGATCGACCCATTGTTGTGCCTGCTCCGCGTCGGCCGCCTGAAGATGGTGATTCTTGGACGGAGTGAATAGACCGAAGACGTTCTCGCGCCTGTGCTTGGGGTCCTTGAGCAAGGTGACGGCGGTCAAATCTGAGAGGTAGATCTTGTGTCGCAGTTTATTCTCCTTGTCGTCCTTGTAGATAGATAGCGTATTTGGTCGATAGACCAAGTAAACAGTCTTCCATATTTTGGTCTTTTGCGCCCGCTTCTGCAGGTAGCCGCTCTTGATGACGCGGTCAAACTCGAAACTCCCATTCTGGTTGACGGGCGAGTACGAGTCGAGAGGGTTTCGGTTCTTGAGGCGGGAGGCGACGTTCGGCGTGGGCAGAGGGATCGACGTCGGGGCGATGTGGATTGAGGATCGTTTGTTGCTGGTGTTGTTGTCTGTGCTAACCGCCAGGGGGGCGGGACTTGCCTTTATTTCGGCCATAACTTCTCCTGTCGTCGCCACGGGAGAGTCCTCAATTGACGTTGGTGTCGTATGGAAATATTTATTTCAAGTCGAAGGGGGAACGGAGCGTAAGGTTCGAGTCCGTGAGGAGGTGAACGAAGGAGGCTGGTGGGAGTGAGATGACGTGGTGAATCAGGGCTGTGTCCACGTCATACGATATAACAAGGGAAGTTCGTCAAAGAGAGCGGCGTCCACGATATTTGGGTGATTAACGAGAGGACGTGTCGAATGGAAATTCATGAGGGAGCGTAGAAGGAGGAGGTTGGTAGTATTGAATGGACGCAAGGAAAAAAGAAAAGAAAAGAAAAATCACGACTGTGAGTAGATCTGTAAACGGTGCGGCGGACCGGACTGGGTGGATCGTCGTGAGCAACGAATAGGTCGCGGTCGGGGGGTTTAAGGTGTCATATAGAAATGAGACGTCCTCCTGCTGGGCCTGGGCCCCGACCAAGACAGAGCGTGGCTTAAGCGCATCGAGGGTGGGAAGGGGGAAAGTGACCCAGTTTGATGTCCGTCCTGGTCTGATCGGTCCGCGCGCGGAAGGGTTCGAGGGGAGGAGACAAAGCCAGGAGACGACTGGTGGGTGGTATTGCGCGTGCTGTGGTGGATGGCGGATCAGGGCAAATCAAAGCTCACGAATGAGTGCACACTGGGGCCCCGCCAGGAGGGAAATGGGTTGCTGAAACTCGAGGCGGACAAGGTGCCAGAGGGCCGGTTGGTAAGGGGAGCGGAAAGGGCACGGCAGTGGACACGAGAGGTTTGAGGAGGAAATTAGCGGGTCGTGTGGGGACGGGCGCGTCCAAGGGCCCAGCAGAGAGCGCTTGGAATTCATTCGCTAGCCGTTGGTCTTATTGGGTCATGTTTACCATTAGTACCATAGTTTATTTGTTATATGCGAGAAGAAGCGATGAACTTGTTTGGTGGCCAGTAGTCTCACCATCACCAGGGACGATGAGATGAAACGCATTGACCGGACTTTAATTCAAAGAGCCCTCGTAGAGAGACGACATGTCGTGATATGTAACAAGTCATTATTTGCAGCATCGAATCTCGCAGATACAGTACGTATACGCACCATTGCTATTCATCTGGTTGCCGAGCTGTTGCTGCGACTGCATGGTCGCATGTCCAAGGTATGCTGATGATTCTCTCGATTACCAAAAACTCGTATTTACCTCTAACGCGGTAATTTATATACATTTATGCCTTGGAGTAGAGTCTTCACGGCCACCAGCTGTCAGTCAGTGAAGGACCACCTACAGAAGATTTCTTGGCTGAATATGGAATACATTCCTTGACACATAGTCTTCCATGTCCTCGCATATCTGATAGGTAAAATTCATCACAGCCTTGCCAAATTTGGATCGTCAAAACCCCCATCTATTTTTATCCCTTCGATATAGCCGCGCTCTCATTCTTAGGAACAAACCAACCTGTTGCCCGTGCGGCAGACAATATAGGCGGCCACTCAGTAAGTATCAGCAGTTATGCGCCGCTCCCGCTGAGCTCCCGCTCTCTCTCCTTCTCATTATGTGTGTGGGCCCATGTACAACACCGTCTTCAACCATTTCGGCAGTGGCTTCACGGACATGTATCTTGTCTCGTCACATTGCCCTATTGAACTCGTGTGCTGGTCCGAGAACATGCAGCCGGCCGTACAACTAAGCCGAGAAGGAGACTCACCATGCGGAGCTCAATGCACGCCACACTGCCAAGCGATCTCGCCGAAAGACTCATCACAGCCGTCTTTGTCTTACCACAGGGCACACTCGCAAACGAGGCATTTCCTGCCTGTTTCCGACACTTCTGGGCCTGGCAGAATATAAGGCTAGGCTGTTTGCCGCCCATGTAGTATTTTTCTTCTTCTTTCTCTTCTGATTGTTGCAATGCCACTATAGCATGATAGGCAGTCAGGCGGTGACCTTGATCCATCTCTCCTTCCCTATTTCTTCCTATCCGCCTTGGCCACCACTCCACCAGAATCGCAGGTCAAGTCCCGAGGTCGTAAGCATCAGTGCCCAACATGTCCTCAGAAACAGGAAGTCTCCACGAGATCGAGCTTCAGATTAAAAAGGAGTTCGAGGGGACTCTCTACGCCTGTAGTTCCCTCACACACATGCCTGGTGGCTCAGCAAATTACATTTTCAGAGGAAAACTGGAGAAAGCGCTTGAGGATGGCACTTCTGAAGTGGTCATCAAACATGGTGAGTCCTTCGCCGCGTCTAATCCGGCCCTGAAGCTCTCTATCAACCGCTGTGTAAGTTGCAACTGTTCCCTTCCCCCCCAAATGCGGCATCCTTCATTCATACCCAGAGGTCTAGACTCTCGAGAAAGAATGCCTCAGACTGGTACAGGACATGCCTGGAGTCACCAGCAGCTCGTACGACGTGCGGGCTCCTAGCCTCCTGAGATTCAACTCGGCATCGAGTACCCAGGTCTTGGAGTACCTGCCCAACTCGATCAACCTGAAATCATACGCACTCAAGCACTTCTCTTCCTCGACACCCGTATCGATGAGACCACAGGTCATCGAGATCGGCAAAGGGCTGGGCACCTGGCTGTGCAGCTTTCACAATTGGGCAGCCTCGCCGGCGCAGCAGGAACAGCTCGGCACTCTCGCCCTTACGAACACCGAGATGCACTTGATCAAGCTGAATTATGGCTACAAACTCCTGCTCTCGCGGGCGGAGACGCACCCAGATCTCCTACAGCATGCAAAGCCTGTGTTCGAGGAGGTCATTACCATGGTGACTGCTGAGTTGAAGGATCGGAGCAAATTACAGGTCATTCATGGAGACTTCTGGACTGGGAAGTAAGTCGCCCGGACACTTACCCTCATCAATGCTTCGTCCTCCTCCTCCTCCCTTTCTCCCTCCCCTCCTCGCCGGCACGGTCTGACCGTGACACGACAGCATTCTGCTTCCCGATGAGGTCCTACAGCCCTCCCAGCGAACCCCTCTCCTTGTCATCGACTGGGAGATGTCACAACTCTGGCTGCCGCAGCTGGATCTGGGACAGATGATTGCCGAGCTCTACGAGCTCTACCTGTACAAACGCATCGAGGCAGGCTTGTGGCTGATCAAGGGATTTGTGGCCGGATATGGCGTCGTAAATGATGATTTCGCCTTCAGGACTGCCCTGCACGTTGGCACGCATCTCGTGGGCTTTGGCAGTATGGTACCTGGATGGGGTACCTCTGAGCAGGCTATGGAGGTGCTCGGCGTCGGGAGAGACATTATCTTGCGGGCATGGGCTAAGGACAAGAAATGGTTTGAGGCTCACGACTTGAGCTCACTCTTCAACGTCAAGTAAACCTGGCAAGCTAATATTAAAGGTCGGCCAGACCAAAACCCTTGCGGCGATTATCCATTCTATGACCACGAGGCTAGGCCCTTGTCAAAACTGAACCGCTCGCAATGTATGGCATAAAAAGAATAAATAATTACCCCCCAGCAGGAGACCCACCCGGCCATTTACTTATTACATCCCTTCAAAAGCGTCAAAATCGTTGGATAGATCCATATAATTATCCATATTCCCAAAATTCGCGTCGTCAAAGTTGGATGTAGAACCGGCATCCATGTCGAAAAAATGATCCAGGTCGCTCATGGTGGTATCGTTGTTCTGACCTGCCGAGAGGTCCATGTTGGCAGGGTCGCCGGGGCCACCAGCGCCGAAGCTGTCCATATCAAGCATCGCGTCCAGGTCAATGGTGCCATTGGGCCCGGACTGCATCAGTGCGTCGTTGTTGGCGGAGTCCACCGTAAAGGTCGCGTTGGTGAAGGGGATTTGAGGGGCTACAGGGGCCTGAGGCACAGCAGTCGGAAGCGCCTGTGGCACGGGCACCGCCGCGGTCGGAGCAGGAGCAGCCACAGGTGTTGGCGCCGGAGCCGGGGCCGGGGCGGGCGGGGGCACACTGGCAGGGGGAGGCTTGGGAGTCTGCTTCTGCGCGTTGGCGAGCGGGTTCGGCTTGTTCGCTGGACGACCTGAGGGAGGGTTCGACTTGGCCGAGGGCTGGTTCGTGTTGGGCGAGGACTTCGGCGCGGGCTTGGGGGCAGGCTTGGGCGTCGGTTTCGGCGTCTGCTTAGGTGTGGGCTGCTTCGGGGGTGGTGGGCGCTTCTGCTCGGCGGGGGCCTTGGGACGGGCGAGGGCAGCTGAAGCAGCAGCAGCAGGCTTCGGCACGCCCATAGGCCCTCCCATATCGGGGAAGGGGGCGACTGGTTTACCGTCCGCCTTCGCGATGCCATGGCTTGTCATGAAGGGCGACCCCCCTGTGGCCATCATCGGGGCCACGGGCACCGCAGGCCCTGTGGGTTTGAGATCGCCCAGGTCGAGAATCATAGGCGCTGGTGGCTGTGCCTGCATTGGGGCCGGTGGTTGCTCTGGCACTACTTGCTCCTTCTCTTGTAATTTCTGGAGGTCCCGTAGAAAGACTGCTTTGGCTCTTGTCTGTCCATCTAGTCAGTCTAACGCGCTCTCCCTTATCTGCCTCTTCCAGAACTGGTGTTGGCACAGGGCCAGACTTACAATCTCAATCTCCATTTCATCCAGAGTCTGGTGAAAGCTCTCTGTGGCCTCCTCCATCTTCTTCCTAGCATTCATGGTGATCAAATCTGCGCGATCTGGATTTGACTTCCGCGCCGACATAATTCGCCCCATCTGCACCATCTTGAGATTCAAAGCGTGCACGGTCAGCAAAGCCAAGGTCCATCGCTATCGAGAAGCAGGCACTCACAATAGAATTCAGCTGATTGGTCAAGTTGTCGGCTATGTGCCGCTGGCCAGGCTGGCTCGTAGCCTTTGCCTTGCCGCTCATCGTGATGAGATGCAGCAGGCTGTGTTGGCTAAGAAGTGGGTTGTCGCGCAGCGTTCTTTTCTCAAGGGAGGGAGGGCCTGAGGAGTCCTTGCCCGATGTTTGGGCTGGGAGTGCGGTCGGCTGGGAGAGGGAAGAAGGGTCTTCGTAGGTCTGGCTGGCTGAGCTGCAGGAAGGCGGCAAGAGCAGGCAGTAGTGAGTTGATGAAAGACTCCTCCTGGCTGTAGTGGATGAAAGACCGCGTTGGTGAGATTGTGACACCCGCACCTCGACAGATGAGGCTTGAATACTAAATAAGTCTGGAGGCTAAAATAGCTGACAGCTGAGCGCCGCGCCGGATCGCACGCTCTGCCTCAGCGGCTCTGCCTCCCTAGCGAATGTCTTTGCCTCCCCCACAGAGAGTGTAGTCTTTCAAGTCCCGGGCGGTTCAGTGCTGCAGGTACAGGAACAGTTACAAGGGGAAATGCGGTCTGCAGTAGCTGCATAAATACTCCCAGGTGCCCGGTTTCGTAGAATGAGGAGCTGGTTTGAGAAAGCCCATTGGAGAGAAATGCGGGCAGTATGCTCACCTACTGTGGCTGTCCCACGCCTGCCAGGGTCAGCTGCCATGAAGGTACGGTGGTACTTAACTTTGGGTACTCAAGTACTGGGCTACCCCCAAGGTTCCTGGGCTGCTTACTGCATGGAACCCTTTCCAAGATGCGTACTACTTCACAGGGGTGAAGAATTTAACTCGTAATGTTAGGGGGGAAGATAGACTGCGTGTAAATTTCATAATTGGTACAAAATAAGAAAAATGAAGGGTGATGAGGATGTGTAGAGTTGAAGAAAGGCGATGGTATAGGTGCTAGGGTTCTACTGTCCTTCGTATCTCCCGGGGCGGTTGCCGGGGCGTTATCTGGGGTAAGTACTGCCAGGGGCTGTGGTCCCCCCTCCCCCGGCTCTGCCACCTAGTTCACACATAGTATAGAGCGCTATATCCACTGTCGTGACTGACCTCCAGCCACCGCTATCATCATCCGCCTGACATACTTGTCCCGTCACGATATCCTGGAAGACTATCACTATACGTAGACCCTCGATCGCCGGTCTTGCCGTGATATACATACATATCTGTTGCATTCCTTGTCATTCTGTGCCATCAACTTATCCTTTACACAGCAAAATCTCGCAAAGCATGGGGGACAAGATTAATGCGCAGCTGGTCGACATCGACGAGTTCGACGCCATGTAAGCGATGCTGTCTGTTCGAAAGTGTCGCACTCACTAACCCTCATTTAAGCTCGATTGAGATCCGCCTTGGCGAATCTAAGAAGCATATGTTTTCTGAGTCTCAAAACTTCGACAAGTACCCAGGTAAAGCATCAGCTCTTGTTTCAGCAGCACGTACTGGTCCTGATTGCTGATGAATACCCGTAGCGAAGCTTCATGCACACAAGGTCAAACAAAACCTAGGCGTGCCTTCTGGCCTCATCTACTTGCCAGGTCAAGTCTCAACAGAGTGGGAGGACACCGATGGAGAGGCGCCCTTTCGGCAGCACAGATAGTACGGTCCTTCTTTTTTATGAGAATAATACTGCTCGGACCTAAGCCTACTGACATCTCCATGCAGTGCCTTCTATCTCTCTGGCGCAAACTTCCACGGCGTTGTTGTGACCTACGATATTGGCAGGGACAATCTCATCCTATGGGTTCCGGTCCGGGCACCGGCGCGGGTAATCTGGGTCGGCGCCCTGCCTAGCATCGAAGAGTGCGCTGCGCGTTACGATGTCGACTCCGTCAGGGACATCAAGGGCCTTCAGAGCTATCTCTGTGATCTGCTCAATCCTCAACACAACCCGCCGACGGTCTATGTTCTACACGAGAACCAGCAGCCGGACATTAGTCAGGAGCGCTCCCGCAACGGCCGTACTTTCCCGCTCGATGCAAAACGGCTGCAGCCTGCGATGGACATCTCACGCTCTGTCAAGACGCCCTACGAGATTGTGCAAATCCGTAAGGCCGTCGATATATCCTCTGAAGCTCATCGGGCCGTCCAACAGTCGATCAAGACCCTGTCCAGCGAGGCCCAGGTCGAGAATGTGTTCGTCTCGAAATGTCGCGAGCTGGGAGCGAAAAAGCAGGCTTACCCACCTATCGCCGGTTCGGGCCCGAATGCAGCCGTGCTTCACTACACTGCCAACAACCAGGATTTTGGGGACCGCCAGTTGATGGTCCTTGATGCCAGCGCCGAATTCAACTGTTATGCGAGCGATGTTACACGAACATTTCCCCTGAACGGAAAGTTCTCCGACGAGGCGAGAAGAGTCTATCGGATTGTTGCTGATATGCAAGACACTTGTATCTCGATGATCAGGCCCGGAGCGAGCTGGCGGGAGATCTCTTTGAAAGCTAGGCAAGTGGCCTATCGCGGACTTCTGAGCATAGGACTTCTGCAGCCGGGAAGAACGGGCCAGTCTCCTGATCCCATGGCGGTCAGCCTCTTCTTCATGCACGGGCTAGGTCACCTTGTCGGCCTGGACACCCACGACGTCATCGAGGGTGTGCAAATCCGACGCTTTTCAGCACACAATACTGCGAAGCCGTCATCAGAAGTATCCTGCTTTGGTGGCAAGGGGCGGAGCTGGGAGCAGCTGGCCTCCCTTACCACGCCACCGCTACTGAAGGACATGGTGATCACTTGCGAGCCTGGACTCTACTTTAATAGGGCATACATCGAGGCCGCCTTGACCAACCAGCCGGAGATGGAGCAGTATATCAACAAGACGGTGCTGGAAAAATACTACCAGGTCTGCGGCTGTCGGATCGAGGACTGCATACTTGTCACCCAGGATGGGTATGAGAACCTAACAAGCGCTCCCAAGGGTGATGAGATGATCAAGTGCATTAACGCAGAGAAATCATAGAAAAGGATTGGCGTATTTGTAGCACACCTGCACAAGACCTGCAAGGGATTCCATAATGCATATCATTCGCAATGCTGGGGGGAAACCTGAAATGGTGAACCAATACTGAACGCCGGCCTGATACTCACACTTTTCTTACAACATGATATGCGCCCCCATCAATAGAAAACCACCTTCTTACCACTCGGCCCTACCCACAATCATCAACCTCTTTCTAAGATAACCCGCCGTATTTGAAATAGCCCCCCCCCCCCATCGTCCGATCTCTCTGTGCTTCCCATGATAATCTATTCAGATCGACACGGCCTGCATAATCCTCTTACTCAAAGATATTTCTTGGGTGACGACTTCCTCCTCTTGTAGAGAACGTAGCCCACCGCCATGACGAGCTGACTGCCGACAATGACAGCAATCAGCCGACCGTGGCCGGGTGCGGCGTGTGCTTTCACAGTCTCGTTTAGTGTGGAGTGGGTGTCTGAGACCAGATTCTTGATAGACCGTTCCGTGTTGGTGACCTTGCTGGAGACATCACCTTTCAGCTTGCGGATCTCGCCTTCAAGATTTGAGATCTTCTTCTCCAGGTCATCCAGCTTGTTCAGCTTGTTAAGCATGCTCTTCAGCTCACCGATCTGGCCTGCGAGTTCCGAGTGGCGCGTTTCCCCGATGATGTCGTTCTTGGCCAGCTTCCGGAAGATGCTGGACGTGTGGCGGTTGACGCTCTGCAGCCGCGTATGCAGGTCCGCAAACTGCGCACCAGAGCTGGTGATAGACCCGGCGTCCGCCTCAGCAACATCATCGTCGAAAGCCGAGTCGAAACTGCCCGAGGAGCCTGTCGAGCCCTGCTGGGCGGCGGCGGCAGGGGGATCTTGCGCCTGGCCGAAAAGTCCACCATCCTGCGCTTGGGCGCTTCCGCTATCCTGCGACAGGACCTGCTGGGTGTGCTTATCCCGGGCGGGGTCGAAGTTCTCCGTCATGACGACCATCTTAAAGATCTCAAATGAGTCTGGATTGTCCGCGCTCGCAGCGGTAAGACCGAGCTTGTAGCCTGCTGGTATGCTGATCCTATTGCTCTCGAAGCACAGCTGTCCGTCGATCTCGACCTTGAAGTTGTCCATCGTCTGTCGGAACTTGACCTGAGACGGGCGCCCCAGGTTGCGGTACGCGTGGTCACAGTGCCCAAACGACTGCCCGTCAACCGAGATCTTGCTATAATCCTTGGTCCCATCATTCAGGAACCCGCGCACCATGCCCGCGCTGCCACCGTACGTGTCGATCACTAGGGCGAGGCCCTCGAACTTGCCAACCGTGTATATAGAACTGGTGCCGACGTCCTGAGCGCCATCCTTTACTAGCCAGATGTTCAGGTTGCCCCCGGCGCGTTCGGGGCCGTTGGCGCGGAAGTCGACGTCGGCTGTCCACTGAACATGCTGGAGAGCTTGGTCGGCCCAGATGGCAGCACGCTGGTTGCCTGGAGCAGGTGGTGTGAGGATGATCTTGTTGGAAAGGATCTCGGGCGTATTGGGGTTGCCCTGGAGAGAGAAGCTGGGGATGGAGCCATCGTTGTTGGGACTTATCCTGTGGAGGGAAGAAGTTAGTTAGAAGAGTGTCTTGTCACAAGAAGCGCCAGGATAGAAGGAGCATACTTGTTGTTATAACCAAAGCTCAACTCGTTGACCAGATATTGTTGTGCTGCTGCTGGGGACAAGCCCACGAGGATTGCTAGCAGTGATCGCATGATGATTGCCCTTGTTGCACTTTTAAGGATGCTGAAAGGATGATCGACTCAGAAGGAGAAGAGTTGCTCTCCAGAAGGATGTCTGAGAAGGAGACTGTGAGGTTGCGACAAGACCAGTGGTGGCAAGTTGAGGCCAGGCTGGCAAATCATCAAAAATGGCCCGTCACCGTGACCCGAACTCCAAGACGCCTACCCACCAAGAATTTCCGAAGTCCAGCTTGAAAGCAAACAATATGTAACAGCGGAGTGCACCTCAGGATTATCACATAGGAGAAGTCTCTCACGACTGCAAAGGAAAGAATATGGGTATGGGTATCATGCTCATGAAGTGCTGTTGTGGTGAAGAATGTCAACAGGTCGGGGAAGAGAGCATGTGTCTCAGCCCTCTATACTCTCTCTTTCTCGCTACCTTCGGGAACCTTGTCAAGCCACCCTTCCGTCGATCTGGCAAGAGGCTCAACCCCTGCGTACAGGGGACAATATAGCTCAGGACCCCAGATTTGGAGTAGCTTACAGAGATACACCCGGGTACTTGGAAGCTGTTGCGCCAGACACCATCAGGCTATTTCGAGCCACCTGTATCAAGTCACATAATCGAAATAGCTTTCTGTGGTATGAGCTAAGCGGCTCATATCATCAGACATGGACTCAATTTACTGATACCTGAGCATGATCAAGTGCCTGAACAAGTAAGTAATCCTAAGAGTGAGGTTCCTGATAGGTATCTGCAGGTACCGTAGTACTCCTCAGGTGCTAAAATAGAACTGTGTGGCCCAAGCTCAACCTTCTCCAAACCACGTCGCTTTCTCTTGCTTCTCAAACCTCCGAATTCCCTGACAACAGACCGCAGACACAGCAGAGCAAACAGCCCACAATACCAACACTCGTCTACACTGGGAGGCTATGCGATCTACAAATGGCTGAAATCTCCCCATCCCTCACCCAGTGCGCAATTGTTGCTTCAGCCTTCAAGGTCCTTTTGTTCCCTGCATAGTAAGCGATCCTCCCTACCCCCTAGTGAGATGCTCGTGAGACAGGTGCACATAGACGAACGCGCCGTGTACTAACAGAACATGCCCCCAACAGCAAGTCCACAGACTTTGAAGTCCACCGCAACTGGCTTGCCATCACACACAGCCTTCCACTTTGGGATTGGTACTATGAGAAAACCTCAGAATGGACGCTCGACTACCCTCCCTTCTTTGCATACTTCGAATGGTCTCTGTCTCAGATTGCCAAGCTGGCTGATCCAGCCATGCTAAAGGTCTACAACCTGAACTATGACAGCTGGCAAACTGTCTACTTCCAAAGGTCAACCGTCATTATCACAGAGCTCTTATTGGTGTGGGCCTTGCAGATGTGAGTCTTGTCTAGTCAAGTCTGCCATGTCTACTTCTGTTGACTGTTCCTAGGTTTGTCGATTCCTCTCATGGGACATCCAAAAAGGCTGCCCAGGCTGCTGCCATCTCCATTCTTCTTTCTCCTGGTCTTCTGATCATCGACCACATCCACTTCCAATACAATGGATGCATGTATGGCATCTTGATAGCCTCCCTTGTCCTCGCAAGAAAGCAGTCTGGCTACCTGGCTAGTGGGCTCCTGTTCGCAGTCCTCCTGTGTATGAAGCACATCTACGCTTACCTGGCACCTGCCTACTTCGTCTTTCTTCTGCGAGCCTACTGCCTGTCACCACGCTCAATATTCAGTATCCAATGGCTCAACGGGATCAAGCTGGGCGGTGGCATCGGGGCCATCCTTGGCGCCGCGTTCGGTCCTTTTGCAGTCCGCGACCAGATACCGCAGATTCTTAGCAGGCTCTTCCCCTTTTCAAGAGGTCTTTGTCATGCATACTGGGCGCCTAATGTCTGGGCTATGTACTCCTTTGTCGACCGGGTTCTGATCTACCGTACGTGTCGAAGTAGTTTCTCGTGACATTGTCGTCGTGTGGTTGCTGACCATCCACCAGTTGCGCCACGACTCGGTCTACCTGTGAAGACAGATGCCTTGAACAGCGTCACACGGGGCCTTGTTGGAGATACAGCCTTTGCCGTACTGCCCGAGGTCTCTCCGAACATGTGCTTCGCCCTGACCCTGGCAACGATGATCCCGCCGCTGGTAAAGCTCTTCATCAGCGCAACATGGGAGAATTTCATCGGAGCCGTGACACTCTGCGGTTACGCATCTTTCCTCTTCGGCTGGCACGTCCACGAGAAGGCTATCCTTCTCGTCATCATTCCATTCAGCCTTATTGCGCTCCGAGACAGACGGTATTTTGGGGCATTCCGACCTCTGGCCGTCGCGGGGCACGTGTCCTTATTTCCTCTCCTCTTCACTCCGGCTGAGTTCCCCATCAAGACCATCTACACAATCTTCTGGCTTGTCTTGTTCCTCATGGTATTTGACCGTCTCGCGCCGGCTTCGAACAGGCCGAGGTTCTTCCTGTTCGACAGATGCAATACCCTCTACATTGCCGTCAGCATCCCTCTGATCGCGTACTGCTCCTTGGTTCACGAGATTGTATTCGGAAAGAGTTACGAATTCCTACCCCTCATGTTCACCAGCTCGTATGCGGCGGTCGGTGTGGTGGGTAGTTGGATCGGATTCATGACGGTTTTTTTTACATCATAACTCAGAGGCAAAAAAGATAGAAAGAAAGAGAGATTTTTTACAAAGAATCCAGTTTGCAAACAAGAGAGTTACAGGCAGAATGTGCTCTCAAAATCGCCAAGAATATGCCCAACACGATCGACGTGACATCCCCATGGTAGTTCGACTATTCGTCATGTTGTGTGAACAAGGTAGTGAAAAGGGGAGGAGAATGACCTTTTATGCCCATATCTGTTTGGTTGATGCCCCGAATAATTCCTCGCCGTTCTTGAAAACTACACTCCTTCGATTACGTATCACGAAGCCTGCGAGGGTCAATTGGACAAGATGAATCAAATTCAGTTGCGGGTGATGAGGAGGGGCTCTTTCCTGAAGGGGTTGTGTGGGGCAATACTCAGAAGGGGGAGGCGCAAGCTGAACGGAGTGAGACTGTGTGGGAAGGAGGGGTATTGCCATGCCGTCAGAGACGGAAGGCATACCTGAAATGTATTTTACTCCTGACCCCATTTAGTAGATCGCCGTACAATGTAGACTACTCGCACGAACACCTGGCCCACCAGCTGTCGCTATGCTACTATCACGTCCTCTTACCTGTCTCTCGGGGCCTATGACGCTTTCAGCTTGTTGGTCCCTAGCCACCATGTCCTTTCCAAAAGCACTGCCGAGGCGGTGAGTATTCTTTTGGGGATCAGCTGAAGAAGATTTAGCTTTCAAAATGTAGTCGACATCGCACACATACCAATCCTTTCATGTAGTGCATATCTGAGCACCCCCGCGCTACGAAACTATCAACAACAGCCTAGCTCACAATACACCTTTACACGGCCAGCCAGCCCGCGCGTCCATTGCCCAAGGTTTAGGCGCCTTGTACTTTGAAGATTGCCAGTTCAAAACACCTAATGATCTGCACATTCTTTGCGTTTTATCGAGGACAAGAGGGTGCTTTCGTACGGGATGGTCGGGACACGACATTGATATCATGCATACCAAGCACCCGAAGATCAGCCGCCACGAACTGATGAGGCTCAAATAACGTCCAGGATAGATTGATGGATGGTGCAACGTTGGGGTGCACGAGACCTCCAGGGCTGTGGGAGGAGGTAGGGTCCAGCCAAAAGCATTGTAGAGGGATATGGTGGTAATGTCGCTCTTGCGTCGAGTCACCACAGAGGGTGTGAGCTGGCAGAGGGTGGATATGCAAGTCTCTGGGAAAGGGAAGGGTCCTGTCCAGGAGGAGCCATGGGCGTATATCTGACCAGGGGCAGCTTGGGAAGGCACAAGTCTGAACGTACAAGCATCCTGTGGATTGTGCAGTCCATGATGATCAAAACAAGTACAAACATGGCCGGATTTGGACGTGATTATGGTGAGGATGGAGCAGAAGCAGGAGGACGTGGGCTTGTAGGGTTCGACGGGGAGCGGAGGGACCCAAGGACGGACGGACGCTAGTCTGTGGAGCAGGGATCATGAAATGACATCCCTGTCCGCGCACGCCGGGACTGGGACTAGGCACTGGGACTGGGGACGTTTAGTAGACACCAAGAACCTGACATAAACGTCTCTGCTGCACCTCTACCCAAAATTTGTTTTCGTTTCACGACCACTTCTCCTGCTCGACTCCCCCACCGTCACCTCTCCTCCCGACACTTCCAAACCCTCCCAGACCCGTGGCCACCACCCACCAATACCGCCGACCTACACGACCGCGCACGCCCTCGTGCTGCCGAACAGCAGCCTCGTGTAAGTCGGGTCTCTTGGTCCGTCCCCGTGGCCGTGGCCGTGGCCCACCGGGACCTGCACCCAGGCCGGGTCGGTGCATTCTCTGCACCTCCACGTCTACCCAACTCCTCTGCCAGCCTGCTCCACGTTCCTGCCTCCTGGCCACGACCGCGACCCCTCCGGCACAACAACATCTCAAAACAGTCACGCCATCCAATTCCAGACTTGCATCCGGTCCGTAAGGCTGATCTTCAGCCTTGCAGATGATTTTCCCGCCCCGCGTCTGAACCGGTAGACCCAGCACTCCAGACATGGTATGCTACCGCCCTCTTGCCAGCCCAACCACACACACCCTGTTGGGCGCATTCGTCTTACTCACCTCCAAAAGGTCCTCTTCAAACGAAAGCCGGTGCAGTTCCTGCAACCGCCATACGCCGAAAATGACCAAGAGGTACGTACCATGTCTAACGTGCAACGCGCCGCACCCGCCGCACCGACGTTGCGTATAACTTGCCTGCTCACACACACGCGCCCCCCCAACCACAGGTCTGGCACATCCCTCAGACAGGTGAAATATTTGTCTCGTACGAAGACTACTTGACCAGGTATGGCTTTTCTTTTTCTTTCCCAGTCTCAATTGTGTCCTGTGGTGGCTAATACGCGTAATAGGCTGGACTTCTACAAACAGGTGCGTTTGAGCCGCGGGTCGAGCCCAACCTGGACCCAAACCTCCCTACTGACACAAGCCCTCTTTTCTCGCAGAAACGATTTATATGCCAGATCACTGGTCACTCAGGTCTAAATTTTTTCGAAGCACTGGAGTCAGAGGTCAGTCTTTTCTCGACCCTCCTTCCTCTTTGCGCTGCGTTGAAGAAATGCTGACCGCCTGCCCAGCTCGCTGGCGCCCAGGAAGTCGAGCAAGCATTCCCCGAACCCCTGAAGGGCCCCATCCTGCGACGCGTCCAGTTCCAAACAATATCCCGAATCGACAACCTGGTTGATAGACTATACGAGGAGTTCAAATCGGACTTCTACCCTGGCGAGCATGTCACCGTCTCCGTCCTCACCGGCGAGCGGCTGACCGGCATCGTGAGGGACAAGGCACGGTTTGGGAGCAAGTGTCTCGCCGACGGCACCATGAGCCAGCCATTCTCGCGTTATTTTGTCAGCCTGGACGACCGGGCAGACGAGGAAGCCGTCGTCGATGACCACAACATCTGGCGCGACCGCAAAATCTTTACCAAGTCGGTCCTCCGATCCTTCATCAAGAAGACTGTCACCCGGGAGGCCTGGACGGGGGCCCCCTGGCTGGTGAAAGACCCGATCGCGAGTCAATATAAGATAGATACGCGCATTCCGAACCACCTGCGCTGGGAGTACAAGCTTAACGAGCGCAAGCTGGCGCAGTCACAAAAACGCATGTCCAGCCAAACGGCTCTTTCTGCCCAAGACGCAGCTGCACTGGCCAATGGCTTTCAAGGGCCAGTCCGGCTGCCGGAACTCAAGCCCGCGAGCAAGCTCCCCAAGGTATCAAAGGGCCAGGTTCAGAATGGTGAGGCGGGTCAGGGAGGCAAGGGCCACAAGAACGTCTTTACGAAATCAGAGGGTGGCCAATTCATGCACCTGCCCCTGCCTGGCAACCCGTTCCAGTTCCCTCTGTCCTTCCGCAACAACCAGCTGGCCCACATGCCACCCGTCCTTGCACAGCCGGAACCACCCCCACCACCTCCGCCACCAAAGTACCCCATCGAGGATCTTAGTCTTGAACCAGGACGCTTGGTCAGGCCACCAATCAAGTTCATGTGCAAAGATCCTCCCGTGAAGGCCGATAGCAAGCCAGCCGCTGGCGACGACATCCTCATGAAATCCGTTGGACCGTTCCTGGAGACCTGGGACACACTGAACGTTTATTGCGAGATATTTCAGCTCGACTCCTTCACGTTTGACGACTTTGTGGAAGCGATGCGGGTCGCCTCCGAGGACGTCAATGTCCAATTGTTTGATGAGATTCACTGCGCTGTTCTCAAGGTCCTGGTACATTCGGAAGCGGATGGTGGTAAGGTCCAGTTTCGCCTCCCCGAGATCGAGCAGGAGGAAGACAGCGAGGAAGAAGAAGAGGAGGAGGAAGAGGAAGAGGAAGACCGGGAGCCGACGCCACAGCCCACGGCGCGGGCGACTAGGAGCAGTTTGGCGAAGCTGGAAGCCGAGAGGTTGAAGGCTGAGGCTGAGGCAGCAGAGAGAGAGGAGAGGGAGCTCGAGAATGCGCCAAAGCACCGCGCTGAAGAAGTTCTCGCTGACTACGACTGGATCGACCAGCTCAGGAAGAGAAAGTTCAGGGATGGCGGATGGGAGGCAATCATGGTCGGACTGCTGCATCAACTCTCCAAGGATGAGCGGCGAAAGGCTGTCTGCGAGGAGCTGCTCATCCAACTGGTGCCTCGGGATGTTGAGCCTACCCTGGAGACGATCCGGCAGCATTACGCAGCTCTTGATGTCAACTACCGCATCCAGGCTCTTCAGATTCTCTGTATACTGACCATCGAGACCAAAGCTGTACGCCGATACATGGAGGACTGTGGCGAGCACATGACATCGTACCGCAAAGACAAGATTGACTGGCAGCGGCAGCGCAAGCAAGCGTAAGTTTTGACTACCTTGTTGTTCTCTGGGCGAGACTGACACGACGGTGGCGGCATTAGTATTGAGGAGTTGAAGGCACTCAACGAAGAGCGCAAGATCCAGTTGCCCGACAACCTCCCCGCCTCGCCTCCTCGTAATCCGGGTCTTGATACGAATGGCGATGTAAAGATGGACGAGGCTGCCGAGTTGACTCCCAATGAGGAGGAGAACGCCGACACGGAGGACGAAGTACCACGAAGTGTCGGTCGTGGTCTCAGGCGCGGACTGGACCGAGCTGCAGAGCGACAGCGCCAAAAGGAGAGGGAGGAAGAGCGCAAGAAGGAGATCGAAGCCGCCAAAGCAATCCCCAAGCAATCGAAACAGTTCGTGAAGCTTTTGAAGGACATCCAAAAGAAGGAAGACCTTATCAAAAAGTGTGAAGATGAAATCGGGATCATCGACAACGACCTGAGAGAGGCAGACTGCGCACGCACAAGAGTGTTGGGCAAAGATCGATTTTGGAATCGCTATTATTGGTTTGAGCGCAATGGAATGCCCTACGCCGGGCTGCCGAACAGCTCCACAGCAGACGCTGGGTATGCCAACGGCTGTATCTGGGTACAGGGGCCAGATGATCTAGAGCGCGAGGGATACATCGACCTAGCCCCCGATCTGCAGAATAACTACAAGGCTCAATTTGACATGACGGTACCGGAGCGGAAGGCGAAAGAGGAGGGCCCGACCAGAGTCTACACGGCGTGGCAGTGGGGTTACATCGACGATCCAAAAGATGTCAAGAAGCTCATCGATTGGCTTGACCCGCGGGGCTTCAACGAGCTGAAGTTACGCAAGGAGCTGGTCAACTTCAGCGACAAGATTCTCAGGCATATGGAAAACCGTCAAAAACATCTGGGTCTCGGGGAAGAGGAGCACAAGGAGAAGGGCACCGAGGAGACCAATGGCGTCAATGGCAAGACAACTGCCGCAACCAGCAAGCGAATGACGACTAGGATGCGAAAATCACCCACTCCGGAACAGCCGCAGTACCGGTGTCTGCAGTGGGAGAATACCACTGCCATCGAGGAGCTGGGTCATCTGCACAGCGCACCACCAGCTCCTGCGCCACCCAAGGGCAAGCGTGGTGGTAGCCGCAAGAAGGTTGTTGTTGAAGAAGTCATCGAGGAACCGCCGGCTCCGATGAAGACTCGCTCCAGGAGGAAGCCTTAGGAACGGACTCGGAATGACGCGAGTGTCGAGGTGCAATGCCAGCCACTGCGACGTGTGCTGCCAAGGCGCAGGAGGAGCCCAGAAAACTAGTTGCTCACGACGACAGCAGGGAATCTGCATCTATGGCACTCAATATCACAAGAGGCCAATGATAGAACACGACTGCTGATCAGGACGATGAAGAGTCACCATTGTCAATGCTACCCAAAAAGCAACGATACCTCACACAGACGCCTTCTCAGTGGTAAGGAGACCAACAGGGAGTTGTCATCCCTGGGAAGGACTTGCTCAAAAACAAAGGCTTAGAATATGCTTCCACGCAATTGCATTGCCACACAGCGAAATCGAACTCGACTAGGTGAGACAATCTTGGGCCTGGGCAGTCTGCATTACAAGCTTCCGTTCGAGCTGCTGTTTCCCAGCCCAGTTTTTGTGGAACTCCACGATGCATACCACACAATATTGCCTAAACCTGGGAGGTTCAGTTCAGCTCTGAGGCTGAAAGTATACATGACTGGCATTATATTTTGAGTCCTGCATGCTGCGAAGCAATGGACCAGTGGCTGTTTAAAGGACACAAGTTTGGGCGCATTGGGATGCATGCGGTTGCTGAGCATAGCTTATTATGGAGGGTGGGAGTCCATGGCGTTGTTTTTTTTTTGTTGCTTTAGCACTTAGGAGCATCTGCTGCACTGCCTAGCTGAACAATACGCCTGGGATTCTGCGACCCCGGGAGCGCTTGCTGGTACAATAGGAGTCTTTGTTTTTTTCTAGGACTTGACCGTGGGCCAGTGAAAATCGACCATTGAAACAGTGATATGGGAAGGAAAGGGGCGGGAAACTACCTGATGATTACTCAAATACTCAATCTACTGAGGGAGCACTGCACATCTGTTGTCAGGCTCGGAGCTAGTTTGAGTATTAACTCGTTGCAATCTGTCTTTTCTGGCTTTTGTGAAGCCTGCTGTGACATTCTTGGGAATATGCACATGTATGACCCCTGGCAGAATGGCTACCGCTACCTCAAAAGCCGGGTCTTGGCTCTGTCAAAGGGAGGACAAATTGCAAGCTGCTGTATACGACCCGCGCAAGACCTCTGTATAAAATATCTTGAGTAATTCGTCAATAATTATTCAGGCACCAAATTGCACACAGGCTTGCCCTTAGATAAGATGTTTTCAATGTAGGCTCCATCGAGAAGACAGCAGTGCTGAGTTTGGCAAGGCTGCAGATGTGATCTTCATAAATCTTCAATCTACCCATCAAGTTGTGAGCCATTGGCCCTGGTTAGCTGCTGAAGTAGAGGTGTTATGGTAGGAGTCTGCTGAGTGAATTGTTGGACCTTGGGCTAGCTTGATAGACGCCTGGTAGTATTTGGTCCTCAGACTGTGTAATGGGTCGCAAGACACCTAAAACGGGAACAAAAGTGATTCTTCCGTAAGCAAAGTCGGAGGGTTGAGGTTGCTTACCTAAGACGCACCGCCTTGGTTGAGATCTCAGATCACGTGGGTGGAGCGGGTGCACGGACCTTAGGGCTCCTCCCTCTCCGCTTGACTTCTACCCGCGCCTCCAACTCAGATTTTCCCTTTCGAACCTTTCGACCCAAAGCGTAGGACATCGACATTTTGAGGCAGCACCATCAACGACAGGTTGCCCATCATGTCTCTCGTGTCGGGCGAGAAGGTAAATACCCACAATCAATCCCTCAATCCATTGACATCGTCAAAAACAATGTGGCAGATACTGACAAACATTGTTCTCGCCAACAGTCGAACTTCCAGTTCATCTTGCGTCTGCTCAACACCAACGTCGACGGCAAGCAGAAGGTCGTCTACGCCCTTACCAAGATCAAGGGTGTCGGTCGCCGTTACTCCAACCTCGTCTGCAAGAAGGCCGATGTCGACCTGAACAAGCGTGCCGGAGAGCTCACCTGTACGAAATTTACCGTCACCCTGATATGCCGAATTTTCTTGGTCTTGACTGGACATGAATGCTGACAAAAGACTTCATTATAGCTGAGGAGCTCGAGCGCATCGTCACCATCATCCAGAACCCTACTCAGTACAAGATTCCTACCTGTACGGACTCCTCAGACCCCGAACTCGATCTCCAAATGAGACGAATGTGGATTGGCAGGTTGAGCTAACGTGGCGGCATACAGGGTTCCTCAACCGACAGCGCGATATTGTCGATGGCAAGGACTACCAGGTCCTCGCCAACGGTGTCGACTCCAAGCTCCGTGATGACCTCGAGCGCCTGAAGAAGATCCGGGCTCACCGTGGTCTCCGACACTACTGGGGCCTGCGTGTCCGTGGCCAGCACACCAAGACCACTGGTCGTCGCGGCCGGACTGTCGGTGTCTCCAAGAAGAAGGGTGGTTAAGATATACAATGGTCACTTTTGGCGTCCCGGTTGGTTGTGGGGATGGGGGTCTTTGGAGGGATACTACGCATGGTTTCCCTACAGCATTGCTGCTACATGGTGCGGCATGCTTATGGCTCTGCCTCGGAACAGTTTCTCTTGAGGATAACTTGGGAAAAAAAAAAGGCATTGTGGTCGCTGGCACTGAGCTGGTGAACTAGAAGAAACCGGTATCCCTCCGAAACCAAAATGATTCGTGGAATTAAAAAAGAGCATTTGAACGCAACTGGGTCCATGTTGCCGATCGTATGAGAGACTATTACCGGGCATGTGACAGGATCTTTCCGTGACATCAAAAAGCAGGATTATAGAACTGCCGGATCCCTAGTCTACGTCACAGGCTCTACGGAGAGGTATCCAGATGTCTTTGACAGGTTTGGTAGGCTGGGTTGGCAATAAGTGGTCGACGCAGACAGACGAGAAATGCTGGATGCAGTGTCCGTCGTGGCACCTAATCGTCCTCTGTGGTGACGGCTGCATCAAGCACCTCAACCCTTCCCTGACCTCTTGTTTCATCTGCTATGAAATCTGACAAGCCTTTGTATGCTCCTGGTTCGACGAAGCCTACCACCTCCCACTCGCTTCCCAACACGTCCTGCGTCTCGACCTGCTCTATAAACCCCAAAATCTTGTCCTTGACCGTGCCAGTTGCCTTCTTCTCCCCGTCCTCCTCCATATCTGCCTCTTCCTCGTGGTCTCCGCCCTTCTTGCCGCCCTTCTTTCCTTTCTTGCCTTTGCCGCCTTCCTTGGCCTTTGGTGGTGCCGGAGTCTTGACAGCCTGCTTCAGCACATTCGTGGCGCATGTAATCCGCAGCCTCATGCGTGCCCTCGCAACCGGGATCGGCTGGTTTGCAATCAGCGCCTTGATTGCCACCAACGCCTGGCTCTTTGCGCTCTTGGTCGTGACCACACCCGTCCACACATGTTCTTTCTCCTTGGCCGGCCGCGGCTTCGCTTCGCCGTCCTCGCCCGCTGTTGGTGTTCCCGTGCCGCTCGCCGTATTGCTGGCGGGCCCCTTGCCTCCGCCCTCCTTGTCATTCTTGTCTTGGTGTGCCTTTTGCGACAGCATGTCCATGGCCTTCTCGATCATGCCCGAGGTGTAGACTCTCTTGGTGCGCGGGTCGACCAGCTTGCTCGCGACGATGCTGACGACCTCGGCGTGCACGCGCTCGAGCTCGGCGGTGCGCTCCCTGTCGCCGACTTGGATGTCGCCCTTGTTCAGGATCTCGAGGATGATGTCGTCGCGCCGGGCGCCCTTGCCAAAGGCCTTCTCGAGCTGTGCGTTGGGCGCGGTTGCGCCGCGGGCGACGTCCAGGAAGACATTGGTGATCTGCAGCACGTTGTCGAGGTCCGTCTCCACCCCTTGGCGCCACTCGAGCACCTTGTTCTTGTAGCAGGCGATCTCGAAGCGCTGCTTGCCCTTCTTGAGGCGAACCAGGCTGACGTTGGTCAGTTTGATCTGGTTCGAGGGCTGATTGATCTGGCCGCCCGGCATCTTAACAGGCCTTCGACCGTTGTTCTAGTCGCTGTTCCGGTTGTTGCAGCGGAGGGGAAAGGTTGATGGGAGGGGGGGGGAATCAGGAAGAAAGGGAGGGGGTGAAGGAAAGGAAGAGAAAAAAAAACAGAGAGACAAAAGAATGTAGTGATCTATTCTTCACAGTCAGTCTTGGGAATTGTATTTTATTTGGGTTGCCAAAGCAAGGATGAGGCAGAGACTTGGGGGAGGTATGAGCTCATAATTGTTCATTTACTATGTAGAACTGATTGTCTCTGGGATTTTCAAGGGCTTATCTCTTATCTAAAGGGCTAACCATCCTCACTTCAGCCTCGCTCCCGTTCTTAGCCCATGGCTCTACCAACTGATGCTGACCAAGTGCAGGCTTAGAAGACTTTGGAAACAGACTGGGACACTGTTAATCCAGACTGCCCCAAATAAATGTCCCATTCTCATCTAGATGGCTTGTTCTAGGTCCTCCTTCATTGTGCTTTGCAGTGCAACTCATCTGTGCTCGCTGAAATTGGAGTGTGTGAGTCATAGCGATATTAGTCCGGGAATCAAGATATCCAACTCCCGGTACTCAGCAAAACCCCTTGGTCTTTTAGCTCTCTTCTACATATTGCGTTGATGATCCTAGGACATGTGACACTAGTATCTTGTATTTATTTTCAAGTATTTTATGTAATGCACACAACTTAACCCTAGCAGGCCTAACAGCCTTCGGTGGAGGTTTCTGGTGTGGACACTTGCTTGTTGTACAGGAACCTGTTACCTCGTTGCACATGTACTTCAGAAGGGACTTATCTCGGATATGACTGTTGACCATATCACCAGACCCAAGATTGCTTTATCAGACACCAGCCCACATGCAATAGGGAGAAGTTCCTTACAGACCATTGCAACAGAGATCTTCAAGACACCGTTCACGTGCAAGAGATGATCCCTGGTCCGTGTGGCCTCTCCTGAGGAGATAGGACAAGGGCTTGTTAACTAGGAGCTGCTTTTGGTTGTAAAAAGAAGCACCCCTAAAGCTCTCGGGCTATTTGGTATGGTTAGCTATGTGTGCTGTTGGCCAAGATATGAATCCTGCGTGGCCAGCTGTTCATGATGGAGATAAAGGGGAGAGCACAGCAGCCTCATCAGATGCCATTCTGTCGATGACGCTTTATCAGGGTTCTACCAGAGGATCCCGCGTGGGTCGGAGTGTCTTAGAGAGAGCCACTGAGAAGGTCACACGCGCCATGTCCAACACACCATCAGGGTTCCCAGGCCTGCAAGCGGCCCCCCCCCCCTGTGCCTGATAGTAGCAGGCAGTCAGCCAAGTGCGCAAGGTACGGGGCGTCGCAACGCACAGCACATCAGGCAGTGCAGGGGCCTCGGCAATGCACTAAACCCATCCCACCACCCCTGCGTTTCGGGGTGGTTGGTACGGCACAGCAGGCACAGGCAGGTAATCGTAGCGCCCTCCCCCCCAAGCTCGGAGCTACATAGTACAAGCACCCACGAGCACCTCTCCCTCTTCAACTCTTCCACTCGTCTCTCCTCTTTTTCTCCGTATTCTTCCTCTTCCCCCTTCTTAGCACCATCATCATCTATTTTCCATTCCTTATCCTGCTGAACATCTCCGGATTCTAACGGCGTCGCGATTTGAATCGTGAGTAGCCGGCACATCACCCTTTGGGCATCTAATCAGCTTATCATCTGCAGTACGTCACTGCTGTTGACGCTGCTTGTCTGTCCGGTCATTATCGCTGCTCGTCATCACATCATACATTACAACCCATCATCATGAGGATCGCCACATCCTCAGCTCTGCTGGTTGGGGCGGCCTCCGCCATCAACCTCCAGCAAGATGCTCAGCAGGTCCTCGGCGGCGCCGCCGACAAGATCAAGGAGGTGGCATCTGGTGCCGCCTCCTCCTGGGCCGATAAGGTCAAGGACTACGAAGCTGCCTTTGGAGCCATGACCGACGAGGCCAAGGCCCTGTTCGACGAGATAGAGCTCCTCGTCCCGAACGCCTTCGACTCTCTGCCCTCTCTGCCCAAGCCCAAGAAGCATTCCCGGAGGCCCGACTCCGAGTGGGACTTCGTTATGAAGGGTGCCGATATCCAGAAGGTCTGGACCAAGACCACCGCCGAGGAGGAGAGCCACCGTGTTGTCGGCGGTGATCTCGAGTCGTATAAGCTGCGGACCAAGGCTGTCGATCCCTCAAAGCTCGGCGTCGACACTGTCAAGCAGTACAGTGGCTACTTGGATGACGAGGCTAATGACAAGCACCTGTTCTACTGTAAGTCGGCCATCCATTGCTCCCAACCTCGTCCCCGAGACAGCTACTGACAACCGCTTGTGCAGGGTTCTTCGAATCACGCAACGACCCGAAGAACGACCCCGTCGTACTATGGCTCAACGGTGGCCCTGGCTGCTCCTCTTTGACTGGTCTCTTCTTCGAGCTCGGCCCCTCTGCCATCGATGATCAGGTCAAGGTCAAGTACAACCCCAGCTCCTGGAACAGCAACGCATCCGTGATCTTCCTAGACCAGCCTGTCAACGTCGGCTACTCGTACAGCGGCGACTCGGTCAGCGACACCGTTGCTGCCGGCAAGGATGTCTACGCGCTCTTGACGCTTTTCTTCGAGCAATTCCCTCAGTACGCCAAGCAGGATTTCCACATTGCCGGAGAGAGTTACGCGGGACACTACATTCCGGTCTTCACCTCAGAGATTCTGTCCCACAAGCACCGCAACATCAACCTCAAGTCTGTATTGATTGGCAACGGCTTGACCGACCCCTACACCCAGTACCCTCACTACCGCCCCATGGCATGTGGCGAGGGCGGTTACGACGCTGTCCTCAGCGAGAGCGAATGCCAGTCTATGGACAACGCCCTGCCTCGCTGCCAGTCCATGATCAGCAACTGCTACGAGAGCAAAAGCTGGCTGAGCTGCGTTCCTGCCTCGATCTATTGTAACAATCAGATTCTCGGTACCTACCAGCAGTCGGGCCGAAACCCCTACGATGTTCGCATTGATTGCGAAGGAGGCAGCCTTTGCTATCCAGGTCTGGGTAACATCGACAAGTATCTCAACAAGCAGGAGGTTATGGCCGCCCTTGGCGTTGAGACTGTTGATAGTTACGATAGCTGCAATTTCGACATCAACCGGAACTTCCTGTTCAAGGGCGACTGGATGCAGCCTTTCCACCTCTTGGTGCCCGGTATCCTTGAGCAGATCCCCGTGCTCATCTATGCCGGCGACGCCGACTTTATTTGCAACTGGCTCGGCAACGAGGCCTGGTCCAACGAGCTTGAGTGGCCCGGCCACAAGGACTTCAAGAGCACCAAGCTGTCGCCTCTCAAGGCCGACGGAGAGGAGTATGGCAAGGTCAAGTCCTCGGGCAACTTCACTTTCATGCAGATCTACGGTGCCGGCCACATGGTAAGCAGCCTCCCCGAATCATTCTCCATTCAAACATCACATGCTAACAACCGTTTCTCAGGTTCCATACGACCAGCCCGGCCCAGCTTTGGACTTCTTCAACCGCTGGTTGAGCGGCGAGTGGTTCAACTAAAGCCTAGGCTTTTATTTGTAACACTACAATAGTGAGGACTTGCTGTCTCTTGTAATGGTCATGGCAGAAGCAGTGTTTCGAATGAGTGGTGGTACTTTCCTAATATAGTCCTCAAGGTGTGATTTGTGGCCCCAAGATTGGATAGATGGGCGTTGCGTGGTTAGTAGCATATGGATTAAGAATAAACTCTCACACCATTGTTTCGTTGTGCACTGATGGCTCATCATTTTGATCCGCGCCCTAAGCCTTGCTCACTCCACTGTCTTATAGCAAAATAGCAACATTGTCAGTGTTGTATGCTTGTGAAGAACCGTCAGTCTCCAGAGGGCACCACCTTCATAGAACATACAAACCTGGCAAAGGGTAGCAGCGCAGAGCAAGGAAACAACTTTGATGGGATATCTTATACATTTATACATAAGACGATTAGGTCTTGTCTTCTCTTCTTGCTAGTACTGATCCACGGCCCATTGGCCAGGAAGCACTGCTGCGCCACCCATTCCCCATCCCATTTCATCCACCAGCAAGCACAACAGCAAGGAAAAAACCCCTCACTTTTTTTTCGTCCCTTCCCGCCTGTTGTCATGAAGGTATGGTGTGGTATCCAACAAAAAGTCTTTTGTCATAGTCCTCCTCCTCTCAAAATGAAAACCATTCATGCGTCCAAGAATGACATCTTCCCCCATCAGCCGCCCTGCCTCCTGTTCTTGAGTGGGCCTGTGCCGGTCTATCTCAGGGCAATGCAAAAGCGATGCCATCCTGTTTTTGCCGTTTCCGCCGCCTCCCAAGGAACAAGACCAAAAAGAAAAGCCGTCAGGCCACATGAGGCCGGCCGAGTGCAACGCATGGAACACCACCGGATCTCCCAGAATCAGATGCGAGTAAGGAAACGTGAAAAAAGGAGTAATGAAGTAGTGGGTCGACGAGGTAAGGGTTCCCTGGTTCGCCAGAGGCGTACACATGTTTCTCCATCAACATCGAGACATCAAATGAGAAATCTGAAGAACGCCGGCCGCCTCGTATAAGAAATTTACCATCCACGACCAAATAATATTTCGGCGGCTCCAAAGTCGTGCACGCCAGTACACCCTGAGTGCACTGCATGCCATCCAGCTCTCCACCGCACTCGAGGCGTTTCAGACGGTCCTGCGGTGTCAAAAGCTTGAGAGAGAGGACCAGTGCACTAGTTTCTATCCCGTTGATATCCTACCCAATTTCCCTATGAGCGCTGGTTTGCGAGCCCCGTATCGCCGACATCGTTGTGCCAGGACTCTAGAGCGTAAAGCTAGCCATAGCTGACAAGTGAATGCAGCATCCAGCCTTGATGGGGCTTTTATGCTTTCCAGGGGGAAACCTTTCTTATCTAGACAGCTCGATAATAATCATCGGTGACGGATGATGAGAGCATTGCTGGTAGATGTGGCGAAACAAAAGGGGGCACGGGAGGGCGGGGGGTTCTTCAGGGCGATTCGGTCGCAGTTTCATACGACTTGTGCCTTCTGAAGAATTGGAAAGCGTTCATCCTGAAGCGGCTGGGGCGCTTCTTGATAGACTTCTCATGCGCCGAATTTGCCGAGCTAGCAGTCTCGACTTCGAAAATAGGCTGACCGTCTATCTTAGGTTCGGTCATGCTCTTCGCAGAATCCGGGGCGGAAATTGTAGGAATCGGGTTGCTTCTGGGTCGTTCTATCGACTCCTGGCTGACAACACTCGTTCCCTGCGTACTAGGTGACAGTGGCAATCTGCCGGTAGTGGCGCTGCTGGCGCAGTCACCGGTTGTTTGGGCAACACTACTGCCCTGTGTAGTCTGGCTGCTGCGTTGTCGATCCGGTCCAGCTGACCGGTCCTCGTTGACGGGCTCGAATGGAGAAGAGATCCCGTTCGCGCCCTTGTGACCACCTCTCAGCTCCGGCGTGCTTGCCGATCTGGAAATTGGATCGGATGGTTGGGCAGATGAGTTTATGTCCGATGCGACTTCAGGACCGCCCTGTGGGTGACCCCTCTCCGTCTGTTGTTTCGTCAAGGCTTCGGCAACCTTATGCTGGAACATCTCAAAATTGGCGGCGAGCTCACCCACAGTATACCTCATGCTGGGCAATATGTCAGCTACCCCTTGGAATAGAGGCAGGGCAAACATGTTCATGAAGTTCAGCTGGGACCTGAACTGGGAAGCTCTTTCGGTCAGAGGTGGTGCCATCAGCGAGGTGGGGATCTCGAGCTCCTTCTCCATGGAGCGCTGCCTTGCGAACTCATCCGCCAATATGTCCATCCATTGCAAAGCCGTTTCATGTCGACGCGCCTGTCCCAAGAACATTATTAGTCTGCTGCTGCCTTTTCGAGACCCAGGGGAAGTCTAGGCAATTGAGTACGTACCACGTTGCTGATGTCTGCGCATTTGATCAGCAAGGCACAGGCAAGACCCTTTTGCTCGTCGATCATGCGACTATTCCAGCCTTCTGTAGAGTCATTTGCAGAGAGCTTCTCCTTTAGGTCGGCCAATCGCTTCATATAATCGAAGTGCAGCCCCATGTCGGTGGCCAGGATCGAGCTGATCATGAGGCCGCGCATCTTCCGATCTTCGAAAGCGGAAGGCCAGTATCTCCTGAGAATCTGCGAGAATGCGGCGCAGTGAAAAGATTCCAGCACAGAGCGGTCATTGTAGAGCTGAGCAAGAGGCGCGTTGAGGGTCACGAGGAACCCATTGTTCACGCCAGGATGGCCGACATCATGCCCGATTGCGGTGATCAGCAATGTTAGTGCCTCAAACGGCATCAAAAGCGCTCCCACCGGTGACTTTGGTTGGTCGTCCTGTGGCTCGCTGAAGGGGTAAGGCGTGATGGTACTGGTGTGCAGAAGGAAGCTGAAGGTTGCCTGCAGGACATCCACTACGTGTCGAAAATTGTGATACGGCACAAAGCTGTTGTACGCGGCACGACAGGCAATGACGAACTGGGTCAGTTGATCTGCCAGAGTAGCGGTCAGCACAGTATAAAGAGGGACGGGAGGCTACAGTACATGAGGCCTTGATGCCCAAAAGGGAGAGGGAGGAAGAACAAAAACAAGACGAAAAAAAAGAGCAGGTGAGACGAAGAGAACAAGGCCCGTAGTAAGATCAACCTCACTTACCAGGAGGAATCTGCCACTGCGCCAACTCGGGCATGGAAAGAGCATGGCTGAACATGAGGGACGCCGCTACTACGAGCTCGTCATCCGAAAAGTCATGAGCGCAGAAATGCCATCGGCCGACGGCATCTGCGATTTCGGCCTGTCTCTCCGCAGAGATCGATATCCTAAAGGTCCCGAGCGAGTTGTCTTCGTCGTCGTCGTCCAGCCTGCAGATCCCCCTCATAAGCCCTGACACCATCGCCTCACGGAGATAGGCGAACGGCTTTCCTCCCGTGTCTACACCGACCCAGGACCGCTTCCTATTTTTCCGTACCTGCAGCACTGCTTCTCGCTCTCTCGCAGCAGCCTGACGGGCCTTGTACGCATGAACCTCGAGGTTCTCGATATTTTGCGGTCGAAGCGGCATGCTCATTACGTCGACAGCCCCATAGTCAAGGCATGTCCTGACGAGATCGGGCCTGCTGGAGTAGCCGGCCGAAAAGGACATCACAGCACCCCCGTCTGCGGTGCCGGATCCAAGCAGCGGGCCGACCTGGAGCTTGGTGGGCGGAGAGATGACGGCGATCGGCACAATCAGCTTCATCAGCTTCAGCATATCAGCCTCGGCCACGATCCTTTGTAACAACCTGAGCCCGTAGAGCTCGACGTCGGATATTTGCAACTCCTCGTGCTTCACAGGTGGTAATGGTGATGGATTCGAATGGGGCGAAGGCGACCTGGAACGAGAGCTAGGCCTCCGCGGCCGCTCGGGGACTCTCTCATTATAGGGGACGTCTAATAATACGATAGTCGGGGTATGATCGATCCTGGAAGCATGATGAAGGGCAGATAGGGTGGAGAGGCAGGACGTGCTGCTCGGACAGACATGGACTGCGGTTAGTAGGTAGAGAAGTCAGTCAGCAATCGGGTACATTTCCCATGCACAAACTTGGGCAAAAAAAATAAAAAATTGATGACCTACCTTGGCCAAAGGTTTCGTTCAGCAGTTGTATGCTGTCCCTCAGGTACGCAGGCTCGGCAGCAGGCGTGCTGCGGATGGCGAGGCCGTCGATGAGGTCTATGTCGACAGGATGACCCTCGTGGGCCTGACGATGGACATAGATGACATTGATGTCTGTCCTGTCCATGATGACAAGGTGCAGGGACCGCGACCAGTCTCGCGACTGGTGCGCCTCTGCCGCGAACGGAACGGGTTCTGGACGAGGGACAACGCCAACAAGAGGTGTAGAGCCAGCCCGCTACTAGGTGGAGGGCGACAGAACTGACAATCAAGCTCGAGCGAAGGTCTCCCAACACTTAACAAGATTGTCGGCACAGGCACCAAGGCTGCAACTACCTGCAGCGACTGGCGCGCGCGCACGCACACACACACACACACGATTTGCGAGGCAATCTCAAGCCTTTGCCGTGCCGAGTTGGTCGGTCGTAAGGGGAACTGGCGAACGTAAAAGCGACGACGGGCGATGCCTCTCAGCGAGACATCGAATTGGAAAGGTTAGCAATTTCGAGGACGGTCGTAAGAGACGTGGGGTGCAATTCCGTGATCGTCGGCCGAAAAGGGGGTTCTGGTTTGTAGAGCTGGTTGACATAGACTGGGACGGGAATGTGGCAGGAAGTATGGGTATCGCGGAGATTGGCGTGGGCGGCAGTGTAAGAAACGAGGCCGGTCCACACCAAACAGGTCGACTGGGTTCGGGTCCAAGTAGTAGTCGCACGGAGAAGTCAGTCGTCGGGACGAGAATTGCAACCATATACGTTAGGTTAGCGTAACGTGTCGTTGAGATATTCCAGAGAATCGCAAGCAAGAGTAAATGATTCTGTGATGAAGGCTCCGAGTCGCCCGCCTTGGAGATTGTTCCGGATAAAAACGGTGCCAACAAGAGGGAAAAAGGGGGCCGCGCGAAGGAATGACACGAGAACGAGGATGCGATCGAGTCCAGCCGAGTCGTGGTCAAGCTGCCTCGGAGGAGGGAAGGGGCAGAAGAAAAAGGGCCAGGTCGAGTCTGCCAGGTTTGTGGTAGGAATGGCGAAAGCTGGAGTTGCGAGGTAGATAGGCGCGCACAGGTGATCGTGTGCCGTGGGTGCTTGTCCGAGCTGGAGATAATTGGGTGTGGGGGGGGGGGGGGAACGTGGGTGGGTGGGTGTCTGTGTTTGATATGGTGTCGGTGCTGGTGGTCTTGCTCCCGGTAGACCAGGGATCAATCGTTAATGGCTGGAAATGTTGCGAAAAGAGACAGCAGCTATGATAGGACCAATGTCGAATGCAGCTGGGCAGGATGGTCGACCTCGACGTCAGGGGCGAGGGAAAAAGAAGAAAAGGAAAAATACAAAGTGAGGGACCAAGCCCAAGTTCAAGAGTTGTAACGGAAACGGAAAAGGCGCGAGGAAGGAGGAAACAAGGAGCAGCCCGACTTGTTCGAGCGAGTGTGCGCGCGTTGGGTGGTGCGTGGTTGGTATGAGAGTGTAAGTGTGTATCTATGTATGCATGTACCGCGGTTTTTTAAGAATGGATAAGGAACAAGGACAAGGAGGTCCTTGGAAGCAGAGGCAGAAGCAACAGCAGCAGCAGCAGCAGCAGCAGGCAAGCAGCAAGCAGCAGACGATTGACCGACAAGTGACTGACTGACCTGACCACCTGGACAGTGCGTACATCTGTGTTCAGCTTCGGTATGGAACACTTGGGGGCCCCCTCTCTCGCTCAACATCAAGTCAAGTCAAGTCAAGTCAAGTCAGAGGGCAGGAAAGACAGTGCCTGGGGGTGGGAGTGTGAGCCATTGATTGACCCAGGCGGTACTCCCGTAGACCCAGTCAGGTCAGTCCCAGACCTAGACCAAAAACCGAGACCAGGACCAAGCAGGTTAGGAAGGTAGTAAACTCGCGGAAGAGCGAGACACACATACACACACCATACACACACCATACACACACTCTCTCTTCCTCTCTCCTCCCCTACGGTATTCACCACCCAACTGGCAGGCACACAATCTCCCCCTCCCCCCCCTCAAAATTACCTGTACTTCTAGTATACGTACGTAGATATATAATAAGACAGGGTATAGAAACTGAATGGCACTGTACTGTACTGTGTTGTACTGTAGACGCGCACGCACATCGGACGAGGCGAGGTCGGGGAAATAGGAAATAGAAGATAGAAAAAAAGGTAAAAAAGTGAAGGGAAAAGAAAAGTCAATGCCAAGGATTAGGAGGGATCAATCAAGGTTAGCAAGGAACGGAGTGGGATGGGCTATGTAACCATAGTACAAGTCTACATTAGAGAAAAGACAAGCGACAGTTCCGCACGCGGACGAGAACAGACAGAGACAGAGAGAGAGAGAGACGATGGAGAAGAGACAAGAGGACACACATTACAACAAGCACACCCCAGTCGTCTCAGCCCAGGCCAGCCCCAGCTTGGAGTAAGGGTAAGTGAAGAAAAAAGAAAAAGAAAGAAAGGGAACTCGGCCTTGGTAACCTGACCGGGAACGGGTCCTGGGGACGGGGGACGGGGACGGCGGGACTCCTCTTTCTCTGTACATCGCCTGCCCCCCCCCCCCTCCTCCTACCTTCAAGAACCTTGCTCTCATTTCATTTTCATTTTATTTCATTTCATTTCCATCTCATCGCATGGCATGGCATCGCGGTACGGCTTGAGCAGCACGAAGGAAGGATGCAGGTGGGAGGAGCGCAGGGCAACGACAGGGGGGGGGCGGGCTGCAAGATGCAAGGGTACCTTGGGCTTCACGACAGCTCCTGCAGAGGGTCCTGTACACCTTACCAGTTGGGAAGGAATGGCCGAGCGCTTGTGATGTATTAAGGCATGTACTTTGTAGTACGTACGTATGTACTATATAGCACAGTACCTTGTAGCTATAAGCACTGTACATCCAAGTAACTTCTTCCTCTGCCTGCTGTGTCCCGTAATTATCTCCCCAATTTCGACCCGCTGGGCGACCCGATCAATGCCCGAGGAGGAGACGAACTTGAGCTGTGTGTTCCCTGTTGTACTGCTGTGGCTATTTTCCCACTCGACAATTGCGGCTCCGAGGAGGCGTTCCATTTGTAGGCAACGAAGACGCGGTGGGCGGGAAAAGGAGGAGGAAGGGGAAACGAGTCAATCACTCCCTCTTCCTGTAAGGTATCCTCGTCCCACCCCTCTCGACAGCTTGATGCAGCCTCGGGAAAGAGGGTTCCACGGCAGAGGACGCATCAGGCAGGCAGAGAGGAGCCATGTCCCCAGTGTCCATATATACACAGAGCTCTACATAGGATCGATGCAGCTTAATATCCCAGACTGGGAGAGGGGTACAGAGAAGCTTGAAGGAGGGAAACGAGCGACGAGACACTGCAGATGGATAATTGCGCTGCAACTCCCGCCCCGAATCTGGAGCACTCCCAGTCGTGCCTTTGTTCATTTCCTTCCACCCACCAACACTGCCGGACTAATACATGACAGCTGCCGATCCTCTCTCGGGAGCCCCCAAAGCGGCGGCAACGGCAGCGAATACGGTCCACCGAGGGTGAGACACAGAAAACACCCGGCTCGATGCCTTTGGGAGAAAGGGAAATGAAAGAAAGAAAGAAAGAAAAGAAGAAAAAAGAATCTATATGAGAAAGCTGAGGAGTGCCAAGATGAAAGAGACACGGCACCTACGGCGGTGTGAGACCGTGTTTGTGCCGTTGAAGGGGGGGCCGCCGCTCAAGGGACAGGGAAGGAGGAATGGGAGTTGTTTGGTCGTGGACAGCCTTGTTATGAGGATCATGAGGTGCTGATCTTGATATCGAACAAGAGCCGACGGGGGATGGGCAAGGGGCAAAGTCCAACCCAGCTCAGGACAAGCACGGGTACGGGCGCGGGCATAGCGCAGCACAGCATAGCATCATCTACATAGTACTGTGTAATGTAATTGACATGTTGGCATCCATTCAGCTTCTCACTTCAAAAGCAGGGAGTAGAGGGAAGAAAAGGAAGAAACAAGATAGGTTCCGATTCTCGATCAGCAATCAGCAGCAAATCAGTGAGAATCGGGGACCGGTGACGGCAAGGCAGATGCGGATGACCACGCCATAACCCCCAAGAAGGAAAAGAGAATATCGGCGCGGCATTGTACTACATATGTATGTCTCTGAGAGAAGGGGAGGAGGGCTCAACAATGGGGGGCTCCATACAATTCAGTGCTGCAGGCAATCGATGCGGGTACGATTCGTGAGTCCTTTCTCTCTCTCTTTTCTCTCTCTCTCTTTCCACCCCTTGGCTGGGCCGCCCATGCAATATTATGCCGCTACTCGGGATACGGGTTGCAGCACTACGAGATGGATCACCACCAGGCCGGGTCTCGCTCGCCGACAAAAGCTTGATCGAGAAGACGAGAGAGACACAAAAGCCAACCCAGAAAAATCAGTGAGAGACGAGTGGGACATCGGCAGCCCACTTCACCGTGCACGCCCGCTGGGGGGACAGGCCCATCTGAACATGCCGAGGTGACTTGTGGTTTTGTGTGTGTGTGTGTGTGTGTCTGTATTACAAAAGGACGACAAACCACTAGGTACGGCATGCGTGTCTTGGTGGGGACAGTTATCGTGAAAAGCGCAGAGGTGCGGTGGTGCAAGCAGGCCTAGGGCAGCGCCAGCCAACAGCGGCTCGTCCAGGCGGGTCTCAGGTGGACAGCGATCGGCAGGCTATGCACAAGGTGGGCGAATGGCGAGTGACCACCACAGCCAAGCAGGGCCCCAGGGGGGGCGCCACCTCCACCAAAGGATGACGAGGGGCTGCATGGGCTACCCCAGCCCACCGAAGATGATGCAGCTCCTTGCAGCACCCGGTCACGCCTACCGTGGCACCCATGTCCCACCCCATTGCATAGGAAAGAGCGCGAGCCAGGCTTGGCTCGGTGTTTCCACTTGTTCCATGCGTCTTCCAGAACACTACCAGAAGGACCTATCGAAGATTCCATCCCCCCTCAATCTCGTTCCTTCGCCACGCTAATGCCAGGTACTCTCTCCAAGAGCGCACAAGAACCGTTGGTTGGCCTTTCATTTTCATTTTATTTTGAGGGGGGGAGGGGGGGGCCGGCGATGGGCAGCAGCGTGTGTTTTCTTTTTTCTTCTTCTTCTTTCCCCTTTAGCCTGTCACACTACCCCTTCATGCCCGTCCGTCCGTTGTGCTTCCCGTTGGAAAGAGGACTTAAGGAAAGGAGGATGATACAAGCAAAAGTTGGCCGAGGAAGGGGGGGGGGACGCTGAGGCTGGAGGAGGGATCGACAGTAGATCACAGAAAAGGTTGACCCACCGTTCTTCCCCCGTGTCTCCCTCCATTTTCGCATGGCGGGATGTTAATTTACACAAAGCCGTCGATGCACGATGGGTGTGCGCTCCTGCCTCTCTCCAGATCCACGAGGGCGGCGTCAGTGGCGACCCGGATGGACGGGTTTGCCAGTTCTGTCGGCAGCGCTGTGACGACTGGGGGCCAAGCTTATCTGTCGTCAATCTGCCAGTCATCGTGGGGCCCCTTCCACCCATCATTCGATGACGATCTCCTCTTTCTTTCTCTTTCTCGTGGCCCGAATCAGATCTGTCGCTCGAGGGTTCATCTTGGGGGGTCTGTGGCAAATTTAAATCCCCGACCCCGCCGGCTTTGTCGCAATAACGGGGTCGCCTTGCGAACGATTCCCTTTCTGTCGACCGCGCGCGACCTGTCATTGCAGGATCAAGAGGACTTTTCCAGAGCGGCGAGCAGCCAAGCAGCCACCGAAGACATTCATTACGGTATTGTCGTATACAGCCAATGACTGCAGTCCTCGTCCTCTTCAGCTCGTCCTCAACCCTTTCCAAGGGCACATTAGACTTGTCGCGAGAGGTTGTTTGGTCCCGCGATATTTCAATCTCGTCTATTTTCCTCTTTGGTTCTAGCTCTGATCTTCCCCCTTTCAAAAAATCCTAGGCGCGCCGTCCTCTCATCCGCGACCTTCCTGATCAAGATGCCCAACAACCGCGATCAATCCAGCCAGGAGTGACCCAGGAAGACCACCTGCTACATCCAGCATCCCGATTACCTCGATACTCACGTGGTAATACGCAGTAAAGGACAGAAAAGCCAACTTGGTCTGCAGGTTCTCGTGGTTGCTTCAGCAGCACAGGGGCAACTTGGTGCGAATGGACCTCAAGGCACACGCCGGCTGATTCGGCCCTCCACGCTCGACGGTCGTTGAGGTGTCCCTTCGCTCTGGACTAGCACACATCAATTGGTGGGGCGAGAGGCTCGTTGCCAATGCTGCTGCCTGTATCCCTGGACTGGCTTGTCTCGTTCGGGTATGCGGCTTTGATGACTTACAGATGCCATCCAAGGGGCGGATGCGCTCCAGCAGTGTGTGTTCGCGCCCATGCCTATTGTATGTCTTGGGCGCTGATAGGGTATGGTCTCCAGACTAGAAGAACCTCAAGAAACCCACCCACACCTTCCCGCCTCATCTGACAGCTGATACCTTGCAGCCCTCATTTCGAGGGTATCGCTCGGCTGCTGCAGCGCCGTCTTATCCGGCTGCAGAGAACATCCGGCGACGGCACCTTGAACGGGTATCGGAGCGCCGTACGGGGTGCCAAACGTCTTGTCTCATCGACACGTCCGATGATACCTTGGCCTCAACTACCGGTCGAACGAACCACATCTCTGTCCCTCCTCTCTCCCCCTCCGATGTCCTGCTCCAGCCACTATCGGTCGGCCTGTCCCCACTTCAGGCATAGCCCGAAGCATGTCTACAAATATCGCCGCAGGATATCCCGGGTCTTAGGTGCTGCAGGCTGGTTGTGGGTGTGCGTGTGGGTGTGTGTTGTGCGTGTGTGACTTGTGGCACAAGGTTTGGACACTATCTGCGCCTTCCGAAGCCAACTCTCATGTCGATCACCCTTCGCGCCAGGTGGCGTGGCCGTCCTCTGGCCTGTTCTGCTTGTATTTGGTTCGTCAACACGTGCTTGGCGCGAGAATCCGCCAGCCGACGTCGACTGCCGTGCCGGCCCCCGAGGAATTCGTGCAGAAGCCTCCCCGAGCTATCCTGGATCCTCCATCACTCATTGGTCTCTCGTCGTCGATATATGGCAGAATAAGCTCCGGATCCATGTCTTTATCCACATTCCGCACGACCTCGTGCCTTTCAAGAAGTTGTCGCCGACAACGTCTCGTGCCTCGTGCCTCATGCTTCCTCCTCATTCTTCCTCTTCTCCTCTTCTCCCTAGCAAGTAAGCAAACTCGATCAACCGTCCGAGACGGTCGGAATAGCATCCGCTTTTGCCACAGCACATCTTGTCAAACACACGTGCCTCTGGGCAGGGCATATTATGCACACAAAGTTGCCACATAAGAGCATGGGGAGGCCTGGAATAATGCTGCACTATGATGTGCACGGTATCATCAGGCATACAAGGGGCGATTAAGTCACACATACTACATGACATTAGCTGGAGTCCATATCATCATGGTCTCGACAGCATGAGGAAGGATAGCCACGTCGTATCTGCACCGTGGCATGTTCTTTTGGGCTGGACCTCAAACTGATAAGCTGTCCCGATTTGGATATCCTCTTGGCGCGTTTTGTCTCAATGAACTGATTCGTGAATCACACACACGATTTTTACAGTATACCTCTTACAACGTGGGCGTTTGCACACTGCCCACACAGAAAAGGGACAGTGTTCGACTCTTTGCAACTGGTCTCTTTCCTCCGCAGCCGCCCTCTTGTCTCGAAGTGCATGACGTAGCCTCCCAAAGATGATTACTATTCTCACACATGACTATCACGGTGCTCGAGTCAGCTCGAATCGATGCAGTGGTTGACGATGAAACTCAGTTGTTGGGGCTACACTTGGGCTCAGGCCTCGTGGGGGGGCTAGAATTCGCCGCCAGAGGCTCTTGAGGGTCCAGATCCCCCTCCCTCGGCGCACTCCGCGCAGGAACTCGTGCTCAGCTGAATAAGTGATTGTCTCTTAAACTTTTTCTTCTTCAACACCCTGCGAGACACCACACGTCATTTCTGGAAATTCCCCTGCCCTTTTCCGCTACGGGCCGGAGGCTCACCGGTACTTGATCTCGGACACAAACGTGCCTTGTTCTGCGCAGCAAAAATATGAGACATGCTACTCGCGGCTGAAGACGCTTGTCTGGTCTTTTTGACGCAGGGAGGCAGCGGACTGGTCTTTGCCAACGCCCATCAGCGCAAAGGCTTCAAAGAGAGTTTCCGTGGGCCGGAACTTCCGAAGCACACACACACACACACACACACACAGAAAGAGAGAGAGAGAGAGAGAGAGAGAAACAGACACACAGCTGCACTCCGACCTGGAATGGTTGGGGCGAGGGCTGAAGAAGAGAAAAAGTAGACGTGAATTTGTACGCAATGGACGGAGACCAACCAAGCCTCTAGACTGCTTGGTTTGGTTAGGAGGGGGGGAGGGGGGAAACACCATTCTCAAGCGGACGGCGTGCGTACAACGAGAGAGAACAGAGAGAGAGGAAGAGGGAGAGCCCACATTATGCCAGATTGTTCTGGACCACCGCCCGGTGGAGAAATAGGGGCCCCTTGGAAGCTGTAAAAGTATGTAGCATAATACCACTACATGGTATATTGAACAATTCAAGGGGCGGGTGTGTCCAGAGGTGGGGGGCAAGGCTACCCCAGTCCAGCCTCGTCTCGTCTATATGAAAATGAACTGCTCAACTCAGCTTCCGGCCTCCACGATTTCTTTCTTTTCCAGGTCCAGCGCATCATTTTCCCCATCTAACTTTTTGCCTCTGGTTCTAGTGATTTATTTTCTCTCTCTTTCCTTTCCCCTTCTCTCTTCTTCTTGGCCTCGGAATTTTTTTTCTCTTTCGCGCGCCACCCCGCCCCCCTCCCCCACTACGCTATCGTGCAGGACTTTTAAAGCATAACTGGGGTATCCTCGGGAGGGTTCACCAAGCTTTCTTACAAGATCGTGAGGACCTCGGCGCCCCCGTTCGTATAAGCATCTCTATCCTCCGCCGGCAGTGGGTTTCAGAGGCCCTGGGGGAGGGTGGATCAGAACTTAGGATTAGCGTAGGCGCGCGGGAGAGAGAGAGAGAGAGAGAGTACAGCCAACAACAATGGGTGAGAGAGAGCAAGCAGGTGACGACGACACTGGTATGGATATACTTCGGCGAGTACAGGTTGCAATACTCATGCATGTATGTCTTACATGACATTTCCTCTATGGGCGGGATGCAAGCTCCTCTAGAAAAAGTTCTATCACCGTCTCTTCATGGTCTCGTGTTTTTTTTTGTTTTGGGGTTCGTGAAAGCAAACTGCTAGTAATCATCGCTGAGCCGTTCGATGACCTGCGCTTCAACATGAAGTGTTCTCCCTTATGAGTAGCCAGTCCAACGATGCAAGAAGCTCGAAAAGTTGTCCGCTCTACTGACCATGCATTCGTTTTCTTCTCCAGCCCCCCGGTGCGCCCCTTCCTGAATGTGACTGGAAAGAGACATTCCCTGGCATGAACAAGAAAGATGTCGCAGGAGCGTTGAGATAAAAACGGTGTTTATGCCCTACATCAAGCAGGGGAGGGTTGGTGATGAAACGCCTTGATCATATAATGTAGCCGTTCTCGATCTTGAGAACCGGAAGCCCAGAAGGTGGACAAAGTCGCCCAAGCTGGGGTAGGACCGGTGCGAAGCCCAGCTGCGTTTTGGCTCTCGAGCTGTGACAGCAAATGCTGAGAAGCTAGCGGATCTATGTTCCCTCCTCGGTGTTGCTAACAGCCTCGTCTTCGTTAGAATCAGCTTCGTGGAACAAGCGCGCGTATTGGCGACAGGCTTCTTCCAACTTAGGTCCGCCGAGCGGACCGTCGCTGCGACGCCGGTAGAACAGCAAGTATGCGTGGGATGTGATCATCCTCGACGTATCCCGGACTTGAGATACAGTAGAGTCGTCATACTTGTACCATGCCCCATTCTCAAAGTTTTTGGCAAAGGCAGTGTAGTGGCCTCCGCCCAGACCACCCATGTGGTCGTCAATAGCGATTAGGTCATACACCTCTTCTTTGCCGTCATCCTTTTTGAGAACTCGACTGGATATATCGAGGCCCTCGATCGGAAAGTCGACAGTGACATCAATCTTGTCGCGACGATGGTTTGCGGAGCTGAATCGCTTGAGATGCACAATCAGGATGTCTGGAGTATGCCACAAGTCGAATTTTTTGGCAGCCCGACAAAATTCTTTGCACTTGGGACAGTACCATTTGTCATCCTCAGAAAGGATCTCTTCCTTCTCGAATTCAGCCAGACAGTCATCCAAGGAGATACCCTTGTTAGAGCGGGCCCGACGGGCATGCACCTTGGCCTCGAGCTGTTCGTCTTTGAGCGTCTCAATGGCACCTGGCAGGAACGTCGCGGCCTTTTCAGGCCTTGGGTCATCGCTGTTTGAATCTGGACCAAAGACCTGGTCCCACAAGTCTGGGTTCCAGTCAACCACAATGCCCTCGCCCAGACGGACCAGAGGGCCGCCATCAGCCTTAGATCCCCACTCAGCATCTTCATCATCAAAGAGGCCGGTGCTGTGATTTTGCTGGCGGTATCCCCGTCGCGCATTTTGTTGATGCTGTTGCTTATTGAACCTCTTATTGTTGCTCTTCTTCGAGTAGGTCTTGTACCCCTTCTTCTTGCCGCCCTTCAATCCCAGTCTCGGGTTCCGGACGGGTAATTCCTGGAATGGGTTGTCAGTTTCCACGGCCCCGGATGATTTATAATGTTGGCATGCACGTACTGTGACTGCCGGGAAAGTCTCATCATCACTCGACTCCTCAAGCATTCTGGTAGAGACTTCGGGAGCTGGCGCGATATCAGGAGTCTCGTCGGTGCTGCTCTCCTCAGAGGCTGTCCCAGAGCCAGATGGACTTGGCATGTCCTCATCACTTGGGGTGGGAGGCCGGGGCTTCCTCGACTCGAGCCTTGGAAAGAGCTTGTCGGAATTTGAACCAAGGCTGCTCCAGCCACTAGGAATAACGGCACTTTCAGAGAAGAAGCTCAAGTCGAACAGGCTTTGTAGTTGACCATCGAGGTACACCTTTGGATCAACCCACTCGGGCCGCTGAGTATTGAACTTCTTGAGAGTGCTTGACGGTCTTTCCTCGTCCACGTTAGCGAGCTGCTGGGCGCGTCAACAAGTCACACGAGTGTGGAAGAAACATACCTGTCCGCGTCATACTGTGCCGAGGGAGTCTGGGCCGCATCCTGCATGCTAACGTCCACAATGTCATCTTCGCCTTCCACAGACTTTGCCACGACCTTGCCATCCGAGTCTGCATCAGAGGAATTGATGAGCGAGGGTTCGGGATCAGAGGCGTCGGCCAGCTCACCACCATTCAAATAAGACAGTGGAGAGCGCGTGGTGAAGGTGGCAACCTTTTCCAGGATCTTGCGGCGGATTCTATCCTCATCGCGGGCCTATAGGAATCATCAGTATGAGAGCTGCCACATGAGTGTTGGTGGGGATCAAACCTCTTCAGGATTCAGCGTAATGAAGTGTGGCGGTGACACGTGCTCCTGGAATCGCCCTGACAGGACACTGTTTGATCTGTTCGACCGGGGATTCAGTCTGTGTAACACTGTCACCACCATGTTCTGTGCCATCTGCTCTGCGAGCGGGTCGTCTGCCGAGGGCAAGTCGTCATGAGTGTTCAGCAAAGACGAGTACTTGTACGATTTCTTCTTCTTTGAGATGTTCGTCGGAGGGGATTCTAATTCGTAGAAGGCAGGCGCGTCGTCTTTCTGAATCTCATCCGACACTTGCTGGCCGTCGTCGTATATCTTAAAGAACTTGTCTTTGTATTCCTCTCCTCCGATCAGACGCTCGACGGGTACACCCACCCGCAGGGAGAGGAACTCCTTCAACGCCCGGATGTTGGCCGTTTTGTCAAGTTCGACCAGCACATGAACTGGCCTGTCGTTCAATGGGAAGTACTTGACTTTTCTGGTCCAAAAACTCTGCAGTGGCAATGGGAGGGTCAGATTCGTGAATGGCTCAAAGGTGATGCTGATCTTGGCACAAGTCGGACAGACAAGTGTTGATTTGTACAGTCCGGTGAAGAGATCACCAATGACCGAGTCATCGCGCGCCTTGTGAATGGCCCAAACCCTCTCAGCCAGCTCACGAATCTTCTCTTGGTTGCCGACCATATCGTCTGTAGAATCCGGTTTCTCGATATAAGGCTTCTTCTTGACCCGGGACAGATCCTCTTGAAGCCCATCGAGCAGAAACCCCAAGAACTCCTGGGTATCCTGCTGCGACCAGCCGGAGAATTGAGGCGCATAGCGACCGACGGTATCCTTGAAATTTCGGGGCGTGACTGAGCTGGGCGGAGAATCCTTCTTGTAGATCATGCCCAGAAGATATGCGTACGCTCGTGCGACATTCCCGCCGTGGCCCAAAGGGTTGTCGTAATTCAGCTCCTCAGCGTACTCCTCGGTCAGGAAGTACTTGGTGAGCTCCTCAACACTCCTGATACACTGGAGCGCCGAGTTCATGTAACAAGTGTTTCCCAAATTCCCAAGCCCGGTCAAGCCCAACGTCCGTCCCGACTTCGCTTGTCGACCGCGTGTCGTTGTCGAAGACGGAGCAGGGCTGTTCCTACCACTTCGGTTCCCCTTGCCCTTGCCATCAATTGCGGAGTCAATAGCTGTGCCTAGGATGGAGGCTGGAGACAAGAAGTGCATTAGTGGAGTAATGAAGAGAGGTAAGGGTGATCAGAGACCTACAGATTTTGGCGGGACCGTCGGCGGAGGCATTTGTTGCAGCAGTGTCTAACATCTTGGAGTCTAAATCGGCGGCACCGTCTGCGTTTGTGTTGGCGTTGGTAGCATGGGTGCCATTCTCGATCTGTGTCCGACTCTCTCCAGAGCTCTGGCCCTTTTGGACATTTGCCGCCCCTGCAAGGTCCTTCTCTGGGAGATCATTACCACCAGAGCCGTCTTTCAACAGGGAGCTGTCCCCAATGTCTGATCCTGGCTGCGTGTCCTCCACGCTGGCTCGGTCCATGTCCAGACCAACCAGATCGGGAATGTCTTCTTCGTTGCCGTCGGCTTGTGCGGTGATCGATGCATCGTCCTGGGGCGAGTCGACACTGCCCTCTTGCACGGCCTCCTCAACGCCTTCGATCGGGGAGCCATCTATTATCAGCGCGTCCTGATTGTCGGCGGCGGCGGCAGGGAGGGAGAGCATGTCGACATCCTTGGTCGCATCTTGATTGTCGTCGGGCGCCGCGCTCCCGGCGCGACGCTTCAGAGGGGATGCAGATCGTGGCAACTCCTCAGGACGTGACATCTTCCGCTTCTTGATAGTGGAAGACGTGGTGAAAGGGAGCTGCCCGCGCAGCTCCAGGATGCCAAATTATAGGAGGCACGCTGGAGGATTTTGACGAACAAGGAGGGCAGGGGGGGGGGTTGAAAATAGGTTGGTTTCTCAAAGCGCTGCCGAATGCTGAAATCTGATCAATGAGCAATCAATGTTGGAAGAAGAATGCAAAGATGCAGAATGTCTTGTGGTTGACGACGAATCAAGTCAAAGGAAAATCAAATCGCCCTGAAGTGCAAATGCAAGATTTAGCATCAACACCAACACCAGTCTGGCAATGCAAAACAAAATAAAGACAAGGAGAGTCAAGACAAGGGGCTTGTGTGTATGAGGGAGAGAAAGCACACCTGCTGTCACAAGGTCAAGGAGTGAACTTTGTTTGTCAGTAGGCGTGTAATCACAGGAGGCAGTAAGGTGGTGGTTCCAGCCTGTCCACGCTGTGAATGGAGGGGGGGTGAGGGGGGTCGAGGGATGAAGGAGAGACACTGGGTGCCTGGAGGGATGGCATTCGAGAGGGGGTACTTGGTACGTGCAACCCTCACAGCCAGGCCGTAATGGTAATGGGTACAAGGGAGGAAAGCAGCCAGGGCCAAATACCATAAGGATGATTGTGAACCTACCTGCAACCATGAAACATGCAGTCTGCAATTGCAAGAGCCCAATAATGCGTGATTGTTACTTTTTGAGAAAGGAGCAATCTTGTTGCTCTGATGGGGTAGAAAAGGTGATGAAAGTTATTGACGTCGTGATTGCCCTTCCAGAAGTTGGGAGGGGGGGAGGGAAAAAAAAAAGGGAAAAACCGTTAGCAGTCAAAGTTTTGGGGGGGGGGGGTAGAAGACGAAAAATAGGTTGCCGGTCAGCGCCCCCAGAGTCAAGTACCCGCACGCTAATTCAGAGCTATTGGGGTACTTAGGGGCTTGGGGCTTGCGAATAAAACTCTTACACCCGCGCGGCCTTCCCAGTACTCACTCCTATGTACATAAATAAGCAAGTACGTAGTACATAAAAATGCCTTCCGTGAGATGCAATTGCAGTACCTGCACGAGCCAAGGCTTGTTTGGCTGGCCGTGCAGCACGTAAGCCTGTGCTAACCTTACCTCTAGGGGGCACATTGCCTTTATATATCGACCAACTTTACTCCGATTCAGCCGGTGCTTTCTACTATCTACTGTGTACTAGTTATTTAGTAAGAATTGATACTGCAGTACTACGACCATAATTACTGGGGGACAAAATAGCATATCTGATCTTGTCAGTTGCAAAAATCAAGCCATTGGGTCAAAAGTACCTATAATAGCACTCTATCTAATATTCAACATTGGTGAAACAACATCTGTTCTCGTTTACCGTCTGTTCTATGGGATAATCAAATCAGGTTGACAGATTCTGTAATGACCACTATTCACATCAAGCACAATGGCGCCTGATGCTGAGGAGATCACTGTTCTTCGTACAAGAAGAGCGTGCACAGATCTCTCCATCTTTCTGTGGTACATACATCCATAAGAACTTCCGGGGAGGGGGGCGATCCTCGACTTAGAGCTTCGGATCCAGCTCCTCGTACTCCGTCAGGTCCTTGACTGGCCTTGCACCCGCGCTGACGGGCAGCCGGGCCTTGAAGTCTCTCGGGTCCTCAATGAAGCTGATGGTCGTCCCGTTCAGTGACGGCGGGTTGTGCTCCTCGTGGGCGCCTTGCACACCGTCAGCCTTGGGCGACAGCTTTCTCCACACCTCGACCGCAGCGTCGATCTTGGCCTCGGCAACCTTGAGATCGTGCAGGAGGTACTCCTTGAGACCTTCCACCTCCTTCTCCTCATCGTGACCCGCCGCGCTGAGCCGCGCCTGCAGGTCCGTGGCCGCCTGGGACTCACGCTCCGAGGAATCGAGGTCGAGTGTCTTGACAAGCTCCGAGATCTGCTTGGTCGACACGTCACTCGTCGCCTGCGCGACCATCCATACAGAGAGCTTGGCGCGGGCTGACGATGTCGGGCTGATGTAATGGTCGAAGAAGTCCACCATCTCCTGCTTGGTCAGCTGCTTGACTTGGCTAGCTGCCTTTTGTGCTGTTCCCCCATATATGTTAGCTCGCCCGGTCAGAAAGTCAGTACGCAAGCATGTATTTTGTGTCCAACTCACGCAGGTCAAAGTCGTAGTATTCGTTAGATACCTGGCCCCAGAGGCGGTTGGTCTCCTCGTCGAGGTTCTTCGTCTTCTCGAGGAGCTTGATGACGACACTGCGCTTGTGGCCCTCAAAGTCCGAATCGCTCATCGTCCTCAGCGTCTCCGCGGAGGTGGTCAGGAAGCTTTCGATCCTGGTCTCCAGGTACTGTGTCGTCTTCTCACTCTGAATGATAAAGCGGAAACCCAGTGTTGTTGCGCTGGTCTTCACACCGCTGAACACAATGTAGCCCAGCTGCTCCTTTGTCCGAAGCTGGTCGAAAGCGGGCTCGTGAAGGATCTGGCTCAGCAGCAGAACCTTGGACCGGAGCATATGTTCGTGCTTTTCACCCACAAACAAGAAGTACTCGATGCAATGGTTGACATTGGCAGGATCTCCCAGTGTCTTCTTAAACACATAGTTTGAGCCTGGTGGGAATAGGAACGAGCGCCAGATTGGCCACTGCGTTTTTGGCAACGGACGCGTCTTCAGGCTCTGCTCTAGCATGTCTGTAAGCCTGAGAGCGTCTTCCTTGTACACATTGCCGTGCACCACAGCTTCAATATGAAGTTGCGAGAGCAGTTCCTTCTGGAAAGTTCTGGTCGACTCGCACGTGACGATGGGCAGCTCAGCGGCAAACTCCTCGACCGTAAAGTCGTGCTCCGTGGTCAGCCAGTAGGTGTATTCTCCCACCTGATGGAATGGCTGTTGGAGAGCCCAGTTCCGGTACGCCCTGCTCACACGTTCCTTGATGATGGCGAACCGATCTTCCTTGATCTCCAGATCTCGCATCGTCTTGAGCACCTGCTCGAGTAGCACCGGGAGCTTGTCGTTGTACCCACCGACCTCGAGGAACAACCCCCGAGAATCCAGTGAGACGTGGTACTGCAGGCCGGCCAACTCTGCATCGTACGAGTATTCCTCCAGCGCATCCCGGACAAGATCCGTAAAAATTCTCGCTTTGACAGCGTTTTCAGCTGATGCGTATATTACCGGACTCTTGCAGCTGACAATCAAATTTGCCTTGGGGACCCAGAATTGGTCGTCCTTCTTGTACCACGTACGCGCCATGCCGTCGTTTCTGACCATCTTTGGCGCGACCGCAGTCTCCTTGACCTCTTTCTTTTCCACCTCAAGCTTGGTAGGTATGAACTGATTCTTATGGGGCATGTGGAGGTTCGGGATTCGGTCCGCAACGGTGCTCGAGCCAGCCTTCTTTATCTCCTCCATGAAATCATCCGGAATCTTCTCAGAGGCATACTCCGTTCCATACCACTGTTCCTTCTTATCCCATGTTCCAGGGTAATCGCGGGACACAATGCAGATCCGGAGATTCTCCGGTCGCAGGCAGTCTATGCCCTCGCGAATGGCCTTGGGGTCGAACCTCCTCAAGCGGCTGGTGCCGCTAAGCAGCCATTCCCGTGGCAAAGGCCTTTGCATGATGGCGCTGATCTTGCTCGTGAAGCGGCTTGCTGGGGTTTTTTGTTTGAACTTGAAGTCCACATCCGCCATGCCCTTCTGCTCCTCCCAGATCCATTCTTGTGGCTTGGTTTCACGAAGCAAAGCGACATATTGGAAAAATACCTTCACAATCTCTCGATAGTTTTTCAAGCCCTGGCGCAACATGATCAGCAATGTGAGACAAGACACGGAAGATGCAAGAGTGTGACTTACCTCCTCGGTCAGTCGGATTTGACATTCAAACATTCCAGGGGACCCGGGGCATACTGGGTACGCTCCAGCGCTCAGACCGTTTGCCCAGCCTTTGCCCTTGATGTAGGACATGATGCTGCCAGGACCTTCATGGCCAATCAAATGGCTGATATACCTACTAGGCAGCGACTCAAAGAGCTCGTTTTCATCTGGAAATGGGAAACACAGGCCCAGTTCTCTAGAGTCCATGACTGGCTTTGCGAAGATCTGCGTAGCAAGCTGCTCAGGTCCCAACGGCGGCGCATCCAACCACCTATTAGGCTCCAGATTCTTGTCTTCGATGCCTGAAAAGTACTCCACGACCCAGGCTTCTAGAAGCTCTAGAGGCTCTCTCCCTAGAACCACAAGCTTCATCCGATTGGCAGAGTAATGTTTCCCATGAAATTCAATGAACTTTTGCCTCACATTGATCCCTCGAGCCTCCGGTTTCGTCTTCAGGGTGTCAAGACTACCTGTGGAGAAATAGCAGTAGGGGTGTGCAGGGTTGGATAAAGATTTCTCAAGCTGGTTGAGCCTCCACGTGTCGCTCTGAAGATTCTTCTTGTTTTCAGAGTCCACAGCGCGAAGCTCGCGGTCGAGTGTCGACTCGAGAAACAGCGGCTCAATGAAGAACTGTGCAAATCGGTCCAGACCGCCCTTCAGCGGCGAAGGGTTCGTGGCAGATGGTTCCTGGTCATCACTTGGCCGGCTTCCAACCTCAAAGTAGTAGTTGGTCGACGTAGCCGCGGTGTACGCGTTGGATGAACCAGAGTGAGCAGAGAGGTACTGGTTGTAGGCATTTTCCTCCGGGTACTTCTTGGTGCCCATAAACAGGAGCTTATTGCAGATCAGTATGTAAAAGTTTACATGGTAAAGAAGAAGAAAAAAGAAGAAGAAGAAAAAAAAAGGGGGGGGGGTGCGTGGCCTACATGCTCGACAGCGTGCGCCATGCCTGGCATGTCCGCATCGTCACTGAAGTTCCCCACGTTGACGTCCATGGCCGCACTGGCCTTGTCAGTCTTCGCATCGTGAACTATCAGCGCCTCAAGCTGGTTCGGAAGTCGGATGACGCGATAGATCCGATCGTCCAGAGATGGCGTCTCCAGATTATCAGTCACCAACTCCGCGGGGCGGAGCTCATGTTCTGCGAGCGGCATCTCGTCTGGGAAAGACCGATGTCGAGAATTGGTAGAATGCACCGATGAGTACCGTAAGCGACTGACTTTGTGAGTCGACCGTGTGGTTCCTAGCCAGGTTTTGCGGCCGATCAGAGGCCAAGATCCAAGGATGCGAGGGGCGAGACCAGGTGTGGTGCTTCCGAACGTACGAGATCCCGGAAGGCTGGGAGTGGGAGAGGACCTTATTTCCCGGGCCAGATGGGCCAATCCAAGCGGAATAACTGGGCTAGTCGTCTGTGGCGAGACCTGTGCGACTTTGTGCGGAGAGATGATGCTCACACCAAGTCTATGACCAGAGGCGCTGGATCGTGACGTTACAGCAGATCCGATTTCCAGAGAGTCGACCCCGGGCCCTAAACGGCGAAAAGACCCACAGGCAGTGCCAGGGCGGGTGCGCAGGCCTCTGTACTCGCCGCTGTCGAGTCTCCAGTCAGCCTGAGAACGTCGCCACACAACAAGTCAGATTTTTGTGTGTCCGCCTGGCGTGGTACGTGTAATAACAGTAACCTACTGGAGATTCCTAGTGTGACGATGTCAGTTTGAGATCAAGTGGGACCTTTGGGCGGAAGAGAGGGCACACCAAAAGACACCCTGTTGGGGGGGGAGAGGTGATGGTTGAGAGAGACAATTATGTTTCACTGTGGAAAAGGTCGAATGGGGACAACCGAAGGGGTCACGTAGCACTTACTTGATAGAAGTCTGCCGTTGGCCGTTAGCGTTGCCGATGCTAGTGTTGCTTGAGCGCAGACAGGAGCGACCCGGAAATCTCATCTAGTTGCCTTGGCACCAGAGGACAACATAAAAACAGAGAAGGAGAACAAAAATGGGAACGTGGACGACGATACAACAGGGTTAAGAACAAAATTCAACACATATGGCCCAGGAGATGGATGAGGTGAGAAGCCTGCCCCGAATTGGAAAAGAGGAACGCTGATGGCGAGGTTGGGCAAATTGCGCGCTGAGCGCTACAGGCTGTGTAGAGAAGAGTGTAGCTTCTACGGGCCCAAAACCCTGCCCTGCTGATGAGTTGACGAGTAATGGTAGCGTGCCAGAAGCGGCCACGTACTATGGTGCGAGCAGATGCCTGTGCAGAAGGACCTTGACGGGCGTTGGAATGCGGTCGTCGCTGGGTCGCCTTTTTTTCTTGTGTGGCGACCTTGGCCGACAATCAGCAGCTATAAGGCCTAATCCAGAGTCAGCACATGTACCACAGGTACCTAAAATTTGTACAAGTACATCGACGAACTGGCCCCCAACCATGACTTATTTTGAAGGGCTGAAAGCCGATGTGTCCTTGAAATAAGAAGGATATGATAAAAAGAATAAATACAACAAAATACGTAGCAAATCGCCCAACAGGAGCAGCTGGGAAGGGGAAACCGAAAGACCATGACCTGTCTCCGTGAATGTGGGCCTGCTCACAATTGAAAGTACAGGATGAAAGGCAATATAAAGAGTATTGCACCCATGAGGTTTTCTTCGAACCACCCTCCGCACCTGCGAAGTACGAGTGGCAGAGCATTTTGTGTAGGAGTTGCAGATGAGATGAGACGGATCAAAACTTACTGTACAATTCGAAGTTTCTCTTACCTACTTTCCACTCTTGCGCGCTCGAATTCTTAATGGTCCTCGGGTTGGTTTTCCAAAAACCCCCTTCTCCAGATTCGCAGATGAGTTGGGAACCACGGAGCGCACCGAATTCCCGCGGATGTGCACACGGTATACAGGGAGAGAAAACCAGCGGTGGTGACGTATTGTATTTGTGTCACAGAGGCGGGTACACCGTATTTTCAGCCTTCCCAGGTTGCGGCACAAACAAGGGAGCTTCAGACGGGCAGCAAGATTCCCAAGTCTGCGGGCGGTGGAGATAATATGAGAAAGTGATTTATTAAAGAAGAGAAGAAAAAAACGGGATTGGTGACAACGGCGCTGCGCTTGCCTCAAAAACAGCGGATGGTAGTTGGGGAAGCGGCTGTTTACCGCTTTTTTAGCCATAAGCAAAGGCGGCCTTATGCAAGTCGAACTCAAGGGTCCTCCTTCCAGTTGCCGCACTGCCACCCTAGTTAAGATCTTATCGATATGCGTGTGTGGAACGCGGGGCGGACGGATTTATCGCTTGCATTAGAGGTCCAGGGCATTTAGTGGTCTTCTACTTCTCTTCTGGTCCGCATGTTCCCAAGACTTTGTGGAATCGTTCGTCCCCAGCTCATCTCGTGTGTCCCAGTAGTATATGATCAGAGGACCCAAATGTTGCACTTCCACGCTCTTCGAAGGCCACATTAGCCCCCCCCAATTAGCCGAGAGTGGCACTCGCGCTTAATATGATGTGAGACGGCAACGAGATCATGTGCCATCAACTGCAGGCTCGGGATGATGTTCATCGGCATGAAATTACCCACTCAAGAGTCGACGAGGATCTGCCGCTGCAGGAAGCTTTTGGACCTTGCTGATTGCAAGCCATGACAGCGAAAAGCACTGATGCTGTGTAGTGGAGTTGATTTGGATTTTTTTTTTGGGGGGGGGGTTCCTTTTTTTCCCGGTGCTGTACGTGATGTACTCAATTTCAGAGTCCAGTATGAATCCGCTCGCCAATAGGAGGAGAGAAAGACCTGACTGCAACTGGACGGTCTGCACGTCCAGGGGTTGCTAGCTCGCCGTTATAACGTGCGATATATGACCGAAGTTCCTGCAAGGAGAATGGAGGCAGAGTTTTCATCATCGTGTGGCCCATTTGGAGGAGGAACAAAGTGTATTGACTTTTGATTTGCTCCCGTGTAGTAGTCCACTCATAGCTACTATGCCCCAGGTCTACTTACGACTGAGACATCTCTTCAGGGTCTGGCGCTGACTCACGGTGAGTCCTGGCACACCATACGTGTATTGATGAGTAGGTACCACCCTCCTTGTCGGTTGTGGTAGTGACCTGATGGGGGGCCCTTGAGCCATAGCCAAGCTACTGTTGCCAGCAAGGCAACAGCGTGCAGTACAGGCCAGGAATGGCCCCTGCAGAATCCCATCAGCCTTGCTTATTGCATTGGTCAGCTTGAGGAAGCCTGACCTTACTAATCTAAACGAATTGTCCCAAGCCTTTGTGGGGTCATGCCCATGTTACATGCATGTACGGAGCTTGTATGAGAGAGCCAAGGTCTGGAAGGGGATCTTGGAGGAATTACGTGCACCAAGAGATGGATGGACTGAGCACACCTCTTCCGGCTCTGCGCTCGACAAAGGACAGAGGCGCGTAGGTACGAGCTGTTAGGTTGACCGCCTCAAGATGCGATGATCATCGCCGCCCAGGCTTGCCCTTGGAACTGTAAGACCCCGCGCCAGAGATCGAGGTAAGCTTGTTCAGCTTCACCACCTTCTCTCGGCGTTGTGAAGATAGCTTCCTAGCTCTCTCACGCTCAGCGTTCTGTTTCGAGCGGAGTTCGTCACGCTTCTGTGCTCCGTAGCTGGCACGACCAGGCTGCTCCTGTGTTACCTCACTGGACTCTTCATCGGAAGAATTTGAGGACTCAGAGTCGTCCGAGTCACTGTCCGAGTCGCTATCACTATTGCTCTGAGTTGAATGGAAACCAAGAGTGGGGGGAAAAGTCAGCATATTTCGGCACACCCGTTCGTTGTGCGTAAGTGCTTGCCTTGTCTCTCTGAACATTCTTCTTAGGACCATACGTCCGAAAACTTGGCCCGTCCGCTGTCGAAGTCTCTGTATCCTCTGAATCGTCCTCCGGGTCAACTCTTCTGTCAAGCTGCGAGAACCCAACCTGCACAGTCTTGAGAGGGGCCACCGCCTGGCGGTCTGAGCGAGGCAGTTTCGTGGCATCGAGAACCCAATGTCCGTCTCCCAGCTTCTCGGCCACCTTTGCAATGGCAACCTGTCGCTTCCTTTCTTGCTCGTCCAGCGCAGCTCGCGCTGCCTTCTGGTCGATCACGTAGCTTGAGCGTTCAGGCTCACCCATGGACGACCGGCCTGCTGTCTTTCTGCGTTTCGAAGAGTGGCCGTCATCGGAGGCAGTTGTGCTCGGTGAGGTTGGTGACGATGCTGCCGCAGCTCTCTGCATAAACTTCATGGTAAGTAGCCTCTGAGAGGCGCCGCTGGGTGTACCTGAAGCCATCTTGGGCTGTTCGAGTTGTCTTATTCGAGATTACACGATGATCGAAGAAAAATGATAGTCCCCAGTGTGTGTGATCCAGATGACCAAATTAAGGCGGTAGAAGCACCGTCCTATGTTGAAAGAGCGCAGGTTGAGTTGTTTGTCAAGACGATTGCGAGGTGCAGAATTGGAGAACCGACGTTCTAGTTCTAGAGAACCTTCCATTCCAACTTTCTTTGGGTTGCACAGGCCTGCTCCGCGCCGGCCTTCAAAAGTTTGAAAGGTACCAGGATCCCTGCAGACGCAAGAGCAGCTATGGTCAACCAATCAGAGGGCAGCTAACTAAGCCGCCGCAACCTCACCTGCACTGCACTACTGACGTTCGCGAGACGGCCTTGCTCCAAGCTTGCGACCTCGATCAAACCCAGACACTCCCCAAAACGAGGACACCACCGCCCAAGATGATGTCCGCAACCTACCTTCGGTCAGCCCGTGGGCTATCACGCCTTGCCCAGCGTTCGTTCACCACAACAGCGCGCCAATTGGAGCAGAAAGCCGTCACGCCCGCGCCGTCGACCGAGTCCCCAGTGCCTAAGAAGGAGAGCCAGGTGCCGACGGAGCTGCCCCAGGCGCCCAACAGGAAAGAAATCTGGTCACGGAGTCAGCGGCCGCGCGATGTCGCCATGACTGGTCCTCGCTTTGAGCAGACGGACTTCGACCTGCAGGTGCGTCCCTCCCAGGCCAGCTTTCATGTCCTCCAGCGTCCGAACCCCCTCGGACAGCAGTAGCGATGCTAACATATGCCGATGTAGCCTCAATCCTATTCCGCAATGGAGCTCGTCCACAAGCAGCCCGTCCGCTGGACGCACGACCGCGTTGTGGCCTGTGACGGCGGCGGCGGCCCTGCTGGACACCCGCGGATTTTCATCAACACCGATAAGCCTGAGATTGCCGTCTGCAATTACTGCGGTCTGCCATATGTGCGTCACATCCCATCTTCGAGCATGCAGACATTCGCAAGATACTGACCATTGTTCTCTCTAGGCTAACGAGCACCACCGCGAGCACCTCGAATCCCTACCGCAGACATCATACCCTCTCGAAGACACCGAGGGTCTGGGCGCCGTCCCGCCTCTGTCGAGGCCTCACCCATCTCACTAGACCATTGGATTTCTTAGTTGAGAGAATGGGAGCGCACATGTACATAGAGCTGTTGGTAGAATTGAAATCGTTGCTGGGCATCAATCATGCCGAGCTTTCCAAGGCCCGTCTGCTGTATATCCGTCTCTGCTCCTCGGGTCTAATCGCCTCGTTCGTAAATGATCGTCCTAATCTCAGCAGTCATGCTTCACGGTACTGCTTCAGCCACTCCTCTTGACCCGAGTGCCCGATATAGCTTGATTGACGTGCACCAGCAGGTGCCTTTCACAACCACATATAGAGTCTGGCGGTTGCTGGTCAGGTAGTGTCGTCTGTTTCCTTACAACGCCTGTGGATTCCATATTTCTACACGGGGTGCGCTCCCTGTCCCAAGCGATCTAGATAAATTTCAGTAGCCCCAGCCACCCTTGTCCGAAAGCTACCCTGATCTTCCCAGGTTCGTTCTCTCTTCAGCGCCGGTACTCCCAGTCATTCCATAACTGAGACTGAGTGTATTCGTTACCTTGGCCGTTCCGGTTATAGTGCCCCCTGAGATGCGAGCCCCAGCTTTCGCGGCGAGGATTTTCACGCTCGCGACGGTGGTCCAGATACAGCTCCTCATTGCCATGACCGCCGTCCCCAGCAGAACTTTGATTACCAGGCCAGTCCTGCCTGTCACGGCTTCGCTCTCCGTCATCGTAGTCGTACGAGTATGAGTAATCAGAATTCAGGTCGTTGTGTGCATCATGTCGCTCCTAGCGGTTGTTGCCTCCTCGACCGCCTCGAACTCCTCGTCCTCGCCGGCTGCTGTTTGTATTGCGGGCAGAGCCCACGAGCTGATCGCTGTACAAGCCTCCATTGCCGCCATCATCCACTGCCATTGGTTCGAAGCCCATCGATCCGTCTACAAGAACACCGTTGCTTTGGGACGGCTGTGACTGGTAGCCATCTGATGCCGGTACTGGCCTTGGTTTGTGGACAGTCAAGGTATAACTTATACCAGTCCGGTGATCGTAGTCCGTCTAAAAGCGAAGCATGGTCAGTCACTATCGTATCGACCACGACACGTAGACTAGAGATGTCGACAACCAACCTCTTTGTTGTGGAAAACCCCATTCACTCGATCCGCGTCCTCTTTGGTCTCACAAGTGAGGTCGGCATCCACCGTCGGTGAAGTCCGAATAAGCTGACAGCTATACACAGCAATCCCCTGATTCCGCGTCGCCTGCTCGACATCGGCAGCCGTTGTACCAGGAGCAAAGCCCCGGACTTCTACAACATGAGGACCTGCAAGTCCCTTGATTGTCAGGCCAGTTGCCGGCCGTGGTCCCGCCCTTGCTGCTGCTCCTGCCACCTGTAAACCTCCTCTTAGCGGGCCATTGGCCTTCCTGGTGTTCACGATGTTGACTTGCGCAGCTCCTGGGTTCTGGTTCACACGAAGCAGAGCATTTGCGAGAGTCTGGGCGTTGCGGTTGGCACGAAGATTGGGCTTGGGTCGAGTGGCGGCACCGCCGCCGCGGCCGGACGTTCTCGCGGCGAGGCTGCTAGGTTTGGCGACGGTCTTGAAGGATGCAACTGTCTGAGAATGATTGTCAGTTCGCACAAAACGCAAGTGGTTGTGTTGAACCTGACGGAGTTACCTTGTTCACTCCTGCGCGGCTTGAGACGGGGCCGCTTGCGCCATTTGCTTTCTTCGGACCTGTGGGTGCGCCCTTCTTTCCAAATATCTTGTCCGCAGTATCTTGTGCCTTCTTGCGGTCACGAGCTGCGTGCGAGCGAGGGTAGGAAGTCAGAATAGTCGACTTCCGCAAGAATGAAGGCCGCGGGCGGATGAGGCTTACTCTCATTGATCATCTTCTGGAGATCAACAGCAGCTTTCTTTTCCTTCGCCATGATGACGGAGGTGAGAATGGATTTGATTTGGATGGACAGGGGGTGCTCGATCTATTTGCTCCCTAGTAAAGAAATGCAATGCAAGTGATACTTGTTGAGGGTTGAATGGCGAGACTCCCTGAACTTTTTACACGTTGCCAGAGCTGAAGCGCGTCGCGAGCGTCTGGACACTGCGGCAAGCGCTAGTCCCGCCCCCAACACTTAAAATACAGCAGCACAGGCAGTTCCCCGCGCTGGGCTGGATGGACCCCTGTCCGAGCTTTACCGGCGGTTCTTTTAGAGGATCGCGTACTTAATAACATACTTTCACAAGCCACAGGTCAGCTCGCGCCACAGTACAACCAAAAGCTGTCCTTGAGCGTCAACACCACAAGGGTTGATCCGGGTCATACTCCTGCAAGACTTTCCCTCTGCTGAGCCAGCATTGTCCACCAAGATGGCGCGACTTACCTTCGACCCTTTAGCCCCCGGGGCGAGAACAAAACAACCAGATCCAATGGTCGATCTTGATCGCCTCCTCAACCGCCTCCAACAGACGATCCTGAGAGCCGACGCAGATCGGGAGCGGAGGCTCAGAAACAGCGAGTACGAGCGTCAGAAGTTGGCATTTGTGAGTGTCAGGAGTAATGTGAAGCAAGACAATATTTCTGTGCTGATTCTTGGCTTCGCCCGTAGAACATCGATTATGCACGAACGCTGCTCACGAAGATGGACCAAGATGCCTTCTCGATCAAAGTCTTGACGAGGAAACAGGAGACGCAGGACGACTTGAAGCGGAAACGAGAAGTTCTCGACCACATAACAAACCGACTGAATGACTTGGAGGAGATGAGCACGCATGTCGATGATGATGACACGGGTTCCGAGGCGGACGACATTCTGCACGAGATCATCATGACACCTAGTGAGAGCATGGACTCGCAGTCTACGGATGTAGCAACGCAAGTTACAGGGGATGGAGATGAACACGAGGATGGGCAAGCAGCGAGGTTGCCGGTACAGAGGGAGAATCTCGTCGAGACGTTGAGCGAGGTTCTGTCAGAGAAGCCGGATGTCATCACAGCACATGATTTGCGATCCAGGGGCAAGCAGACCGCACCCTTAGATCCGGAGAAGAAACCACAGGACCTAGACACGGCACAGACAACCGGTGCCACCAGATCGCTCTTATTTGGCAACCGCTCGACAGAGGTCTCTGATATTTCCACCACTGAAGCGATCCTAGACCACCAGCGTCAGGAACAGGAAGTCGTGACAGAGGATCTTCTGAGGATGGCAAGTCAGCTGAAATTATCCTCCCAAAAGTTTGGTGAGGCGCTACAGGAGGACACCGAGATTCTGACACGGGCTGGCGAAGGCCTGAACAAGAATGAACTGAGTCTTGAGGCAGCAGCCAGGAGGATGGGCGCAATCACCAAGATGACAGAGGGCAAGGGCTGGTGGGGCCGCATCATGCTCTACGCATGGATCTATGGACTTATGGTGGTCATGATCTTGGTTGTTTTCGTTCTACCGAAACTAAGGTTTTGAGAAGACTTGTTGTGTTCTGCATTCCGAGGCTTGCAGGATAACCCAAGCGAAGCATGCATGGCGTTTGTGGTCATATTGCGGGTATTCAGGGAAGCATTGCGATTGGTTTCCATTCATGAACATACCAAAGAATCAACGCGAGTCCAGTAGGTTGCCATGTCCTACGGTCTTTCTGCCTTGCACGAAGCTCTGTTGTCGCTCACGCGCTGCCCACCCACCACCAGACATTTCCTGAATGCGGAAATGCGCACGCAATACGAAGTGAGAATTTCCTCGCACAGGAGAAGCAGTGCCACTCCCGACCCAAAAAGTAACCCTCATATCAAGGATGAATTACCTCCCCAACCTAGCTGCAGCGCCTCTATCTCGTGGGGATTTGAGAGATTGTGACACGGTGCTCTGGACCAACCCCATGGCTTCCGCTACCCTCCCCCTCATTTGCCGTGACGGCTGTGCTTCATCCATTTGAAGCTTGGTGCTGAGCTCTCAGCGCAGAGTTCACCGTCTGCCTTTCGCTTCTTTTGCAGCACGCTCGATGTATCGTCCTTCTTAGCCTCCATCAAGTGCTGTGGGTTGCTGGCCGCATCCTCTTTCGTCTGGAGTATCCAGCCGTTCGAGTTGAGGGGTGCCAATTTCTCAACATCGACGCACTTGGGATGGCCAGGTGTGTACTCGGGGGGAACAGTGCCCGTAGGTTTTCCTGCAACGGGGACCTGGTAACGCCATTGTGCCTTGTCGTTCCCTGCTCTCAATAGGCGTTCGTCCCATCTGTATCCACTCTTTCCCCGAAAAAAGGTTTTGAAGTGGCCCAGCGCCTTCTGAAAGTCTGGAGTTGGGCCCCGCGTCTGCTGGCTCCTGGCGCGAGGAGACGTATGGTATAGACCTGCCCAGACTCGATACATTTTCTTGACAGAGTCGGAAGTAGACGTCTCGAGCTTGAGCATCCATCTCGAGTCACCGTTCTTGAGCTCGATACAGTACTGGAACTGATCCTTTTCGTCTTTGAAAGGCCGTAAAGCCGCCGCGACCACCCAAGCTTGAACGTTCTCGAAGTCCTCAACATCGAGGACTTTCTTGGCAGGGGCTAGAATGGGTTCCCGCTCACTTGGCATCTTTCTGTCCAGGGAAATCGGGGTTGCTCCCACACTGATGTTCTTCGGGGGGCTGGTCTTTCCAAACAAGACGGCTTCCTTTCCATCAGTCTTGTCCTTTATCTCTCCAGGAGCAGGCTTAGACTGGTCTATGTGCTTCTTGATGCCCTTCTCAGTAGTTTTCTGGCTTTGAGGTACCTTGGTTGTCTCTTTGCCACCTCCTCCATCGACTGCCTTGGCCGTCGGGTGTGCTGCTGTTGTCGTCTCCTCCTTCTGCTTGGCGGGGAAAGACAATAGATTGTTCTGCTTGTTACCCTTGCGAGAAGTCTTTTGGACAGTTTGCTGGGATGCAGTGGCATCCTCGCCGTCCGGAAAGGTCTCATCTCTGGCAACCTTCACCTTCTTGCAGCGCTTGGCGTTGATTGCGTTGATATCGCGAGGTTTGCCCGGGTGATACACATCGTAGTGCTCGTAGTACTTTTTGTCTGCGATCACGTCGTCCAGCCAGTCCCAGGTGACGATTGCAGGTTTTCTCTTGCTCGGCTTCATCGCGAGAACCTTCCGGACTGATAGTTGCTGAGTGTCAGTGTCAATTCCAAGGGACAGAACCACTTTCTTCTCTCTCTTTCTTTTCCTTCCGCTTCAAGATAAGATCACTGACTAACGTACCTTCCGGAGCTTTGTCTTTGAAAGCGCTTCGGCTGACGACGAGGTGAGTGACCTGCTTGCACAGATGGTCGACCTGGCGCATGCCAGCTCTCTTGATCTCAGTGGCAAGTTTCTGGGGATTCGACCAGTCGGCAGTGACGAAGGCGTCCTCGCCCAAATTGCCAACTATGAGGATCACGATGGACTTGAGAGACCTCATATTGTTTGATATCTGGAGTTGGGTGGTTTTGAGAAAAAGAAAGACCGGTGCCTTTTTCTTTCCTTTCCCGTTGAGTAGAGAAGCACTACAAGAAATGAAGTGACTGTAAATCACTGAGGTGTTGTGAGAATCGAAGTTTATGGAAGGAAAGAAGGGAAAACGTGCTGGTGACAGCCGTGTGGCAATTATCGTTGTCGATGTGTGTGAACAGAAGGTGCCTGCACCAGATCGAGGGAAACAAAAAGAGTCAAGAGGAGGAAGAATATCCGCAGGCATTCGCCTTCCTGGATCTGGTTGGCAGAGGCGCGCTGTGAGGCCAAGTCAAATATCCCTTTCGGACTGCCTTGCGATACCATTTGATGGAGCAAGATGGAAGCAACGAGAAGGTAGGGGACAAAGAAGCAGAGGAGCTCTGCATTGTCAAAGGAAAGACGAGGAAGGAAGAGACGAGTACTTTGATATTCTGGATGCTTCGGAATAAACGCTGCAAATGTTACACGTCTGACGACGAAGGCTTTCTTCCAGGTGTTGACGGAGACTTCGCGCATCCCCACGGGAGAGCATCCTTGAAAGAAACTGTAATTACTGAAGTTCGAAGGAGGATGTTGCCATCCGAGTTCCTTGTACAGCTCGGGACACAATCTTCTGAAATGCAATGGCTATGCAGGGGAAGAAATGTCGGTAGGCGTGTTCTCAGCTTATGTCACCTCTGGTGACTTCTGCGGTCGTCCAGTATGAACCGTGGCCTCCAAACACCAGTACTCACGAGCATTATTCTACACTTGCCCATGGCGCATGCATTCGAAATCATGCGGGAGTGTAATGCATATTGATATTTTCTCTTTCTAAGACTAGACTTCCTGCGAATAAATTATTATGATACTATGCGGAATATCTACTTGATTGCCTTGGCTGCCTTGACGAAAGCCCGAATTTTGTCCAAATCCTGCTTCCCGTCCACTTCGACACCGCTGCTCACATCGACACCGGCTATTCTTGAGGAGAGAGGACCGACCGCACTCACGGCCTCCGCAACGTTGTCAGGGTTGAGTCCGCCAGCGAATAGGAACGTCAGACCATCGTCCTTGAGAAGTTCCGCGCGGACGGCGGCATGGTTGAGCAGTTGTCCGGACCCCGATCCAGAGTCCAGGAGGGGAAGGACATGATAGCCCCGGGACCCCAGACCGGGCTCGCCTGGGCTAAACTTGTGAACGACTGGAACAGGAATGAGATGAGCCCACTCGACAGGTTCCTTCCCATGTAGCTGAACGACGTCAAGGTCGTACAACTTCTGCTTTTCGAGCACCTCTTCCAAAGGCTGGTTCATGAAGACACCGACAACAAGCGGGCCTCTGCCCGTCAGTGTACGCCTCGCGACAGAGAAGCAATCCACAGCGATATCAGAGGGATCGGTAGGTGCTACATTGGATTCTTTCGTGCGATTCTCATGAACTGCTTGCGAGATAGCCAGGGCCGTCTCATGAGATACGCAGCGCTTTGTGCCAGGCACCAGTATCATGCCCACCAAGTCTGCGCCTGCTTTCACGGCTTCGACTGCGGCTTCAGCGCTACGGGTTCCGCAGATTTTCACAAGAAGTGGTAGAGTATTAGCTTTCGCTGGAGGTGTTGTTGTGCCCGAGCAGAGTTCTCGGATAAACCTGGACGCATCGGGAGCCCGCATAATCGCCTCTCCAACAAGAACGGCATTGACACCGTCGCTCTTGCAGTCCTGGACGTCCTTGTGAGAGTTGATACCACTGAGGGCACAGATGATAGTCTCCTGTGGAACCATGCCTCGCAAGCTTTTCGTAGTACCCAGGTCGACCTCGAAAGTCTCAAGGTTGCGATTGTTCACGCCAATGGCCTTGGCGCCGAGCTTCACGGCCGTGGTCATCTCCTCGGCGTTTTGAACTTCGACGAGAGGCTCCATACCAAGGGACAGGGAGTACTTGTATAGGCGCTCGAGCAGCTCCGTGTCAAGCATCTTGACAATGAGAAGGATGGTGTCGGCGCCTGCAAGACGAGCTTCAAGGATTTGATACTCATCGAAGACAAACTCCTTCCGAAGGATGGCCGGCCGATTCGGCATCGCGTTGAGGACCTGCCGGACTGCTCGCAGGTCTTCGATACTGCCCTTAAACCACTCCGGCTCGGTCAAAACTGAGATGACACTTGCCCCCGCCAGCGCGTACTTTCTGGCCTGCGTAGGGGCGTTAATGTCGAGAGCAAAGACGCCCTTTGAAGGAGATGCTCTCTTGATTTCAGCCATAAGAGCGACATCAAAAGGAGACCTGCGTAGACGTTCAACAAATGGGACGAGTGGCGGGGCGCAGTTGAGATCGTAGGCAGCTTGTAGGTCTGCTAGTCTTTGCGATGGGATTTCCCTCTGGGCGGCGACCGCAATCTTCCGATGTGCATAGATCTGCTGGAGGATATTGTTCTTCTTTGCCGCGGTCGAGGTGGACTGTGTCTCAATTGTTGTCGTATTTTTCTGCAGTCGCTGACTTTCGGCCCATGTGCCTCCTTGTGTGAGCAGGAAATTCTTGAACATGGCTCTACCATCGGCTGAAAGAATGCTCTCGGGGTGGAACTGAACTCCCTCAATCGTGAACTCCTTGTGGCGGACGCCCATGATGACCCCCTGCGAACCGTCGTCTTCCTTGGCAATCCAGGAGGTCACTTCCAGACAAGGCGGTAATGACACGTGGGTGCCGGCGAGGGAATGATATCGAGTGACAGGCAGACCTTGCGATAGACCTGAGTAGACTCCCTTGGAGTCATGGCACAATGGTGATGTTTTGCCATGTAGGATTTCGCCTGTCTGGCTGACATCACCGCCGTAGACATCGAGGATGCATTGCTGCCCCATACAGACCCCGAAAATCGGGATCTTGCCTGCGAAATGACGGATTGCGTCTCGGCTAAGGCCAGAATCCGTCTGTGGATGGCCTGGGCCAGGACTGACAACCAACTGGGTGGGCTTCCTGGCAATCAGCTCGTCGAGGGTGATCTGATCGTTGCGGAATACTGTGACGGTAGCCCCCTCTAGTACCAGGTACTGGTAGACATTGTATGTGAAGGAGTCATAGTTGTCAATGAGGATGAGGTTCGAGGCTGTAGGGACAGCTGGTGAGGGATCCGGATGATGAGGAGAGTGGTCTATCAGGTCCAACGCAGCCATCCTGAATCAGGTGCAGCGAAAGAGTCCGAAAAGACAAACTGCTGACCTCTGAGAGTAGGGGTTCTGGAGAGATTCTGTGTTGAGACCAGACGAGCAGAAAAGGTGGAAACAGCCAAGGTGAAGGAGGGTGAGTCACCAAGCTGCTCTACAGAGTTCAATGTTGTCTCAATGGACAAAGAAAATAATTTGTTATGAGCCAAAGTAGCAGAGAAGTATGCCTCGGGGTGATCGCTGATTAGGCTTCCTGGCTCGGATTCGGATCAACCTTGATCTGGAGGTTGCTTTGAGATGAGCACTGCGGTTTGTTGAGGACATCGACAGCTAAATGATACCTCACTTCAAAAGTCTAGTCATCTAGTGACAGGGTTTGGTGCTACAGAATCATAGTAGAGGCTCAAATTTTAGTGCAACGATCAACCTGGAGCCCGTTCTGGTGTACCTGGGCTGCACAGTACCACAGTACCTGGGTTTATCGCTTATCTAACGGGCTGGTACTAGTAGGGGGCGCAGAGCTCCCATGGCCTTGGGCCTGCCGGGGTTGATATTTTCTGTAAGCTTTACTGCGGCAACACGTCCAGCGCGTTCTGCTGAGCTTCCCCACGGCTCAACCGCAACCCGACGGCCATAACATCTCCCTCAAACCAAAACTGGCCCATTTCTTTCGATCAACCCATCCAGCCATTTCAACTCTTTAGATCTCTCGAACCTTGCTGTCCATGACTGCTCGCCACCACCACACTCCAAGCGTTGCTTGCTGAGCCTTGCGACCATGGCCTCACCACCAAACGCTGTCTACTTTCCACCCTTGGACCAATGCTTGAAGGGTGATAAAGTCCTGCTGTGCGCATATGCCCTCTCGTCCCTGTTATAGTCGCATAGCCCTCCTGACAATTCTACAGTTCTTGGAAGCTGGTCGCACCAGCCCTGCAAGATATTTCCGACGACCGTCTGTCAAGCGATGCCGTTTCCGACTTCCTTCGCGATACCCACGTCCACACGTTTCTCCAGGATCCTTCCAAGGCATTCAGCAAGGCCGATGCAACAAGCAAATCCGACTTCGAGACCAGAACAGCCGCTATAAATGTCACACCCACCCAAAACGACAAGTACGACATTAAGGTTCTCAAAGAGGACACACTGTGGCTGAGCCAGACTGCCGACATCAATGAAGTCGCCGCGCTGCGCATCATCGTTATCGAGTTTCAAACTCGCCCACAAAGCCACCTCTCTGGCCCTCTCTCGACTCAAGACGTCATAAATCTGCAGCAAGCTGTTGGTGCTGACGGCACTCAGGCGAACTCGCTTCTGGCGTCTGTTACCGCGGCTGAGACCGTAGACGTGGAAACGATATGGTCAAACTTCAATACGGAGACAGGCAGACGCCGGCGGTTGCTCGAGACCTACATGTCTGAAAGGCGCTATTTCATGATGTTTGTCGACGCTCTGCTGAATTTGATGCTCGAGCACGCAAGCACGAGGCTAGTGGGATCCAGAGCAGCATTGCACCAACAACTACTGCAGACAACTTTTGGCGACGCCAACCTGGCTGGAGTGAGGCACGCAAGACGCGAAGGGCTCTTGACCAAATACCTTGAGCTATTACCGATTTACGTAGGCCGCATCGACAAGGGTCCATCAGGGGTCCTGGACGTTATGAATCTTGAGCTTGACTGGGTCAGGACAGTCGCCTCGGAGACCCTGCACCTCTTGGCGTCTATTTTCCAGATCATCGACCTTGTCGACACTTTCCTCCCCGCACAGATTGTCTCTTCCTGGTTCGAATTCATTGACGTTTACGGTTTCTTGGATCAGTTGCAAGGCGTGGACGATCGGACGGCCGAAATACTACAGCCGATCAAGTCTCTCGTTTGTATCATATCGATGAAGCTTCTCAACCTGCCGAGATCCGTTCCCTTCCTCGATGGCGATTCAGAGGTGACTCTGCACCCCGATGAGGACTCGTACATCACTTCGGAGGAAGTGCTGAGGCAAGTCGACGAGACCATCAACAACGCAGCCAATGCCGGCCTTGTTACCGCCGGTCCCGTCATCTTCTCCTGGACTCTGATTTTGCAGCAGATGCTTGCATCGCATCATGAGCGACAAGAGAGGAGAGATCTGCAGCAAAACAGACAGGCGCAGGAAGGGTTTGAACGCGAGATACAGCATGTCGAAGCTCGCCCTGGAGTCGGGAGACGCTCATCTGCTGGGAGCATTGTGTCCATGGAGTCACAGTCATACGACAAATTTTTGAACACTGTATTTGGAAACAGTCAACAACAGCAAGACATGCAGCGCATCGAGCAGTTGGCGATGGCTGTGACAGCTGGAGGCCAGATGCACAATTTCTTGACCGAGATGGCTCTTGGCCTCGGGGAGTCACACAATGCACCTTTCCGCCCATATCTTGGCGCGAGGCTACGCTTTGTTCTGCTTGATTTCCTCAACTTCAGTTTCCCCGTTGTCGGCTACATATCCGAATCCATCTCGACATTCTTCGCAGTTCTCTCAGCAGGCCGGGGATACTGGGAGATTCACAATGGCAAGACTTTGAGCGCCAGGGAGGACGTTGTCGTTAAAGCCATGGATGACCGTCTGACGGTTCAATTTTACCTGAGCCAGGTCTGGCTGAGGTGGCCTTACGAGTTCACGCCATTTACTAATCTTTGCAAGATAATAGCCACCTCCTTTTCCGAGCATGCGACGTCTGAGCTCGGACGCATCCTTGCCAATACCCCGGCACTGACATTCCACCTGCCCGACCCGTTTTGGGAATTCTCAGGAGAAGAGACGGATTTGGGGAAGCTGGAATTGGTCAGAGATGTCCCACTGTTCTCCGTCCTGCCGTCTCGCAAACGTCTCATGGCAGGCGAGGAGCCTTTCTGCATACCTGCTGGAAGCCAAGGTCAGCTTGCGTCTGACTCGAGCCGAATTGTCCAGGTCCAATATGTGCATTCGACGTTTGCACTGTTAGGAAAGAGGTTGGAGACAAACTTGAGCTCTGATTCCTACGCTCTGGCTCTGGGCTCGCTGGAAGCAGATGACCTTGCAGAGGCGATATCGCTCCTAGCAACTATCGTCCGCAGCAAGGGTGTCAAAGCGGCAGCCAAGAAGAACGCCCTTTCAGTAGGCAACGCCGCCGCTTTGGAAATCCTTCAACAAGCCGGCCGGGACCTACCACCCCACAAAGATATTGTTACTGTTATCACGGACACCCTGGACTCTCATATTGATGGCGATTTGGCGAATTTGGAGGCGTCCGGAATTCGTGTCATCACGTCTTGCCTACAGTTCCTAGACTCAATACTGCCCATCTGTCCAGGCAGGGTGTGGTCATACATGACACGCTGCGACCTCCTGATGAGTGCCTCCAAAGCTGGGATGCTATCGAGAATTACTAGCACTCTCGACCTCGTCGACGAACAGTTCGATCTCTTGGTCACGGTTGTGAACTTTTTCTCCAGCTTAGTTGAGAGCTCGGTGGCGGGCGCAGTTCACAGAAAAATGGGATCCAAGGTAATCGGTCGTGTTGCCGAAATGGAATACATTTGGCAAGGCACATCCGACAAAGCTCTAAGTCAAGTCACTCTTTCGATTGCGCATACGTCTGTCGACATCCTTGAGAATTCGTTGACATGGCGCTTCCCATCAGAGGTCCACCGCAGCGTTCTTCTTAGCGACCTGGTACCCGTCCTGAGTAGACTTGTCATCTACTCCCTGGGTACCGGACCTGGAAGTGACGGAAAGGATACAAACAGCCCGCAAGGTGCAGGTGATTCACAAGGCGAGAGGAGGTCGAGGGCATTGACAACCTTCCTGGAACCGGCTGCAAACTACATCGTTGACGGATTTTTGTCCTCGGCCCCCTCGTCATTGAGATTCCAACCAATCCTCGCCTCAATGTTGGTGGCTCTGGGTCTGCCTGACTCCACGTTGTATCAGAGGCGGACGAAGATCATTACGAACCGTCAGATTGCATTTCTAAAATTCGCAACAACGCTCATCCAAGTTGCAAACCTTAAAGAGATGCCAGCAACTGCGATAGAAGGACAGCTTCTGAAGTGTTCCTCGCTACTAGCTCGTCTTTGTGCGACAGACACTGTCTACAGAGATCACACTCTGTCGCTTCTTGGTGCTCTAGCGGAGCGAATCAACCGTGAGGATAGCGAAGCGCCGTCCTTGCTTGGTTATCTAGGGCCACAAGTTTCGCGATCGTTCCTGCAGACGATCTCGAAATTAGACAAGCCTTTCAGTAGGCCGACAGAGTCCAAGAACGCATGGGCGTTCTTCTCCACCATCATGCGTAACGGTCAGCATTGGATGGCAAATTCCTTGTTGACGGGCAAGACGCCACGCGAGGCCCTAGGCGGCAACGGCAAGATGTCCAAACTGGCACCAGACTCGATTCTCAAGACGGCTGTGACGCGCTTACGATCAATCAGCATATTACCCACTTCGGAGACATTGGCAATTTTGGATCTTCTGACCTCGGCACACAACTACTGGCAATGGACTGTATTTGCTTCACAGGAAGACAACAGTTGCCTCAATGAGCTGCGAGCTTATGTCCGGGACCTTCAACCAATCTCTACGACTGTCAAGACAGATGCTAGCCGAGCGTGCGATGAAGCACGTATCGCGGCTTATATCGCAGAAGCTTTTGCAATGCACCTCTACCATCTTCGAAAAACAGGGCGCGAGGGGGAGTTTGCTCGAGATCTCGCCAATGATATCGATTACTACCTGCGCGACGGTGTGACGGTGGCTGGCTACAATAGTTCGTTGCATGGTAACTTTGCTAAGAACTTCTCGAAGCAATACCCGGGATTTTCGCTTGAGAGTTTTCAGCGGACGCTTCTCTTGCCCAGAGAACTTGGTGATGACTATTATTATGCACTTGGTGTGGCTGACAGGATGTTGATGTTTGATCCGGGTTGGGTAGGACCACGGGAGAGAAATGGCTTCAGAGACGAGATGCAGGCTGCCAATCTCAACCTCTCTCTCGTGGACGCGCAAGTTGTGAGTCATCCAGAATGCTCTGACGCACCCCATGAGGCTAACTATCTTTCCAGGCTCTGTTCCATGCTTGGGAATTCCTACTGCTTGAACTCAGCAGTTGTCTTCCAGCGAACGAGCACTTGATCACCACTCAGATGATGCAGGTCGCGAGACAGTGTCTTGACTGCAACCAAGCCAAACAGGGACCCGAACGTATTTTCCTGAGAATCACAAAGTCTCGCGCAAATCTTGCACTGGTGATCATGCAACGTCTTCCGCCAACATCTTTGACGCCCAGAGACGCTGCTGAGCTTCTGATCACTGCGTGGGCCACTCTGAGCAGCATCGAGAACCCTCTGGTACCCGAACAGATTCAGCACTGGAGAACAATGCTCAGAATGCTCTATGTGGCGCTTCGGGCATATGGTACCTCGTCAGCAAGTGCGGTGAATAGTAACAAGACTGCGAATGACAGCCGACTCGTCGAGGTTACCCAGTGTGTCTTCAACATTTTACACCGAGTTGTGGCCCAAGGCTTCCGGTCCTTGGTCTCGCTCATCCACGACACGGAAGTTGCGGTCTTACCAGAAGACCTGGCCCTCATCACTGCTATTTTGCAAGCATGTTTATGCCTGCCAGCCATGGACGAGTACGCTGGCGAGGTTCTGAGCATCATGATCTCGGAGGATGTTGGGCGGGCTGCACTATCCTTGTTCTCCTGGGCGGACAAATTTGCGATCAATGGCGATCCGATCTATGGAGAGCTCAGCATACTTTTCCTACTGCAGCTGTCCAACGTTCCGGCGATGGCTGAACACCTTGCATCTGACGGCCTGCTGGCCCAGATTGCTGCAGCCAACATCACCACCCGTATTCAGCAATCAAACGTGAAGCCTTTTGCGGACAACATAGGGGCCCAACGCTGCTATGATATCTGGGCGAAGGGCATCCTTCCGCTGCTTCTTAACGTGCTGTCTGCGCCAGGACTAGGGCCGAACATTGCCACCGAGGTCGCCTACGTTCTCAATCAGTTTCCCAACCTGCTGGATAGCAGCGCCGAGCGCATCGAAGCACCAGGCATGAGCAGGACAGCTTCGAAGGGAGTACATTTCGTCACGCTATTGGGCGTCTCGGAGATCAACTCACTTGCACTCTTGACACGCGTTTTGAGTGGGTACAGGACGAATTTCAATCGAGAAATTCCGGAGGTGTCTTGGGACTCAGCCACAGTGCTAGAGTGTGTGGACTATTGGTTGTCGACCAGGAAAATGCTGCGCGAGAGACTGGTATCCCTAGGCCAGCGAGAGGCTGACTGGAAGAACATGAAGACGTCTGCTGAGGGCGTTAGCCTGCTGGAGGAGAAAGTGGTCTCACTGCTTGAGGCCGTGAAGGAGGTGCTCAGTGACGATCTTGAGTAATTACATTTCATGGATTCAGAAACCGGAGCAAAGAAGGTTAATTCTGTAGCATTTTTGGCGTTTGGCTGGATAGCAAAATGGTTGGCGGGGTAGCGGGACAAGAGATACCATGACCAATGGCACAAGAAATGTGAATGCAAGAGTATACGATATATATGAATATGTGAGTAGAATTGTGCTGCTGCTAGCATTTCTGGCCGCTGCATTTTCATAATTGCAGAGTCATTATGCATGGCAGTTGGCATCCATTGCCCGAGGCCATCTGGTGATTTTACATGTGTTTCTCGTGACTTTACACCATAGTCCTCATGGACCACTAAACTCAAGCCCTCCGCCTCCCAAGCATGTCTCGGTTCCATTTCATTGGCATCGCTGTCCCCCCCAAAACAGCCTTGCTTTCGTCCTCTCACTATATGGAGTTGCACACACGGCGGCCACGACACCAAAAGAAGCCTCACAGGAGTCCTGAGCTCTCAGCCCCTTTAGATCCTCGCGGTGCCCTGCTGGGGCGGAGGGCGCTCTCCCCACGAACGGCTTCCCATATCTTGCACCTGCATCTACCTCTGACCCATCTTAGTTGCCATCTCTGTGTTGTGCTCTTGGAATCGCTCAGCCAGCCGCTGGCCGCTAGCCATATACTTCTGGACGCAACGGGAGACGCAGCCATTTTCGCGCTCGGAGACGGCCTTAGAGGTGAAGTCATTGACGCAGGAGGAGAAGCAGTGGTCGACGAGGTTGCCAAAGAGCTGATTGCCAGCACAGGTCAGCAGTCGCCCGAAGGGTCGGGGGAGTGCGTCCGCAAACGGAGCGATGTGGAGGAGGAGTAGAAGGAGAAGAAGAACTTACGCTCACAAACTCCTTGACTTGGCGCTTCTGCATACGCTGCTCGAGCTCGCGCTGCTCGGTGGCACTGAGTCCGCCTAGTCTGTTTTACGTAGGTTTGGATGGTTAGTCCTGCAACCTGTTCCCCAGAAAAGGGTAAGGCATGTGGATGAGTTGTATATGTACTCACTGATCCATTGTATCTTGTCAGAGGAGCTGGCTCGTATGGGCTGTCTGGTAGGGAGTGGACGCTCGTGTGATGGTTGTTTAATGATGCAAGTTGAGCTTACCAAATGCTGTGAAAATTCCAGGGCCGACGAGCCTGCAGAGTGATGTCAACTGCACCTGCCACAAACCTGGTTGCTTATGTAACAATTTTACTCAACCAAGACTTCACATCAAATGTTCGCAACAACTCTTCCCTTACCTTTTTCTGGACTCTTTGCAAGGTCCCAAAGATGCTATGCAATTGTCCCTGCATACCCAAAATGCAGCATGGCATTGCCCCTCACTCCTCTATCTGGGCCAACACCTGCATTGAGGCATCATTATAATACCCTATTTTCGTGACCACAGCCCGACTGGCTCAACTGACTGACGACATTGGGGTTTGATACCTTGGCATAGCCCTTCGGAGCGACAGGCACCTGCAGAACAACATAAAGTCTCGTGTGTTTTGTTATGAATGATCTTCAGGCAAAAAACAGAATACAGGGCTGCACATCTCAACATGGCCATGTATGAACATTTGGTAGCAGCTCCTCACTAAAGCTTGCTCTTGTGATAATTCTCTAGGTTTGTATATCGACAGGTGTCATGTCCTAGAATATTGAAAATTGGCCAAGGGTGGTCAATCCCAATGCGCTGACCATGACTTTCAGCAGGGCTTCCTTTGAGCTGGAGTAGTAGGGCTTCTTGTGAATAGTCATCGTCAAAAAGTGTCTCTTCCTGGTTCATCTTTACCGTAGAATCAGACTCGAAATGGACACATTGAGATATCGACTCATTATGTGGCAACTTGGCGACCGAAGCCGTGATGGGCAGAGGATCTTGCAAGCCTACTCTATCCTTCAGGAATTTCGACCACTATTGGAACACAGCCTGACCTCCGATCCTGAGACCTAACCCTAGGTCACCACTGCAGCCTGACTTTTGCAAGATACCTTGGAAGACCCTGGAATCCATCACATTGGCTGAGAATGTCAGGGTTCTTTCCCGGGAGAGGGTGGGAGTGGGTCAACAGCAATACTCGGCGCCTACCTAGGTAGGATGTCTCAGCCCTATCCAGGCAACTTGCTCCGGCTTGCATTTCGGTGCCGCGGCCCTTGCTCGTTGTGACTTCTCGTGATTCTTGTTCGCACCCCTCTAGGATGTAACGGTCTTCCCTGAGTATGCGGCGCGCCAGTTATTTGCGCAGGATGTCTCGCTTGGGATAGTCTCTTGACATGGATCCCTACGTCACACTCAAATCACCAATCGACAAGCCGTGTTACCTTGTCCTACACCGTGCCTGATCTTCTTGATCTGCCTTGCTGGGCGTGCATTTGTTGGAAAGCCTTATGTGCATAAGCTATCCAGGACCACCATCTCGGCAGGTCACACAGGCCGGTACTCTCGGGAGTATCTTGTTATGGCTGCACACTAAAAATCTTATCGCAGACGGAATCAAGCCGGCACCGGAAGCCTCGCAGTACACAGTGCTCCGACGCACATATGGTTTTGATTTGGTGTGAGACATCATCGGAGAAGTCTGGCATGTGGAGGCCACTCCTGTTGATCCAATCGCATCTGAAGACACAAGTGTCGGTCGCGACTGTATATGGGATTCCGGACGGTAACAGCGCTTTTCTACACACTACACAGGAGGCACCAGCGGTATTCGGTCTATTTCACAGGTCCACGTCCAACGGAACAAACTCACGAACTCATGATGCGGGCTGACAAGAAGGTACACTGAGCTAGTACTGGAGGGCTTTTTCCTCCGTGGTGTCCGCTTGAGAAGTCTCCTTCCCAAGCTTGAATGTGGTTCGCGTACCAAGGAATGAACTTTGTGTAACGTCGCTGTACGACCCAAGCTTTGGTCAGGTGTGCATCCTATATGACAATGTGGGATTGGCTGGAACGCGAGATTCAGCCTCTTCGTCCTGCAGAAAGAATGCTCGCCTACGAACTCAGCCTGAATAGTTGAAGGAAATGATTCTTATAAACTGCAGTCAGCACAGATTGCGCAAGAAAGCCAAACTGGAAGAATGCGCATAATGCATGCATGTTCTGGGCAGGAGGAGTGAAGAGAGAGAGAAGAAAGAAAAAGATTCTATAAAGAGAGAAAATGAGTGGCCGCCTAGGTGGCTATCTCCGCTGCGTTTAATCAAGAACTGTTGTATAGGTGCACCGTCAATTTTCTTTGGCTAGGGAATCGTGAGAGCTGGGCAAGCGCGGTCTGGTTACACGACAGCAGAGGTTCCGTTGGTGAGAAAACAGCGCTTGTGGGACTCGAGCGTCACATCACAGGTAAGATACACAACAAGGTTGCAGCCGTCAGCTTCCAGCTCTGGCGATGTTGCCGCCGGTCAGCTTATCGTTGCTGCCCTCCTCCACGACAATCCTCCAACCACGGTTTTCTTCCCCCTCACTGACAAACTATGTAGTACTTCTCGTCATCCGAACCTCTCCCGGGGATGTTGCGGTATGTTACCCATACGGAGGGGCCGATAGCCTCAAGACTTGGCGACACCCGCCGAGAGGTCCTTTCTTCTTCCTTCCTCTTTTTTGATTATCCAGGATTGACGAAGCACACAGCTCTTCCAAGTCTGGACATTTCAGAGGCAATTTTTTTCTCTCTTCTTTTTTCCCACCTCCTCACGGGCGCAGCCGCAGTCAAGTGGCGAGATTCCTGTGTGGAGGCTTGCGAAACTGAGATACGAAGCAAAAGGAATGTCATTTCTTTCCGGGGGAGCACCCCTATCTGACCGCAGAAACGTACTGGCTGACCAATAATTATATTCACAGGTTCTCATCACTCTGTTTTCAGTTTTACCTGGACGCTAAGCAGCCACTTGGGGGGCAATGCAGGTTCTAGGGCTGCAGCGCGGCAGGCACGAGGCAGGTAACGCACGTACGTTACATAGTACGGAATAGTATGCTGCAGCTCTGCAAGGAGGATTCAAATCCCTGGAATCCACAGCCCACGGTTAAAGTACCTAGTCGTCTGGGTGCATGCCCTGCAGGCTTTCGATTCTTACGCTCCATCCTGCCCTGCCCTCAGCCACGCCTGCACTGCACCTGCAATCGATAGGCAGGCACATTGGTGGTCATCCTTCAATGTCCGCGTCTGACCCTCAGATTTGCGGCAAGTCTGGAGTCTACCGTCTATGACTGCATGGGAGAATCCGCAGGGCTGCATCACCCGTTTATTACCTCTCTCTTTCTCTCCGTCGGTAGAGCCAGACAAGGCCGTCCCGTCTGCTTACACGCCGAGTGTTCCTTATGCTGCCTTCCCACATGCCGCCTGCTCTGTTCACCGCGGTTCGACATCATTCGATGAATGCTCCTGCTCTCTCTCACCCCATGTCTCCTCGTCTGCAAGTTGCAGGTCTCTCTTACTGCCGTCCCCCGAAAACAGATTTCCGCAGGATCCGTCGAGTTGATTGATTGAGAACGTATTGAAAAGTGTTCCCACCCCTGCAAGTGGTATTATTTGCGAACTGCAGTCACTTTTCAGAACACACCCCCTCACCCTATCCTCATCCAGCAGCCACACACACTCTCACACATCCTGTCTGTCTCTCTCTCTTTCTCTCTCTCCTTCACACACACACACACACACACACACACAAACACCCTACCAGGCAGCTACTCCTCGAACCACCCGCCATCTCAGGTCAGCGAGCTGGAACACCTGCAATGCTCGCTTTAAAGTCTCAGCTAAGGGGTATATAATATGTCTCGACACGACCCTAACCACTCTTCCGGGCTGGAGCCTCCTCTATACAGCTGTTATCGTCTTGACAACATGCCTTCCGACTCCCGGTCTTCAAGCCCTGCTGCGACGCCAGCCTCATCTGGCAGAAAAGGGTCTAAAAAGGTCAGAACGGGCTGTGTTACCTGCAAGTAAGTTTATCCGTCACGTGTACATCTATTCCGAAAACCCAGCCGCTGAAGCAGCACTCACCCTCGGACTAGAATACGCAAGGTAAAGTGCGATGAGACGAAGCCCTTCTGTCTAAGGTGCACAAAGACCGGACGTAAATGCGACGGCTATCTCGACCCCAGGGCTTTGGCCGGAAGGCGTCTTAAAAAGGAGAAGAGCCCTCATGATCACGTTCTGGGTCCCCTCCTGGAGTTTTGCGCGCCGGAAGAGAAACGATCCTTTTACTTTTTCCAGCACGTAACGGCACCCTGCATCTCTGGCGATTTCGACGCCTCCTTTTGGAGGGTCATCGTGCTGCAGATCTCACAGACGGAGCCTGCAGTCCGACACGCCGTCCTCGCCGTGAGTAGTCTTCACGAGGGTCTTGCTGCTGGTACCATTATCCCCTCCAGAGACGGTGCTATGCTTCCACAGATTACGCAATCTTTTGCACTTCAGCAGTACAATAAGGCGATCGCTCGTCTTTTGGACCAGATGAACAATCCCCTCACCAAGCCTCTCGCCTCCCTGCTCACATGCGTCCTCTTTGTATGCATAGAGTATATGCAGGGCAAGGACAAGGAATCCCTCATTCATCTCGAGCAAGGCAGACAGCTTCTGGCAAGGCTGGATCAGCGATCCATGGACCCTGAGATGGACTGCATCGTCCGACACGTGGTCCCGCTGTATACCCGGCTCAGCCTTACATCATTCCTCTTTGGGGCCAGCCCGATACCCATACCTGAGTCTCTCAAACCGCAGAGAGAGATCCCTGATACTTTCGACACGATCGACAACATGCGGCACAGCATGCACGAGTTCATGGAGCAGGCGTTCCGATTCACCCAACGAGCACGGCCGGCAAAGAACCCGAGCGACCACATCCCGCGAGAAACAATGAGGCTGCTCGAGGTAGAGCAGGATCGCTTGCTATCGCGACTGGCCAAACTCAACGTGGCATTTTCTTTGTTCCGCGCCTCGAGATCGCAGCTTGGCCCTGAAAGTGCGCTCCTGGTCCTCCAGATGTACTTGCATGCACAACACATCTGGATCTCTACAGCATTAAGCTCGTCCGAGGTCGTTTATGACGATTTTCTTTCCTCCTTCGCTGCCATCGTCCCGTTAGCTGCTGCATACCTTGACCTGGAAGCCTCACCACAACAACTTCCGGTATTCACACAGCAAAGATACCCACCTTCTACAGAAGTACTACAGTACTTCCCAGCGCCAGAGCAGCTTCCCATTGCCTACACTAGCAACTTCACCTTCGAGACACATATCATACCTCCATTATACTACGTGGCCACCAAGTGCAGGCACCCTCTGATCCGTCGATCGGCTCTAGATCTGCTCAAGCAAAACCCCTTCCGGCGCGAGAACTTGTGGCGGGCGAGCGTGATGGGTGCCTTGGCAGGGCATATTGTCTCGCTGGAGGAGCGATGGGCACAGGTACCAGGGTACTCAGTGATGAGACAATCGATATCGAGCATAGCGGAAGCTTCGCTAGAGAACACGGGTCACGACACGCCACCAAATCAGCAGATGCCGCCTCCACATGAGCAGCAGCAATATGATGCCCGGAGTGATCTGGACCCCTATCGTGTGAGCATGGAAGGCGAGCATAAAAACCATGCCATGGTATCACCCGCCACCGTGCCAAGAACGATACCAATCCTGAGCCACAGCAGTATCGAAGCTTGTCAGCCACCTCTGGATCCGTCCATCCTCATGCAGGTGGACGCCGAGGTCGCCTCATCGCTCTCCCAGCCACCCTCGCTCGCCTCGCTTACATCCCTCGACGATGGGTACTCAACAGCCTCCATCGCAGAGCCAACAATGGCGTTCCTAAACCCTCACGGTCATGGCGAGACCTGGCTATGGCAACAGCAACAGCAGCAGCAAACGCAGCCTCAGCAGCAATCTCAAAGACCCGGATTCTCTCAGCCGCCGTCTCTTGTGAGGCCTTTTGCGTCCGTCTCCTACGAAACTATTCGAAACGCAAACCAGATACACCCCGCAGAGCAATACGGCGCGGCAGCAGATGGTTCCTCCCATTCCGGTAGCTCAGAAATTTCGTCTGTGGACATGGAGGAGCAAAGTCGCTACCAAATGATGGCCAGCAGCCACACGCCCTATCAACAACAAGTCACGAGGGCCGCATCGATGGCCTCGCTGCAACAACTGCCGACAAATAAGGAAGCGCCGAAGAACCTGCCCACAGAGGCGCCATTCGGACTCCCCGAGGAGCTTCGCGTGCACGATGCGATCATTGGTCCCGAGAGAGAGGACGGCACATGGGTCGCGGTGTTTAGAAAGCTGCATGGCTTTGATACGGACTGGGACGTTCAGCATGAGTGGGTTGCGACGTTGTAGATGCAAAGTTTGTATATTTGGAATCGGCGTAGAATCTTTTTTCTTTTCTTGGTGGATGGGCAGTTTCTGAGCAAGGGGTTTGGGGGAATAGGAAGGTTTAAGCATCTTGGGCTTGTGGTCACGGGCGTCTGGGACTCCAAAGCAGGAAAAGTATAGCGAAATCACACTAGCAGCATTTTGGTTTTTATTTGTTGATGCTGTTTCAGTTGTTGTCTACCTGTCTTGATGCACCTTTCACTGTGTAGGGCCGGAGTAGACACTGGATTCCTTATGATGTGCGATATTAGATCATGATGGGTATGAACACCTTTTCGTTCTCATCTCCGCTACCACTGTGTAACAAGATTGCTGTGGCAAGCATCTTCCTCAAGAGACTTGCTTGCAAAGCAAAATCAAACAAAGAGGAAGGATGGGTGAAGCGGGGAAGGGGGCGGGCATGGATTCTTCGAGGGATGGCAAGGCAGACTCACCTCTTATCGCCCCTAGACACTCTCTCAGCCAATCCTTCTGTGACTTGTGAACATTGAAAAGGAGAAGAATCAGGGCTATAAAGAGACTAATTAGGAAGTCACATTTGGAATTTCGAGCTATGCACGGCTGCTTCCGAGCGGTTGGGATCAGGATTTCCCTTCCGGAGGGGCAGGAGGGGGGGGGGAGGGGTTGCCTGCTCAGTGCATTGGTGTGACTGGTCAAGCCTGGGTTCACTGGGCTAGGGGTGACAGGTCCTGGGTGGGTTTAGGGGCTTATATTTGGGATGCGAGCCAGCCCTACGTGTTTGTGTGGTGGCTTGGCGAATCCTTTGGGGTGGCGGTTACATATATGATCTTTTCTGTTTGGTCAACTTTGGGGGGGGGGGGTAAATTTCGAGGGTCTCGCTTGTATTTGGTAATCCTCTTTTACCCTCAGGTTCATGATATTGTGCGACTTTTGCCCGACTATACACGTACTACCTGTGAACGGACCCCAAGAGTATTGAGGTTTATATGGACATCAACACAAAGAGCTAACATTACGTGTATTCCCTGGCTGAAGGCAGAGGGCCAAGAGTGTAGGCAATTCCTTGTACGAGACCTTCGGCACATGAAACTTCTTGCACTGGAAATGATCTGACCCTACGGTTCTGCCCTTAGAAACGGGAGGATGGATTAATATGGTGAGGCAGCAGTGAAGACTGGATATTGTGACTAACGATGTAAAGAACAATATGGATGGTTCTATTTAAAAGTGAAGCTGAAAAAAGTATGGCCAATATGAGGGCACTTGTGGTCGGCGAAAGTTTTCAGGAATCTTCTCGGAGATGAATGACTAGGGATAGTTCCAAAGACAGATCGGATGAGCAAACAAGACCACTTGGTGATGATACATGAAAAGAGTAGCGTCTTTTCACCTGCCCCTTACTCCTCTTCCTCCCCCCTACCGTCCTCGTTCGTCGTCGTCCCCTCCTTCAAGTCCCTATCCACGGCTCTAGCAATCCAGTCCGCAATAGCCATGACCGTCACCATGGGATTCACACCACTAGCCGACGGAAACACACTGGCATCCGCTACATACAAACCCTCCACCCCCCATACCTTTCCATGCCGGTCCACCACTCCGTCGTCCTCCCTGGCGCTCATCCTGCACGAGCCCATCTGGTGTGCAGACGCGCACCCCACATTACCCCGTATCGAGCCCAAACGCCGAACCTTGTCGAGCCAGGCCGTGAACGCCGGGTCCTCAGCACCTCCAGTTTGCTTCTTCTTCTTCTTCTTCTCCTCCTCCTCCTGGGTGCTGCTGCCGCCCTCACGCACGAATGGCTCAACGCCACTGACGAACGGCTCAATCTCCCTGGCGCCCATGACGTACATGATCCTGCAGAGCGCCAGGACACCCTCGAGGGCGTGGGCGCGGTCAAAGTCGGACGGGGTGTAATCGATCTGGATGGCGCCGGTGACTGGGTCGGGGTGGACGCGGCCCGAGTCTCGGTCGCGTGTGGCGGAGATGAAGGCGTCGAAGTGGCGGTAGCGTAGGGCGTTGCGCTTGAAGTCGAGGCCGGTGCGGAAGGGTAAGGAGGATAGGCATGTGTAGGGCTTGAGATGGGCATCTGTTAATGACTCATCGCTGATGAGGGTGAGGGATCTGGTTTTCTTTTTGGTTGTCTTACCGTCATGTTGGTGGTTTCCAGTTTGACGCCGTGTCCGTGTCCATCAAGATCCTCCAGCTCGGAGCAATAGCTCGTGATGATGGCGCCTATAAATAGGATGATCATAATAATGGTTTAGCGCATGACAAGATACCAAGAGTGACTTGATCAAATGCACCTTCCCATGGCTTCGTATCTTCCGCGAAGAAGCCGCCTGCCGTGTAGCACGGATGAAGCCGAAGGTTCCTTCCAATTTGCGGGTTCTGGGAAAGAAAAAGGAGAAGAAGGAGCAGGTGTCAACAGTCAGCTTTGAAAATCTCTCTCTTCTCTGTTTTTTGCTCAGACGAGAAGAAGTAGAAGAACTCACGGTCAGACCACTCCTCAAGAGGAGCATTGGCGTCCACAGCGCACCACAGCTGACAATAACCTTCTTCGCCCTGATCACAACGTTTCTTGTAACCCGCTCCTCAACAGCACCGCTCACCGTCCCCTTCTCATCCCTTGCCGTCCATCTCCCAACCACGCCTGTCGCCATCCTTTTGCCATTAATATTGTCCTCCCCCTCCCCCTCAAAGAGCACCTTCTCCACCTCAAACCCCTCCATGAACTCCGCCCCTGCGTTCGCCGCGTCAGGCAGCCAGCACGTCGCCGGCCCTTGCTTCTCGCCGCTCCCACATCCCATCGTGCAATGCCCACAGCTATGCTCTTTTCCACCGGTGTTCTGCGGGCACACACCCGCCCGCCAGCCCAGCCTCCTCGAGCCCTCCAGCAAAACCCGCCCACGATGCGTCTGCACCACCGGCTCCGCCGACACGCCCATACGCTCACACACACGGTCCATGCAGGCCTCGTACTCAGGCCCAGCAAAGAATCCAAGCCCTCCTTCTTCGCCCTCCTCAGCGGCCGCCCATTCCTTGCGCACGGCATCCTGCGTCCGCAATGACACGCTCCAGTTGACAGTGCCGCCGCCGCCCCAGGTCGCACCGGCGATGATGCTAATGGAGGTGTCCACGGAGCTATTGACGGCGCGGTCGAAGAGGTACCGGCTCGCGGCGGTGCCGGGCATGGGGAGCTGGGAGGGGGGGAAGTAGTAGCCCTTGTCGACAACCAGCACGCGGTGGCCCGCCTCGGCCAGGACTTTAGCGCAGACGGCACCACCACAGCCTGAGCCCACGATCACGACGTCGGTCTCGATGGTGGTGGTGGAGGGGGCTGACGGTGAGCCTGCTGCCTCTCTAGGTCCCGGTTGCAGGAACGAAAAGTCAAAGTCGGGGGCTGGCCTCCAATTTAGAGGCACCTCTGGATAACCGACGACCTGCCGGAACACAGGCGAGGACATCAGCCAGGCGATCTGGGCGATGCGGACAAGGGCCCTCGAGACACGCCTCAGGCTAGGCAGCCACGAGACGTGCCAACCCTGGATGACAGCCTCTCGAGCCAGAGTAGACTGCTGGTGAAAGGGGATGCACGAGCCTGTCATGAGGAAGGCTCCTATGCTAGAGCTGCATGAAGGGACGCATGTAAGTATCAAGTGGATGCGTTGCGCTGCGCTTTGCCCCCCAAGAGAGAGAGAGGGAAAGGTGTTGCGTACGCCAAGCTAGACAGGAATGCACCAAGTGCCTCCTGTTGCTTCATAGGTAGGCGAGAGGTGATTCGAATGATGGTTTCTCGGACCGCCGGGCTGGTCGACAGTCTCTCCTGCAGGAAGGCCTGCAGAGAAGCTTCGTCTTTCTTCTCTAGCTTCGTGCGTCTGGCTGTCTCCATCACGCTCGAATATGCAGCAGCCGATATGCCCAGCTGGCTCTGTCCGTCTGTGAGGGACGGCTTGGCTACTATTGCAGGGACTATGCTGTCCATAATGGCCCAGAAGATGCCCCATTGCGTCTCGCTCCAGAAACAAGCGGAGGGTGTCGCGGGCAGCACGGGTGATTGTGGTGCCTGAAGAGACTCGGAGGACACCACTGAAAGATCCATGGCAAGTGATCTTGTCTCCCCTTCTTGTCCGCCTAATACTTACTCAATCAAGATAGAGGCAGTTCCTGGGGAGGGTCGTTCGTGACGATAGCATGTGAGATGTTGTGAAGACACAGCTCGGCTGGATAAGGACCAACAACCAGCAGCCTTGGCCCATGACATCAACCTTGAAGGATCCAATCCACGTCGAGTAGGGTTGTACTATCAGAAGCAATTATGTTCCCCCTGGCCGGACCCCTACAAGCCACACAAGGGCTGCCGCAGCAACATCTCCGGTTATTGGATGTTGCGCGGGCGTTTCCGCTTTCCGCCCTATTTACTTATTGTTTGGAGACCCACCAACCCGAGGTCCATTTATCACGGCATATACCCGGGGCAGAACGGGCCCCTTATGGGCAGGTCTGCCGAACGTTACGACCATTCGTACTCGCCTATCGAGTCTCAATCTGGATTGTCATCTCGATTGGCTACTTTGTGTCCAAGAAAGAGGGGGAGAGTAAGCATTGAGGGGAGGAGCTGGAGCGGCTGAGGAGGGACTCGAGCGGACGTTGCTGCGGCTGTAGACAGATAGATCAATAGTCTGGAGAAGCCCCTAGCAGCTGGACCACATTGCATGCATACAATATTAATAATCATCAACATAATAATAATCCTGAGGGGCAATAGTAGCGCAAAGCGGTCAAATAACCACTGCTATGGTAAGTTAAGTACTAAAGCGGACGCTGCTGGAGACTCTCGGGACCAGCCGTTTGCTGGTGCGCAACGCGGCGTCCATCAAAGACCACCGGAAGAGGCTCCTCAGACCAGGCCAGGATCTTTGAACTGACAGGAAGGGAAATTCGGCTTTCTCCGCCGAATCACAAGCTAGATGGAGGAGTGGTAGGGGTGTCCGGACGGGAAATGTCGACTAGATAGGCACTCTTCTAAATGTGGTTTTTTTTGTTGAGGCCGAGGAAGAGAGACTGAAACTTATGCACATGCCTGTTTAGTTCGTTTTCCTCGTTACAGGTGCTACCCCAAGATGCATATTATGGAGACTGTCTTGCTTTCTTCAGCTCGTCATACTTGATGTCGTATCATGTCAATATGACAGACCCTTCAAACAAGGAAAAGAAAGTCAAATGTTGCATCTTTTCTCTCTCTCTTATCTTGTCTCTGCTTGACTCTTCAGACCACCTCGTTGGGAACTGAAGGCTAAGGTGCAGGCTCGCAGCCCGCGGAGGGCCGGTGCTAGTAATGTCCAAGCCAAGCAATGATCTGTAGTGAAAGGGCGGCCCGGGGCGCAGTCTAGAGATAATTCAACAAAAAACTGTAGTAGTATGCAATCAAGTATTTGCCACATCGTGAGGATGTACATGGCCAAAGTCGGGCTCGGTGCTGAAAACCAGATAACAGACCCATGTGATTTTCTCTCTCTCTCTCTCTCTCTCTCTCTCTCTCTCTCTCGTGTTCTCCTGTTTACTTGCATCCTACAGGCGAGCAGTGTTCACAGTGGAGTGGAGTGAAATGCATGTGAATGGATAAAAGTCCGCTTCCGTTCTCCCGACAGCTTGGGCGTTGAGAGGGGGTGCACTCCAGTCTGGGTGTGACGTGCTTTTGACGCCTGCTATCGTACAGATTCTTAATATTCGTTAATTGTCATAGAGAGAGAAGGAGGGAGGGAGAAGGAAGGTATTCACAAGATAGAAAATTGTCTTAACATGTGCTTCACCAGTTGAGATCTATAACTTCCTCTCATGAACTGTCAGAACATTGGACTACCCACCAAACGACTCTTTACTGTTGGCGTGGTCCTTGCTCTGTGCTTGAACCATGATTTTGTTTTTATTTTTGATACAATCAAAACAACCCCATCAATCAATGAAGCCCCCGCCCCGCCTGGACCCTGAATATTGTGACTCAAGCAAAGCAACCAGCAAGGTGGATCACCAGTCAACGACAAAGAACACACTGCCAAGAAATTGACATTTTTTACTGTAGGTTACGGACATCTCAACACCACCATCACAACACGGCCTGGACAGCAACTGCACAAACACTGTCAACAAGGTGGTAAAAGGTTTAGGAATCACGAAGCTGCATACTTTATTCATCGGATTTATGCATACGCCTCAGAATTTTGGAAATGGATCCAGAAACTGGTCCCCGTCCCATCTTCATCGCCCGCGCGGCCCAGTAGCCGAGGCTCGGATCTGTGCCTGTCCTTGTTCCGGGAAAGCACCCTAAAGCGGCGGAAACAAAAAATTGTTGGGAAGCAACAAGTGGAAGTTGCGTCACGACAGAACAAAAGAGGAAAGAAAAAAAAATAAGAAAAGTTCCCACACAAAATATCTCCCTGTCTCTATCTTCTTGCTCGGCCGTCCTCTTGTGGGTTCCTGATCAAGTCTTGACACGAAAATCCTTGCGACGGTCACCAACCTACTTACACCACTTTACCTCCTCCTTCTTCTTCTTCTTCTCCAGGCCGTATATTCCTTGTCTAAAGAATTAATTTACTTGGACAGACACACACACCCTCTCTCTTCCTCACACACTCACGCCCACACACCCACACGACCAGTCATCCAACCATGATGGACGGGCCGCCCCAGATGTATGTGACGTCGCCTGATTGGGCCCTCTTCAGCGGCCCGACCAGTGAGCCGCAGTTCCTCCCGCCGTCCCTACCGGGTTCCATTCCTTCGGCGCCACCAGTCCTGATATCCGATCACATCTACAAGGCCGCCCTCGACCCAAAGGTGCCCATCACCATCGCCGCCCTGTACGCCGTGACCGCCAAGCTCCTGAACATATACAACATCTCGAGCGGCAGGAAGCCATGGGCCCTCAGCAGGACACGTCTGTTCCACGCCTTTGTCGTTGCCCACAATATCTTCCTCGCCGTCTACTCGGCCTGGACCTTTTATGGCATGGTGGGCGTCATGTACCGCAGTGTCGTCAGCCCAACCTCGTCGCAGGGCGTCAATGGCTTCGTGGACAGCATGACTAGGCTTCATGGTCCTGGGGGGCTCGGCAACGCCGTCTACTACAGCCAGCAGGACGGTCGGTGGATGTCGTACTCGAGCAATGTCTCCCTCGCCAGTGATGGGTCCCCCAGCCGCACCGACACTGGTCGCATCTGGAACGAGGGCTTGGCCTTCTACGGCTGGATCTTCTACCTCAGCAAGTTCTACGAGGTCCTCGACACCTTCATCATCCTGGCCAAGGGCAAGCTCAGCTCCACCCTCCAGACCTATCACCACGCCGGCGCCATGATGTGCATGTGGGCTGGTATGCGCTACATGTCTCCGCCCATTTGGATGTTCGTCTTTGTGAACTCTGGTATCCATGCGATGATGGTGAGTTAGTGACGAACGGGGGGCGCACAACACATCCTTTGGGTGTGTGTGTGTGTGAGAGAGAGAGAGAGAGAGAGAGAGAAGGAGGAGGGGGGGCTGGGGGGAAGGCTTTCCCTTCCTCTCCTTTTCCTTTTCCATTTCCTCCTTCTCTTCTACACATGAGTGAGTTTCGCTGACACGATGATAATGATGCATAGTACACCTACTACACGCTGAGCGCATTCTCTATTCGCGTGCCAGTTGTCATCAAGCGCACCTTGACGACCCTGCAGATCACCCAATTCCTGGTCGGCGCCTCCTATGCCATGATCCACTCCTTCGTCAGCTACACCGTGCCCGTCACCACCACCGTTGTCAAGACCGCCACGGCTCCGGCTGCGGCTGCGGCTACGACGGCCACCGAAGCCGCTGCCGCCAGCCCTGCCCTCCTTGACAGCTTGAAGCAGCTCGTCCTCGGAGCGGCGTCTAAGGTGACTAATGCTGCTGCTGCCATTACCGACGAAGCTGCAGCGACAGAGGCTAATGCGGCAATTCCCCAGGTCACCACCGTCGAGGAGACTGTCAGTGTACACAAGGTCGTGCCCTGCATCGTCACCTCGGGCCAGACCTTTGCCATCTGGCTCAACGTCCTGTACCTCGCCCCCCTGACCTACCTGTTCGTCAAGTTCTTCATCACGAGCTACCTGCGCCGCGCGGGCGCTGAGTCTGCGCGCAAAGACAGGAACCGCCGTGAGAGTCAGGTTGCTGTCGCGGAGAAGGCCGGCTGGGATGCCGCGAGGGGACTCGAGGCAGAGGTCTATGGAACCCCCGAGAGCGACCGCATTCATGGCGCTGCGGACGCCAAGCCTCTCAACTCCTCCCCCAACGGAAAGGCTGTAAACGGCTCTGCCAGGCGGTCGCGCCGTGCTTGAATGAAAACATGGTCGCAAAGACCAGCAGGATTGCGATGCACCCGCGGGTAAAGCAAAACCAAATCCTTTGCCACCAAAAGGTATCGCCAAGAATACCAATAGCTGACAGCAGCATGATGATCGACAGCATTTCTTGATGCGGATGGAGACTTGACATCTTCCACCCGTCGAACGCAAAGTACATGCAAAGGACTGGGACTGAAGCAAAAAACAAGATAGATGCAAGAAAAGAGTAGACCGGCGCGCTGATTCAGGGCGGATAACGAAATTTCTGGCATGCGAGAGGAAGAGCCAGCGAACTTTGTTTGTTTTCTTTTGCATGCATAGCATTTCTTCACCCCCATCACGATATCGAATTTGAATGGGGAGCAAACGGCGTTCTCGGTGCAGGTTATCAGCAGCAACAGCATGGACGAAATATTTATGCTGGCTTGCGTGTGGGAGAAGAGTGAAAAGAGATGGCCTGTGGCTCATACGGTTCTGGATCCCTTCGGCTCTTAAGATGGGCTCATAGTGTGCCCACGAGCAGCGAGTAAGACGAGCCGGCCGGCAGCTCTCACCCGACCACAGACAAACGATGGGCGGAACTTCGGCTCTCAATGCATCATCATACATGGATTGAATAAAGTGATTATGGAGAATCAATACCTCACATACATCATTCCCCCCTCCCCTCCCCCAATTTCGTCCTACCGGCTACGCTGTTCATCTTGCTGCAGCTAAAGGCAGTGCTCTGCTTGACCCTTCTGCTGGTGGCGGATACATCAAACTGTATTTTTCCTTTTAGTAGTTCGTCCCTCCGGTGGGTCGGTCATTCACTCGGTCGTCCGTCCGTTCGTTCCTTCGGTCGCTTCCCCCCCCCCCCCCCCCGAGGCTTTCTCATGGTGCGGACATCCCGGTAGTCCTTCTTCGTCTCTGCTCATTACGTAAAAATTAGGGAATTTTATATTCTCATCGAAAAGACAGACAGAAAGACAGACGAGGGTGGGCAGAGGATAGAGCTCCCGGCAGGTATGCACTCATTCACAAAGAGCAGACGGCGGCGGGGAGAGCGACGGGGTAGGCAAGCCAGTGTACATGTTTGTGAGAGATCTCAATCAATTCCAATCTAATAAACGGCTCCCGTCTTCATTCTAAGGTCGTAATCCATGGGATTGGGCATTTGAGATCGATAGCAGCATCCTCCGTAAGATTTGAGAGGATGTTTGGTACCGTGTACTATTAAAAAAAGGAAAAGAGGATCCAAAACTGAGAAATACCTTCAGGTCTCTGAAGAAAGGTATCGTAAACGCCCCTGGGAATTCCTGTACGCGAATGCATAAAACAAAGCCCCCCCCCGGGCACCTTTCCTCCTCCCTCTTCTTTCTCTACACGCTCATCTTCTCCCTCTCCCTCTCTTTGCCCTTCAAGAAGCTCTTCCAGGGGAACAAAATACAAGAACCTGAACTCCGGCGCTGAAAAGAATACGAGACTTTGTAAACAAAAAGTCTCCAGATAGAACACCTGAAATGCAAAAATAGGCAGCAAGATCGTCATGGCGCAGTTGAAAACAATGAGGAAAATTGTGAAACCATTCTTGGTAGGTAGTAGTGCATATGATGTCGTTGGTGTACAGGAGGAACGTCGTCTTCCGAGTCCGGTCGGAGTTTGTGACGAGGTAAAAAAAAAAAAAAAAAAAAAGTAAAAAAAAAAAGGAGGATGTCGTCTCGGTGTAATGCGGGTGGAGGTATGTTTGTATCTGTGTGCGTGTGCGTGTGTGTTTGAGAAAAGTCAGGAGAGGAGGACACGTGGGTGTTTGCTCTCCTCTGGTGGGCGTCAAGCGTCGAGTCTATCCTCGTCGCAGGGCTCGAGCCCAGTCTCGTCTATTTGTTGGGGGGCCTCATGCGTCGTAATCGCGACTGCATACTGGGCATTGTTGTGTGGCGGTGGGTGATCATCTTTTGCTACCTAGGTCAAGGAGCATGATGAGCGAGCGGGTGTGTCGTGCTGTGTCGAGCAGATAGATTTTGTCAGTCGAGCGAAAAGGGTGACGGCGGCGAGACTGGTGATGTTTCAAAGAATATAGGCAGCGCGTTTAAAAGGTGCTCCAGTTCCAGTCGCTTGGCACGCTCAACGCTACTTCAGGTTGGCTCTTGCCCGGCGTGGTCGGGCTCGCGCCGGCGATGGGACTCGCGGCGGTGGGACTGGCCGGCACTGTCCTACTCCCGGCGAGCGGCTGGTGTGGGTGCGGCTGGTGCAATGCCTGATTGGCGCCCAGATTCGAGACCTGGCTGCCGCTCCGGCTACGCCAGGCCTTGAAGTCGCCGTAGCAGTGCTGGCAGCAGCGGCTCATCTGGCCACGCGGGTTGTAGTTGGCGCTCTCATCGAGAGGCACCTCGCGACTCGAGTGCACGTCGCAGAAAATGTTGCCACAGCGCCGGCAGTGGTGCCGTCGCACAAAGTAGTTGAAGTACTTCTTGCAGGTTGGGTCGTCACAGACTTCGCATTCCTGATCGGCCTGGAAAGGGGGAGAGAATACTGTTAGCTTTGTGTTGCTCCTTTTTTCTCCTTCAGACTGCGTGACCTTGTCTCGCCACGGAAAGAAAGAAACAAGGCAAACGATCAGGCTACTGCGGTTGAGGTGACGCCACTTTGGGAAGGAGGATATCATATCCTGAGACATTGTTGTGCAATGTCGGGACCGATAAACCCCTTTCTTGTGTCGGCTGCGTTTGCGCTTTGTGCTCGCTCGTGTGCGCCACCCCGTGTCGCAAACTATTGCATCGCATCGCATGGCATCACATTGCTGCTGCACGTACCTTCCAGTGTCGCCGCGTAGGCTGGCCGTTGACTCTTGGGTAATTCGAGAGGTCCCAGTCCCATTCCACGACCTTGGCGCTGTCTCGCCTCGAGAGTCTACTCAGGCTCAGGATTCCCGAGAGGCTGGTGAAGCTGCCGCTGGATCGTACTACACGGTCGTCATCGTCGGCCTCGTCGAGACCCGGTGAAGTCTTGGCCGGGGTTGCGCTTGACGGATATTCGTTGGGCCGCAGCACGGCGGGGACGTAGAGTGGTCGGACCTGGCGACCATGGTAGTTCTTTGGTGAGACGGGCGAGGTATTGCTCCCGGATGTGCTGAGAGGCGAGATGTCAGAGGAGTTGCTGTTGAAGGGAGGCGACTGTCGCTGCTGGGGCTGCTGCTGTGGTATTTGTGGTTGCTGTTGAACTGGCTGCTGCTGCTGTTGTTGCTGCCGTTGCTGCTGCAACTGCCCCTGTGACTGTTGCGGCATGTGATAGGAGAAGGATCTCTGGTGGCCTGTCGGTTGGTGCTGATGTGGGTGATGGAACCAAGAGGACTGCTGGTCCGGCAGTCTGGGCATGACAAGATCCGCCATTGCCATATTCGTGCGCTCGGCCCCAGTTGTTGATGGAAAAAGTAGTGTTGGGAAGGAGGATAAGGGTTGGTTCTGTGACTCGAAAGAGGTAAAGAGGCGTGGGAGGAGAGAAACAGTTGGACGTGGGCAGTGGGGGTCCCCAACCAAGTCTCTCCTCGCTCAGCGGTGTGTGTGTGTGTAAGTCGCACGCGACCGTCCAGTAATGTCTTGTTTGGCACGGAGGGGACGAAATGATAAGGGAGAACAAAGTGTAACTGGATGCGATAAGTTGATTTATATTCGTCTCTCTGTAATTCTCGTTGGCACTCTTGTCTTTTGTCTGTCTGTATGACTCTTTTCTTGACGTGGCACGTTATGTCGGACGTGGCAAGAATATCTTTTGATGGTACACAGCTGAAGAGGGAGGGATGAGATAGAGGAGGGTGGGAATAAATGGGATATCGGCTCGGATTCCAATCTGGGGACGGCTGGCTTTTGGGTGTGGTGGATTCGGTTGCAGTGAGAGACACAGGAGGGAGACAAGAGGGAAAGAGAGAGGGGCCGGGTAGTGGCGGGTCTGACCGAAGACGGACTACTGGGTACTTGGTACGTACCTTGTATTATCCTTCTCTCCCCGCAGACCACAGGCTCTCTTTCCCTCTAGTGTTCTCTGCTCCTGCTCCCGCCTGTTTTGCCGCTCTGACGAAAGATCAGACAGCGATCCAGAGGAATCTAGGTTCACGCTAGACCGTTCAAGAATGAGAGAGCTTGACAAGCTTTAGCTCACTGGCCCGCCTTCTTCCTAGGGCTTCTACCAAGTCTGGTCGGGTTTGTGTTGAAAACAGAGTCCAGGAACAGACCCGCCAGTGACGATAGGCGTGTTGAGTCAGTCTGCCGGACAGACAGTAGATCAGTAGTACTATGGTAGATCGGTCCGGGTGGTGGGCGAGAGAAGGAGGAGGGGGGGGGGGGAAAGGTGAGTTGCGTATGTTTTGTTTTGTTCGTTCTTGGCGATGCAAACGCTACTACAGTAGTTGGCAGTCCGTTCTGCTGGTTCCAGCAGTACATAGCCAGTACGTCTGTGCCCTCGTGTCCAATCTGGGCTGAATGCAAGTTCTGTCACATATCATTTGTAGAGACGGCGTCAACTTCGGCCACATCAACTATTCCTCTGCATATACAGCAAGTTGAGGTCGCATCCAGGGACTGCGGGTGTGGGGCTCGAACCATGTTGCTGGCCGCTGTGGCTGGCCTATCTCTCTGTGTCTCCCTCCCTCTCTCTCTTCTGATAGTTCACGACCCGAAGGCGGTGAGAAACGCATCGGATCTCGACATCAACTGGACACGCGCGGGAAGGATCAGCTGCATCTGAGGGCCTCTTAGGCACTTGACCAGTTGCCGAAAATGGACCGCTAGAAACTACCGCTGTACTACTCATAAAGAGCACGGTACACTTGCAGTAGTTTGCTTCTCAGAGAAACTCGACATCCCTAGGGGACCCATGCATGTCAGCAAAACACCGCCGGCTCATGGCCGGACATGCCGCTAGATCGTACGCTGTCCCATGCGTTTGTCCGCCGTGGTCAACGGGCATCAACCCAGCTGCCGACGACGTTTTCAATGCTTCTCTGCAGGGAAGCCTCATACTGACATACGCAGTGGATAGCAAGAAGACGACACAATGTCCCAAAACCAACCGCCGATGATCATCCCATAAACACAGGGGCATTCGTCGAGAGCAGCGTCCGTCCTATCAGAGCTCCGCTGATGTCACCTCCCTTGGCGGCCGGCCCCGACGAACTCTCAGGGTCTCCTTTTCCCTTCTTCGTTCCTTTTCTCTTCATTCTTGAACCATGCACAGACGACCAGGACGAGCTGTCGGAAGACGCGGAAATGACAGCCGCAAGCATTTTGAGTTCTGCGCTGTCAGGAAAGGACAGCCAAAACCCATTCGACCACTGTCAAAGTCGACCTGAAAGTAGAGGGAGCGCCTTTTCCTCTCTCAGTGTCCCTGTCTGTCTTCACAGAGAACTGCACCCGGCTGCTGTTCGTCGGCCCGTATTACGTTGGCCTGCCTGCATGCGCCCTCATTGGCAACTGGACTCGATGCAGACTCCCGGCCCATTAAAAAAAAAAAAAACAAGATTGAAGAGACACAATTGGTCACTCCACGTCTCGCTACCGACTTCTCTCCTTGGTGCTCGCAGGCTCGCGGTCGATCAATTTTCTGGAGCTCCACGGAATATGTCATGGCAAGAGGAGGGGCAGGAGGGGCAAGAAGGAGCAAAGGAGCATCGTCAGTAGTGAATGAGCATGATGTGCGCCAAGACAGGCCACACAGGCCTTGTCGGCTGGCAATCTTGAGCTTGTCGCGTACGACACACTTCGCGAAAAGAGCCACTATCCGACCCGCTGCGATGGGTTCAGGGCTCAGCCTGCTGTGTGTTGGTCCCCTGGCTGGACCTGCCCGTCATAACCACCGTCATGACCGATTCTCTATCAATCTTTCCCTACTCTGATCTTCCTGCGTACTATAGTACGCACCTAGAGTAACAAAGGAAAGGAGGAATCGGGATCTGTGAGCTTAACTTAGAACTCCAGAGGCAGGCCTCCGCACCAGACGGCGGCTTGAGTTCTCCACGTCGGTGGAATGCCGACATGCTGGGGGCGACGGTGGACCTCTTTTTTTCTCTTTCGCGTGGTCGTTAACCGCGCTGGCGTCGCATCTAATAGTCGCAGTGGAACGGTTGCCATTCCAGGATCCGGCCGAGGGTGCGGCGTCTTTTGAAGATATTCTGTTACGTACGGACCCGCTCTGTCGGGGCCTGCAGAAGATGAGACGCCCGCCCCGCGAGTGTTCTCGACTCTTGCCGCCCTCAACATTTGTTCGATATTGCCGCCCCTTGCGCAGGAAAGCGAGACCGGAGGTGGGTAAAGAGACGGAGAGGGCGGAGGAGGAGGAGGGGAAGAGAGGGGGGAAGAGGCGGGGAAGAGGGATGGCGATCATGTTCGTCGAGTTTGCGTAGTTGCGTGCATTGCATTGCACATCATGCTGCGAGCTTGATTGTGTTCTGCGTCAGGGCCTTGGGCCACACGAAGAGCTGAGGTCCAGTCGTCTGGGCTGCACCCGGCTCGGACGCGACCCCTTGGACCAGACCCCCCTGAGGGTTCGAGATAGGCCTGGCGGGGGGTCCCTGGGACAGTCTGCATCGACTTATCTCTCGACATTCCATTCCGCCCACTGTGATTGGCTGCAGGCAGGCCAGGTCCTCCCTAAGGGGACAAGTCGTGTCATTTCTCTCTGGGGACCCCATGCACCGAGATCGATCCCATCTGGAACCGCACGTGCCAAATTTCTCAATTGACTTTCTTGTACGTACTATGCACGCTATAGCATATTGGCACAGATTACTACTCTACACGCCTGCTTTGCCTCCTTCTACCTTTTGCAGACCGTCGCAAACACGAGGCTGCGCAGCATTGGTCTGCTTCACGACAAGACCGACCCGACCCCCTTCTCTTCCTTCCTCCCAAACAACCCAACAACTTAAAACCTGCACATCAGGCATCATCATCATCACCATCACTTGTGCTCACCGCTTGGATGCCCATAAGGTTGATCTTCAGTTCTAGTCGCCACCCAAAGAAACTGCCTGACTCGTTTGATGTTGCGAGCGGAGAGGGGCAGCGAGAAAGAAGACGTTTTCAGGAACGAGAGACTGAAAAACCTCACCTTGCTATGCACCATGCTGCATAGTACGTACATTAGTGGTATGCAGTAACATAATTTGGATTTGCATTGTTTTTTCGTTTTGCCTCTCGACTTTTGGGCCTCTTTTTGGCTCATTCAGGGTCTCGCAAGAACCCTGCAAACTTCAAAGCGGTCTCAATGGAGCATCCCTGTCTCTTGCAAGCACTCTTTATCGCTGCGACGTGACTGGCTGGCCTCGGGCATGTCCGAGCTTTGCCATCCGCCCCAGAGAGTGAGCCAGCCAACAAGGGGCCAATCCGGGACGTCATCCCCAATTTCTCTGCTCTCTCGTCTCTCTCTTTCTCTCTCTGTTGTATCCGCTCCACCTCCTGAACGCCGGGCGGCCGACTGCCGAAGACCGTGGGCCGTTGGGCAAAATGGGGCACGCGTATGCTTGCCTTTTCAAGGATAGCACGGATCCCCTGCCGAGCCTTATTATACTGGTTACTGTTAATTTTGGTCTCCCAAGCCCTTCTAATTCTCCCTGCGAGCCCCAAATGGATACGGAGCCGCAGTTTCGACCCCCGTTCGACTAGTTTGACGTTCAGGTTGACCGATGGAACGTTTGCTTTTTTTTTCTTCTCCCGTTGCCCTTTTCTCTTTTCTGTTGATCCCCATCTCGTGTTGGTCGGATCCGAGCGCGGCTGATTGTTCTCCCCTCCCCCTGGCGCCCTCAAGGCTGCGCGAATTTCCTCAGCTCTAAGAGAGAGAGAGAGAGAGAGAAAACGCTAGTAGCGACACCGAGCGACGTTGCAGGCCCCTCTCCGCGGAAACAGAAGACTCCGCTGCGGTAATTGATGATGGATGATGATGGATGAGGTTGAAGGCCTCGTGAAGCCACAGCCTGTCGTGCTGCTGGGGAGCAGGGGGTTTCTCTCACACGTCTCTCACTGCTTTGCCATCCCCTGGTGGACAACTGCCAAACAACTGCAGTGCAATATGGGGCTTGTGCCAGCGTGACCACGGAACTGTCCCGAGGCTGTCACCGCGGTAATTCCACCTCAGGGTCCTCTTGTCGGCCCGGGCGAGTGGAGACTGTATTTTTTTCGAATGCTTTACGGACGACAAGAGAACTTACGAATCACATCCTTATTTTTTTATTTTTTATTTTGGATTCTCTTTCATTTTCCCTCCCCACTCTCTTCTCTTTGCCTCTGTTGCTACCCCTCCGCTTGTCCGCCCGCCCCCAGTTTGAAGGTTGTGAAATCCTCGCTGCGGAGGAGGGTCTGCGCGGAGTCACCGGATTTTTTTTTTTTTTGCTTACAGATCTTCCCGTCCAGGTGAGCCGAAGAGGGAAGCTCGGTGTGACAGGGTCGATCTGTTGCGAAATCAAGGCAACCCTGGGTATTTGTTTTACGACATAAAAGTAAGGCAAAAAAAGAAGAAGAAAAAAAAAAAAAGAAAAGGAAAAGAAAAAGAAGTACATCATATACTAAGTGCGTTTATTCTCACGGGCCATATAAACGGAGAAATAGAGAGAGGATGCTCCCCCCCCCCCGCTCTTCCCTGTGCCGTCGTCATCCTTTCAGGTGTCCCGGTGTGGCGATAGCCGACCGACGTCCAAGTTGAGTTGATGATTCACATTAGGAGGGATAGGCGTCAGGGTTGGGTTGTATTACTCTTCACCGACAAAGAGTCACCTCGTCCTCCCGCAGTGGCGAGGCTCTGACCGTCAGCTGGTGTGTACACCGCCAGTAATATCGTAGCAATTAAGTATTATGTGCTCTGGTGGACGTCTGTGCGCATAAATGTAGATAAGCATGGCACGCGTAAGTGATTGTACGGTTGCCTTGGGGTGGGTTTGGGGGGGGGGGGACACTGGCACAACAGACGTGATTATTGAATGGACGCCTTGCCATGTCTGCCGGCTTACACGTCTCATGCCACATATATGACTTGATCTGCCTGGCAGGAGAGAGAAAGCGAGAGCAAGAGCAAGAGAGAAGAGAGAACGATGAATTTGGGCGTGATGATCAGAGGTAGACATTCATCTTAAATGCTCTAATCTAACATGGCAGCTACCGCACAGGTGATGCCCAGCAGACTTAGGAAGAATGTTGCCACATGTAGACTGCTGCCGACGCCCGCTGGATCTCGGCCACCTACTCCGTCCTCATCCCTTCCACCCTCCACCCACCGCCCACTCTTTCCGCCCTCCTTCAGCACGACCCGCAGTCCGTCGATGCACATCCCCTTGTCTACCGCCTTGCACATGTCGTACACCGTCAGCGCCGCCGCAGACGCCGCGGTGAGCGCCTCCATCTCGACGCCCGTCTTGCCGTCGCACGTCACCGTGGCACAGACGTCAAGCCTGCCTCCACCCTCGGCCCCGGCCCCGGCCTCCACCGGCTCCAGCTCTACGCGCACGTGCGACAGCATAATCGGGTGACATAATGGTACGAGGTCGGGTGTCTTCTTGGCCGCCATGATGCCGGCTATCCGCGCCACACCGAGCACGTCGCCCTTGGCGTGGCCGTCCTCGCGTATCAGCCGGAGGCTGGTCGAGTTGGAGAAGTGGACGCTGCATACCGCACGTGCCGTACGCGTGGTGGGCTGCTTGTGCGCGATGGAGACCATGTGCGCCTCGCCCTTGTGGCCGATGTGGCTGAACCTGGGCTTGGAGTCCGGATCGAGCGCCGGTGCCGAGGTGTTGTTGCTGCTGGGCTGTTGTGGTGAGGACGATCGTGTGGGTGTGGATTTGTCGTCTTTCTTGGCCTTGGACAGCAGGCGGGCACTCGTAGACAGAAGGTGGGCTTGGAGGGCCAATGGATTTGCGAATGGCAGCAGATGGGGCGGGATTCGTGTCGACGAGGGTAGTGAGGCACGGTGTGATATTGGTGGACAGATCTGGCTGGGAAGGTGAGAATATTGCTGTGCCGGCCACACAGGCGGCGGCGGCGACGGCGTCGTCAATGTCTGGTCTACATACCCAACAGCTTAGCCAAAGATAACCAGTATAGGGTGGTGCCCTCCTCGGAATGACCAATGTGCCCATATCAAAACCGACGACTCCTTTCTTCCCGAAAAAAAGGAATATCCCACAGATGCCAAACCCGATCCAGATCTGCTCCTAATTCTCCAATGCAAACGTGGGTATCATGTTCCAATGCTATATCTCGATCGATCAAAACAGGATCAAGTCACCCACCTATCAATATCATGGGTCTGTTCTTCATGTGCTTCAGCTCGCCCATCCCGGCATGCCTAGCCTTCTTACGCTTCACCGCTGCGCCAATGATGCTGAGTAGTTGCTCCGAGTTGGGCGCGATCATCATCTGCCTCTCTGTTTCATCATCACCTCTTGAGACCAGGGCAGGCAGCTGTTGGTCCATGGCAAGCTTCTTTAGCCGGAGGAAAGCCTCGTCGTCAATCGGCTCCCCGCCATTCACCTCCCTCACGATGTCTCTCAGTGACACCTCAGCATTCCCAAAAAGGCACACCTTGAGGTTACCATCGCTGGTTATGCGTAACCGGTTGCATGAGCTGCAGAAATTGTGTGTCATACTCGTCACAAAGCCGAGGCGACCGGTGAAGCCAGGTATGTGCCATGTCTTGCTCGTGTCGTTCCGGTGATCCTCAACCTTGCGCAGGGTCGGATATCGCTGGCGGATGACATCCAGCATCTCGCCATAGCTGAACATCTTGCCCTGGCTCCACTTGTTCCCATCAAATGGCATGTACTCGATGAAGCGGACCTCGACATCGCTGTCGCGCGTCAGGTCCACAAAATCGAGCAGCTCGCGGTCGTTGACGCCTCGCATGACGACACAGTTGATCTTGAACCTGATGCCCGCCCCCGCCCGGTTCAGCTCGTGTATGCGAGTGATACTCTTCTGCACAGCATCGAAGCCTCTGCGCCTCGTCATGATCTGAAATTGCCACGGGTCCAGCGTATCCAGGCTGAGGTTCACACCGGTCAGCCCCGCCTCGACCATCAGCTCCAGCTTGCGGTGCAGGGCAACGCCGTTGGTGGTAATACACAGTTCGCGCAGGCCATGGGGGCGGAGTTCGCCGAGCTGCTGCATCAACGGCAGAATGTCACGACGCACGGTAGGCTCGCCCCCTGTGAGCCTGATCTTGCTGACCCCCTGAGAGACAAAGGTTGAGGCCAAGAGGAGGATCTCAGGGGTGGTGAGGAGGGAGGAGGGGGGCGAGAGGGGAACACCCTCTTCGGGCATGCAGTAGACGCAGCGCAGATTGCACATCTCGGTCAGGGAGATGCGCAAGTAGGTATGCTGCCTGTCGAAGGTGTCTGTAAGGAAGTCGGAGAAGGGCTTTGCATCCTGCAGAGCGACTCGACGCGGGTTGGGACCGGGATGCGGCGGTGTTGGTGGTGAGGGCGTCCGGAGGTCCGGTTTCGAGTGGTGAGAATATCTCGTATCGGCATCCTGCAAGCCAGAATGAGACGTCGCGGAGATTCCCCGGGGTGGTGTGCGGTGGGTGACTGCATAGGCTAGGCTCCAAGAACCGGGTTGGGAACGGCGAGACGGCCGCTGGCCAGCGTGAGCCCAGCGCCCAACAGTTCGTGTTGCTGTGTACATTCCTGGCAGCCAAGAGCGAGGCCAAGAAGACCACCTTGAAGCCTGTAGGCCCTGATGCCTGATGAGAAGCTGTGATGCGGTGTGATTGATGTCGTGCACCCCACTCCGACTAGACAGTGTGCTGGCGTCGTGGCTGCATATTCAAGCCTGAGTTGTAGCCCTCAGAGCCTTGCAGTTCGCCGCTCTTGATGCTTGCTCGAATGCTGGTGACGCCTGCAGGGAGAGCGTGCAGATTGTATGTGACTCTGCTCAGCAAAACCCTGTTTTTATGCGCAGAACCTGGACGATTGTTGGGCCCCGACGACAAATCAGCGCCATGTATTGTCGACAGATTTCATCGGCGTCCGACGTTGATGCCTCGAGAAATGCGGTGTGAGGTGGTATTGTAGCAGTGGGAAACTCTTGGGTTTATTGATTTTTTCTTTTGCTGGAGGGGTTGCGTGGCGAGGCTTGGAGTGACGTTGGATGAGGAATCGTCTTCGATTGCACGCACACCCACCCACCCCTCCTACTCCACCCCACCGTCACCATGCTTAACACTCAAGTGGCCACCACTACGGGGCTCTTTTTGGCCCAACCGTTCTACTGGGTGCAGGTGCAACCGTGGAGGGTTAGCACTGGCGGGTAGTTACGTTTAGCGGCATACTTGCCCAGTTGCCAGGTACGTACCGATTTTATCCATGAGATCCCAATCCAGTAACGCGTAAACATGTGTGTGTGTGTGCGCGCTTTCCATCTTCAACAACACGCTGGACCTGCCCTGACCACCCGGTCATCATCGCCCGCCACTCCGGAAACCACCTATCTTCTCGACAAGCCACAGTACCTCGCTTGTATAATTAGTATTCGCCACTCTCAGACTTGTCCCTCTGCATGATCAGCCGCGCAGGACATCTGTGCTTGTGCCTAAACTCGTTTTGACTCCTTGGGAGAGCAAGAAATAACAGGATAGGCACTGTCGACCTTGCGGAAATACAACCTCCATTACATTCGTCTTGCATACGACTGCAGATCGAGCCATGCACTTCTCCAGAAGCTTCCAGGGTAAGGGAGCAAGCAATCTCAGACCGTCAGTGAGTGACAGAGAGGGAGACCAGAGCGGCCACTGACACCGATGTCAACAGCTTCACCTTACTGCTTGCCGAGTCCAAACGGGAGGCTTGTGGCGACTCTTCTCGCCTCGACCATCAACATACGTGAGATCCAGACTTTGCACACGGCCAAGGAGCTAAGCCTGCCTCGGAACTTCTCTGGCACCGTGACGTCCTTTCAGTGGTCGCCCTCATCGAGACTGGTCCTCGTCGCCGCTGCCAACGAGGTACACGTATTCTCTGCCTGCGAGGGAGACGACGACTTTAGTGCAGCAATCAAGAATCCGGCACCACCTGCAGCCAGCCTAGTCTGTGTAGCCTTTGGCGCTCTAGACACCGACGTCTGCGTGTGTGCTTCCTTGGGCCTCAGGTTTGCGATCTACAACCTCGCCTCGTCCAGGGTGGTCGAGGTGGCCAATCCCAAATTTCACACCGCGGCCTCGGTCCGAAAAGGGTTCTGTTTCCGACCAAGGACCCGACACCTGGCTGTCCTCACACGCACGTCTGGCAAGGACGTCATCAGTATTCACCACCCAGAGACCAAAGAGCTTCAGAGGTCTTGGTGTCCTGATACCCTTGATGCCCAGGGCGTCGCCTGGAGTCCAGACGGGAAGTGGCTCTTGGCCTCGGAGTCGGCAGCCCATGGCCACAAGGTGCTGTTCTACACGCCTGACGGGAATCTCTTCAAGGCATGGTCTGGCCCTCAGGTCCTAGAGCCAGCCGACGCCGACATCAAGCTCGGCTCAGGCGCCAAGCTGTTGGGCTTCTCTGCAGACGCCCGCAGCCTGGCCATTGGTGACAGCAGTAGGCGCGTATGCATCCTGGACGTGACAGCTGTCACGGAATGCGCGCGGCTGCAGCATCCGAACACTATAGTGCCCACAGGCGCTCTTCAGGTATGTTGTGCGCCGCCACATATGCACGTTTTTCCGACCCTTCCACACACACTATTGACACTGCCCTCCCCCTGCCTCAGCTCTGGCAGGAACACGTCGGCCCCGGCAGCCATCACTTTATCAGGGCTTTACAGGCGGTCGACCCTCCAATCGTACAGCACAAAACTTCGGGGTCGTCTCCGTCTGGCTGTGCTTTCTTGTCATTCGATGCATCCTCAACACTCCTCGCCACCACGCTGGAGGACGCGCCCAGTACGGTGTGGATCTGGGACCTCACAGCAGCTGAGCTGCGGGCAGTCCTGGTTTTCCACAGAGCTGTGTCACGAGTGTTGTGGCATCCCGTCATTCGCGAGACCTTGCTTATTGCATGTGACGGTGATGCGAGCAACTCGCTCGTCTTCGTTTGGGATCCTCTGTCCGAGGGCCCAAAGCCTGTCGATCTGTCCGGAAGGCTCTCCAGCGGCAAGCTGCATGCCACCTGGCTTGATTTGGACCATACTGAACCGGGGGCCCTGTTTATCTCGGACAGCAAGGAGTACCTGCTTGCCTCTCTAGCCGACCAAGAGACCGAGTCTGTGCCGTGGTGCGCCGAAGGCGAGCTCAGTGACGACCTGGACATTACTCAATATTTTGACGCACATGACGAGGCTAGTCCGCTGGATGACACTTTTTGTTTCAAAAAGAAGTGAATTGATTCGTCTCCCCACGCTCGCAGCCATGCTCATGGCCTAACGGCCCTACGGCCAGCGGCAGGCGTTCTCAACCACAGTCTAGCTCCTCCGCGGAACAGCAAAGACGCTCCGTAGCGCGAGTTAGTGGGCAGATGGCCTTCCGGACATTCAGATCTCTCTGATCTAAATCCTGTTATCCTGAAGCGGCCTCATGCAGCAGACATGTCACCTGTTTCTCACAGGGGTTTGACCCACACTTTGCAGGGGGAGGTGTCCCGGTCCCAAGCGCGCGAGCATGTCTTACGACTAAGCCTGCAAGCTTCTTCTCCAGAACAATTAGACGACCGCACCATTCTTCGGCTACACTGGGGACGACCCCCCTCCCCTCTCACCTTCACAGTTATGGGGCCCTTCCCGCTCATATGTGCATCAACAGCCTTCTAGCCAGACCTGCCGGGCTCCCCGCCCCCCCTCCCTCTCTAGGCGGGACAGGTGGGGATGAATACTTCTGCCTATCCTCACCTATCTCGGTATTGTTTATTTCTTCTGATGAAGGAGATGATAGGAGACGATATGACAAGGCCGTGGGGTCGAGGGTCCGGGATGTTCGATGAGCTGTCAAAATTGTCAAAAGACCTTTGTGGCTTGTAGCTCACAAATTTTGTCTGGTTGCTAGTGCATTAGCCATCCTGCAAGACATCACCACCCAGACGATGCCAGCTAACTGGAACGGACAAAGTGTGGTGCCTTCTTGTCAGGTAGGCTGTACCCCCACTCTGCGGCTCGAAGTTGCGTCCAGAAGGGCCCGGAAACCAGGTTACGAATGGATTCTTTGCATCTTTCTTTTCTGATGGGTGCCCTATTATCGGCTGCAGGTGAGTAATGACAAGACGTACAACCGCCTTGCATGATGCTGGTGAAAGGGAGAATTACGACTGCAGCATCCATCTGTCCTCTTCTGGTAAGTATTGCATCTGCCTGCACCACGTATTCCTTCCGTACCGGCCGACGTCTTCTTATTGAGGGCGATGGATGTGACCCGCATCCGCCAATGAACCGTGCCGTCTTGTTCTTAGCATCGAGATCACGACTTTCGCCCTGCTATCCTGGGTCCAGTGGGGTTCCCCAAAGCAGGCCATACCTCGAGGCAGGTCTGGGATGGTTCCCACCACGTCAACTCACTTGAGCCTCGAGCTAGGCCACAGCGCGAGGAGCTTGCATACTCGCAAAGGAGGTGCCTGCTGCTCTGGGAGTTTGAGGGTACAGGCATGCCGTCTCGTCGATATAAACTCGGGGTGGTACCCCTTCAGCTCAAACCATGGGTAGAAAGACTGTCTCTATAAGCTCGTGGCACTCATCGTCTACCCAGTCCCGTTTAAAGTCCGACCTGTTTGTATATGGGTTTGCTACCTCGTGTCTGCCTCTTTGTCTCTCAATAAAGGTCTCTTCCTCCTGCTGTCACCTGCGTTGCCTAGCCTGCGGTATTCCGAGACAACTAATATGACAGCTCCTGACCATGAGATGCCCAAAGATGTGGTCCCACCAGGGAGCCAGACGGGCATCTATTATATTCCGATATCGAATGTCTGTGAGACCCTGGCCAAGATGGCGGCGAGTTGTTGCTGTAGTACTCCAGTCTTAGAGGAAGATCTCAGTCACTGACCGGCGATCTGCAGCTCCCGTTTAACACGTCGTGGCAGCAGATCAAAGACTACGTCCGACAGGTCTGCGAGGTAGACCACGTGGAACTCTTTCAAAGGAGCACATCAGGCTGGGTGAGGGTCAAGGGTCGTAAGAACTTTGAGGCGGCTTTCGGTACGACAACACCACGTGCGCTATGTGTTTCTAGTCTCCGCAACAGAAGATGTAGAGTCTCGTGCTGACAAGTATGGACTATAGGACTTTTGAACGGGAACGAATTCAACGGCAGAGCGATCATTGCAGAGGGCAAGAATGTGGACAACCCAATCCTGGTGCGAGATTTAATGGCCTGCAAATCAAAGGCGGCGTCGAGCAACCGGTCTCTCAGTGGCGGCACTACAACTTCTGCCGTGTTTACAACCCCTGAACAATCGTCATATGACACAGACGGCTCAGTATATCACCCGAATCCGTCAGTCCTGGCCTCACCTGTATCTCCTACGAGCTCCTCGTTCACTCAGGTGGGTACGAACCTCTCTCGATGTTACTATACTCGTTCCAAGCTAGTATCCCGTGCGGAGAAATCCGTTCATGGTGCCGGTTCATACTATTGTTGCTGTTCTTATGATTTGTCTTACGAGCTGCATTGCTGATGCTGCAGCTTCTCTTACAGAGTGGGGACGGACGCACTGCGTCAATGCCATCCTCAAGCCTGATGACCAGCCCAGACTTTTCGTATGCTCATGCGATTACGACGACGTACGATCAGTTCTCGGCGTGTTTCTCGTACTCGCCTCCAATGTCATTGCATAGCTTCGGCGCGGACCCAAGCTCTTCTCTTGGAGCCCCAGCGTCTTTCCTGACCTATGCGGCCTCCCTGGACGTCACTCAACAATATGATCCAGCCACATCGTACACGGCGCAACCGCCATATAGTAGGTATTATCCTCAAGTAATGACATCGCTGAACAGCCAGATGGCAGCCGTGGCTGTTGCGGACGAAAGTCCGACGGGTGGCGGTATCTACACGGAGCAGCGTGGCATTCAGATCCGTAACATCTCCAACCGTGCCTCGGATAGCCAAATCCGAAGGATGGTTCGGGATTGGACTGGACCTGAGGTCAGCCTTATCAGCGAGATCCGCATACCCTCTGCCAAGGAGGGCAAAACGCGCGGGCTGGCCTTTGTCCGGTTCCATACCGCCGACTTAGCCAAGCGCATGGAGATGTCCCTCGACGGGGTCGAGTTCAGGGGTCGAAAGCTGCAGGTGCGCTTGATGAAAGAAGGTGAGGCCATCTACGGCAGTGATGAGCACTGTTCTCCTGCTGCGGGCCCGCCAAAGCCACCCCGCAAAAGCAGGCAGCCTCATCATCATCATCACCACCACCAACCGAAAACAGATGACAAGAGACGGGACGAGCGCAAGGAAAGGGTCAAACCCGATAGGACCAGCACCAGCAGTTCTAAGACCTCGCCACCGTCCCCCAGCAGCAGCGGCAACATGCCACTGGTCGTGGGTGGTGGTGGGAGCGGCACCCCCGTGCAATCAGCTGCGTCCACGTCTGCACACTGCTCCTCTAAAGGCAAGGCCAGACAGGGTAAGGAAACATCGGTCGTTGTTGCGGATGGAAGCTCCGACCGTAAGACCTGAGCAAAGAAAACAAACCAACGAAGCGGGAGGGGGAGGGAAAAAGGCTGAGAATGATACTCTTGGTCGCTTTACCTGATTTGGGGGAAGACTGCGACGGGATGTCGCCGATGTGAGCCTCACAAGGGTCAACAGGGCGGGGCTCAAGATGACAGACACAGAACATTGCTTTTCATTCTCAACTCCATTTCATACTATTGGATGCCGGGGATGGGAACCGTTGACAAATTGGGGACTTGAAAAGAAAGGGGGGAGAAGGGGGAAGGGGGGGGGTTCCAAGTTTGGTTTGGGCTAAGTGAGAGACTCGCAAAAGCAATATTGTATGCATCAAGTTTTACTTGTTTCTTACTTGGTGTCCGTTCGTTCCCGCGCACGAGTGTTGCTTTTTTTCTTCTTCCCTTTCACTCTTTCCAGCTCACCGCTGGATTGACCTATTAGGATCCATAAATCCAGCGGCTTGCTTGTAAATGGTTCGCAAACACGTAGCATGCATGTTGGAGTTTCTCTGGGTGTCTCTCTCTCTGGGTACCTTGTTCTTTTTTCCCTTTTTGCTTTTTCTTGATGCAACTTCATAGATTACTCGGTCTTTTTCATCAACACCTTACAGCTGCAAGCCTCTCGGCGCGGACGAGTTTTTTTCTTTCTTTCTGTCATTCTGATTAGTATTCTTCCCCCTTTGTAGGTCTACTGAAGAGGTCCTCTCCACATGCATTTACATTCTTCTTCCAAGAGAAAAAATAAAATCAAGAGTAGGTAGGTCCCACCTGTCTTCCGATAGATAGATACGGTCCAAGCTACCAGCCACTGCCGACACGGGGCTGCATGCACAAGCAGCGAGCGCCGGGGTTTCATCTTCTCTTGCCTTGAGCCGTCTCGGTGCGGCGGTGTGGGCACGCCACATAGTTCCTCTTACCGTCTTTTAGGACCTCCGCTCCTGAAGAAGGAGGAGGAGGAGGAGGAGGAGGAGGAGGCGGACGCAAGGCACATGCGGGGAGGCAAATGGTGGAACAAGTGCCGGCCGTAGAGAGATTGAAGAGGGGGGTTTATTGGCCTTTCTTTGAGGAAGAAAAAAGAGTTAAACAAATAAAGTATATCTTGTGACGAGATAGATGATGGAAGAATGGATGATATTGGGAAGGGGATCGTTTTGTCTCTTCAGCTGGGGGTTTCTCTCAACTAGGGCAACCGGAAATGCATTGGTAGCAGACATTGTCCTGCCGAGATGCACTCATTCCAAAACACATTGTACTTTTCTCATTTTTTTCGTCGGATTACTATTTCATTTACGTAGAGATTTTTAGGCTGCTACCTCTCTCCCTCGCCTCCACCGCCTCCTTTTCATTCACTGCGCAGCTTCACCACCTGAATGAGTAACAAACACACTCTCTCCTTCTCCTGTAAACGAGGGGTCTCTCCCAGCTTAACTTGGTGCAAAACACACCTTCCTCGCCCTATGAGCAGGCCAGGAGAACGACTTTCCAGTTGAGACGGGGGTGATGTTGCTCCTGCTGCAATGCCTCATCTATGTGCAAATGTAGATATGTGTGTATGTTTGTGTGTTTGTGTGGATGTGTGCATGTATGTACGTGACTTTTGGTTTGGTTCTCGTTTTCTCTTCTCTTTTTACAACGAGGGAGGAATCTGCGGAGCCCTTGCCACACCGTCCTTCACAGACAATATATATATACCTTCCCGAAGACTGAAAAGGTCTATCCGCTCCTCGCAGCTCCAGGCTGGGAGGGGTAGAGACAGGCAGGCAGGTAGGCAGGCAGATAATTTGAGAGGTAAAAGAGGAGGAGAAGGACAGCGCGCGTGGAATGAAAAGGGCGTCTGATATGTGGGTTGAGACGAATATGTACAGGTTCGACAATGCGAAATGAGTTGGAGGCTCAAATAGCTCCTGGTATCTTTCATATGCTAAGCCCTGTCTCTCTACGAGGACTGCTGCTCAGCCTCGCTCTTTGACGGCAGAGCGGGAACTGGTGGCTGTGGCGACATGGTGTCCTCGTACCGCCTGGGCTCTTCGTCGTCCATCATCATGGTGTATCTCTCCTCCGCCGGCAGAGATGGCACGGGAGGAACGTCCTCGTCACCCTCGCTCTGCTGCTGTCTTTGGATGCGCCCCGTCTGCTGGTTCACCCAGCTGTTGACCGACCTGTACCGCGGCGGCATGTCTTCGCTCGTGGTAGTATATACAGTGTCTCTCTGGCCGCGGCTCTCTTCCTCGCTCCGGTTCACCACAGACTTGGCGTAGCTCACGGGGCGAGGCGCGAGACCTTGCTGCAGCGCTGCTGGTGGCGGCGGCACGATGATGTCTCCATCTCCGAACCCGGAAGAGATGGATGACAGCTCCGAGGCCCGGTACACAGCTCGTCGGGACGGGTCATAGGCTGTCGAGGCCTGACGCGCAAGCTCGGACTGGTTGTAGATCGGGTCGGGCATGCGTGAGCGATCGCTGCTTATTGTGTCTATGGTCTGCATCGTTCCGGCGCCGTATTGGGCCGCACTGTGCACGTCAGAGGTGACTTGCTCGGGTAAGGCGAAAGGATTGTTGATCTGGCTGGCGGGGCTGAATGCGGTCTGGAGTGGAGGGAGGCTCGTCGATGGCTGTTGGGAAAAGGGCACGGCATTACGCGTTGCGAGGTCTTGGGGGCTCTGCGCGCTACGAGTGCTGTTTGTGTCGCCTGAGGATGCCGAGAAGGGATTGATGTTGGAATAAGCCACGTTGGTGTCCAGCTGCGGCAGGCTCGTGGGAGTGTGTTTTGACGAGGACCGGCTCAGGGTCTGCTCGTTGGCTCGAGGGTACATGCCGGATTTCGAGGGTTCATACATGGATGGGGAGCCACGACCATCCAGGTCCTGCCAAGCTCTTTGGTTCCGCCCAAAGTAGGGTATCTTGGCGAGTAAGGCATTGGGTGATGAGAAGTAGTCGTCGTCATCGTCCATCCCGTTCCTCATCCTCCTAGATTTCTTGTACATCCGCCACCCCATCCAACAAATAAAGCAAACGAGGATGAAGGCGCCTAGATGAGACATGGACTCGTTAGCATTCATTCAATTATACTACACCCGAGGAAGGCTGCAGGACAGTCGGCGCAAGCTTACCTATTGAGCCTGCCGAGATGAGAGCATCCTCGGCAGTTGGCCCTAAGCCCCCAGGAGGCGGGCCATAGTCGCTGCTGTGGTGGTGGTCATCATCGCTGGTATCATCGAGAAAGATGGTTGGTGAAGGGAAGGGGTTGTCGAAGGCCGCAGTAGGCGCCGAAGAGGTTGTATAAGTGGCGATGGAGACGATTGAGGACGAGGTCTCCGTGGTTGATGAAGAGCCGGAAGATGGTGACGTCGTCGTCGTCGTCAACACTACTACAGAGGACACCGTCACAACGGGCGTGGCAGACACCTCAGGGTTGACGGCGTCTGCTTCGCCCGACGACGACGGCAGCAGGGTCGACGTTGGCGTTGGCGTTGATGATGACGATGTCGTGGGCGCTTCGGTGGTTGGAAAAAGCGTAGGCGTAGGCGCAGTCGTACTCGACAGGGTCAAGGGAGTAGTGAGCGGATTGAAGGCGAAAGGGCTCGCTACAAGTCCTCCTCCTAGACCATCATCGTCACTTTCGTCGTCGTCGTCGTCGTCGTCGTCGTCGCCGCCGCCGCTTCCTAAATCGTCGTCTCGTGAAAGCTTGCGTCCGGCATCAGACTGTTGCCACGAATCTCGAGTGATCCTAATATCTCGTCCAGCGTCGAATTCCTGTGCACTCCGCTGCCACGGCTCCCCTCTCCGCAGCCTCAACCGAGCGCCCGCCCTTTCTACGTGGCGATCGAAAACTGGGACCATCGCATCCACCGTACCACGCTTTCGCTGGTTCTGTGCTCAAGCCAACATCTCAAACCTGCCTAACGCCAGCGTCACGAACAAGAGAAGAGCCAAATGTCTTGCGCCAAGTGCAAGACAATGATGAGAAAGAAAGAGAGGGTAAGAATAGAGACGGCAAGATGGACGTAGTCCGAAAGACCGTGTGAAGGCAAGCAAAAGGGTAGAGGCCAGCCCTGACAAGAAGGGGAAGAAAACAAGAAGAGGAGATGGAGAGGGAGGAGGAAAGAAAGAGGAAAGAAAGGTGGAGGAGGGGAAGGGGTGTGGTACCTCCAAGAGAGAGAAAGAATGGGTAGGTTGTCGTGTATCAGACCCGGGGAAGGTGGGCGTAGACGTAGACAACGCCGCGTGGTCGATGGCGGGCGAGGGCAAGAAAAAGATGGGTCCGTTCACTGCCTCTGGAGATGGACCCTGGTCTGGCGCTAGGGGTCGATCTGTTAGGAAGGCGAGGGCCAAGAAGGGGTCAATCCGGTCAAGGTGTTGTTGGAACTATCCGCAACGGCACGACTCCAGACGAGCCTCATGGTCGGATCATCAGGGGGTCGCCGAAGCTTAACCAGCCGCACGAGCTGGTAGTTCTGCCCACAGACCTTGTCCCACTCTCCTCTGTCTAGAGGGCAGGGCACCGATGAAGATGAATGATTTCATCTATCTGATGTTTAGAGGTGACGACTGCGAATGATAGCGCTTGCTGCTACTGCTGCTGCTTCAGCAGAACCGAGAGACCACTCGGAGACCAGTTCGGTGATAAAAAGAGAGAGAGAACTCTATCTTCCTCCCCATTTCCCTGCTACCGCTGCTGCCCACCACGCCTGGTTCTCTACTATGGTACTTCAATGCCCAGCACACACACACACAAGAACACACTAGGCCGTGGGGAACAGGAGGGAAGAGTGAAGAATCTGAGGCACGATGTAGCACAAGCTCGGAGGGTTCGTGCCCACAAGAAGCGCCCGTAAGAGATGGCCGGGGCTGGTCTCCCGCAGCAGCGAAACCACAGCAGAAAGGCCCTGGCTCGACTGAGCGCCCTGGGACAGCATGATCATGTCATGCCGTATGCAGCTGAACAATCTCGGTTCGGTAGCAGCCATCACAGAAATGGCACGAGAGCTGCCGCACATGTGGCAGCGGTGAAAAGCCACCATGATCTGTGATGGCGGTGGTTAGGGTCAAGAGAGGTAATGCAGCAAAGCACATCAACAAGCCACGTTCCAAAGGCTGTTTCCCTTTGTGAAGCCATTCCCTTCAAAGAGTTTCTGTACGTGCTATGTTGCCTACATCGTAATAGTAATAGTCGTGCACAGTAGCTGCCATAGTCCGAGGTTGTGTAAACCTCTGTGGGGCCTCCTTTTGAGCTGGAGAGAGAGTACATAGTATCTGCGTGCATGAATGCGATGCGCTGGGGCAATGTCGCCGGTCGGTCGGAGTCGTCAAAGACGTCGGGGCTAAAGTCCTATGGTAGTAAGGTGGCAGGTTGAGTGGCAGGGTGCGTCTGTCTCAGATCTCGAGACGTCGTTTCAAGATGGACAAGGGGTTATGGAGAAATATGGGCAAGGCACTACTATGGTAGAGGCACTAGGTCTCTTCAGGACTAACGCCGGGTCCGGAGCATTCTCCCTCCATTGGTCGACAGTCCATCCAAGCACGCTTCACTGGTCTCGCCTTTCCTCTGATGCAACACCTGCCCTGGGTAATACGAGCCCTTCAAGCCGGAGGTCTGAGTTCCCATCTCCTTCCTGGAGGGAAAGGGGCCCCCTTCGAACTTGCTCGAGATGAAGTTGTTTGGGTAGCCCCAACACTATGATGCCCTCCGAAGAAGTCCACCTCGGCGGTCGACTAAGAGAGTTTTTTTCTTCCTTGGTCTGAAGGATTTCAGAACTTGCTCTCGAAACTTGTCCCTCTCATTTCTAAAATCTTGGCACGACAATGTCATGACGGTGACAGATGGGCAAACTTGACGACTTTGCTGCGCTGGGGCCTCTTGTTTCCAGGCCACACAACAAAGGTCGACCGACATGAACCCGTAAAGGTGTTTTGTTCGGTGGGCAGACGTGGCGGTGTCCTCCGGTTACAGTGACAACGCCTCGTTCGCTCTGATACAGCAATTTCCCAGTCATTGTGCTGCAACTTATGTTTTGGTTTTCTTCGAGGGGTTGCATCTTCTCAAGCTCGTTAACCACTGATCAGCAGTCACGCTTCTAGTCACGCGAGTCACCCCCCAAGGGCACATCACTTCCTTGCCCGCCGTCTCCACCAAAGGAGGGGTGGACTTGAGGCACCATCTGCTTCTCTTTTCAAGCTTTGGGGGTCGTCTAGACAGCAGACTCCCGATCCTCCTGGGTCTGGATGAACCATGCGACACGACGACAACCTGAGACGATCACTTGGCCTGTCGTCCCTCGAGTCTCCTTCTTCTCCGCCTCCTTCTCCGACTGAGGCCATCGCCAAGCCCGTGCGATTAGCAGCGATTCCGAGCATAGCTAAGGATTCCGTAACTCCAAGACCCGAGACAATAGCCACCGTGCCGTCGTGCCCTTTCTTTTTATTCCGTGATTGTTCCGTTTCTTGAACCCCTTGCACGGCCTCCTACCCGTTGAGGCAGTCTCGCACCGGCCACGCTGGAGCAGGAGACGGGGCAAGCTTCCCCAAAGCATTTCACCTAGTCCCGAATGTTCACTACTACTGGGCTCTTCGTGGTCTCAGCTAGACGAAGGATCCACCTCGAGAGACTGCACAAGTACGCAGTATTATGGGAGGCAGCCAGTGGCCCGGCGTCGGCTGTTCTCGCCGCCACGGCCCGTTGCCAGCAAGCACCAGCTCAGCGGGCATCTCAGCCTTAGCACCGATGAGCCGGCATTGAGCCTGCGGCCAACCTACCCTGTCCTGCCACGCCATACCCGGGCAGTGGACTATGTTGGGCATACTTTTACGAACTTATAGCCAACAACAAGGATACGGTGCGCGGCATGAACCTTTGTAAAACCCCGGCTGGCTGGCTGGTGGGAATCACTCTCGAAGGGCTTTCGCAGCCGAGGGTTCATCGACGAGGTTGTGCATGAATTTCGCGGCTCAAGTTGGACTCGAGGGTCCGACTGCCCCATCGGGATCACGCCCCCTTTCCTCCTTTCTCTATGTCAGGTCCATATCCAAATCTTTGATGATATCTTGATAAAATGGCCAAAGGCTAGGTTTGGACTTTTTGTTGACCTTCAGATATATCGTTCATCCAAGAATGCCGTGTTAACCTGAGGCATGTTCTCAACCGGCGGGGGTGCGAAACCCCGGGACAATTTTCATGGAAACACGCATCTCGGATCGAATTTTCCGTCTGAGCGTGTCGAAATGGATATTTTCAAGTGTCTGGAGAGCAAGTGCTCGTGTGAGAGTGTCACAAGAAGGGATAGTTTCGCCAACTTGAACGTGTGCGGTTTGCAAAGGCACTCTTCTTCATGCACTATCATCGCATGTCTTTCTTTCAAGATGTTGACAGGCGCATGCATGGACTTGCAGCCTGTTTTTGTGTCCTCAGCCAGTGCTCCTCACTGAGCCTGTTCATGCTATTCGCATTGCTGCGGCAATCGATAGCCTCACGTTGAACGCCGTCGGCATGCCGTTAACATCGAACCAAAACAACATCTAGACTGCGATCGTTCTGGCTCTACTGCTGCGATGCACCGGAACTCCACATGCTCGACGCATGCGCCCTGCACTTGACACCTTCATTACTTACTATATATCCGAGGTTCGGACACAAGGCCACACTATCATGTACGACGGCCTCGGGATGATTCGCCGGGGTGGCCTTCCGGATTGGAAGACCGGACAAATCCACCACCGAGTCACTGCGATGCCCTCATTGGATTCCCAGGCCTGCAACACAGAGCTTCAGTGAGGACCCGACCCCGCTGCCATGACAACAGGCCCTGCGTTCCTTGTGCAGGCAGGACCCACGAGTTCATTTTTCGACAAAGCTAAATCTTATCACCTCCTCTCGTCCGTAAGGAGGACTATGGGTAGGATGTGTATGGCCGAGCTGTTGACGACCTTTTTTGATAGTGTTCAAGAAGACGGATCCGCAAACAGGGGACTACAGTACATGCATGCAGTGACGGGTCCTTTAACCCGGGAATCTGTCACCCGCCAAGAAGCACGGACTAGGGTAAACTCTGCGTCATTTTCTAAATCGGCTTTGCGGGCTATTGTTCAGCTTTGAACTTCAAAAGACCCGAAATTTCGACGAGTGGAAGAAAGGGAGGGAGAGAGCATGAGAGAGATTCTCTAGCTTGAACCTAAAAGATATCATCATAATTATTCTTTTCTTTTTCTTTCCAACAATCCAAAGAAGATGTAGAAACTTTGTCCGAGGGATCTCCCAGGCGTAGGACCGATCTTGCGCAAAGGGTAATGAAGAAACAAGCTTGGAATTGTTTGCGCCGGAGAGAGGCTTATCAGCTGTCAGACTTGGCTTATCGTCCTTGCCATCTTGAAAAAAAGAAAGCGAGAAGGAGGACCCGAAGGAAGAAGAGGGAGAAGAAAAAAAAAGACGCGCTTGTAGTCCCGCAGGCCCGCCTTCCCACGGCCCCCCAAGACCACGCATCCTTGAAATTCCAGCGATTGATCCTCGACACCGCACCTACAGAAAGAAACCCTCGTCCTAATATTTTAGCCTTACTGTTCGGTTTCTCCTGAAGTGCATATCTTTTCTCTTCCCGGTATTCCTACAACCTAGAAGCTCCTGGAAGGCATCTGCGCCTCCCCGTCTCCCGTCCTCGCCTGAAGCTATGGCTTCCTCATCGCGAGCTCTTGGGCTGAGCAAGCTCGCGACCCGCCAGTCCGGCATCGCCCCTCGCCTGCTGCAGCACCAGCAGCAGTCTGTAGTAGTCGCATCTCGCCTCCTGAAACCTACAGCTCGACCTCTTACTACCACCACCACCACCACCTCCTCCTCTGCTGCCTATAGATCAACAGCCCTCAATGGCAGGATACGTCCTGTCGTCCTCCGCTCCCAACAACGCCAGTACTCCGATGCACCTCCTCCCCCGCCCAAGAAGAGGCCTGGGAAGCTGAGGAGGACGCTCAGGTGGACATGGCGCCTTGTGTACCTGTCCGTCCTGGGCACCTTTGCCTATGTCGGCTATGAGGTCTGGGAGAACAGAAACCCAGATGCCCAGGTCAACCCAGACCCCTCCAAGAAGACCCTCGTGGTCCTTGGTAAGCTCCTTCTTTCTCTGCTCTGCGCCATGCCTCATTGAGAGGTCCGTCTCTAATAATCCTCTCTCTCTTTGCGCTTTTGTGTAGGTACCGGCTGGGGCTCCGTCGCCCTCCTCAAGAAGCTCGATACCGAGAACTACAACGTCGTCGTCATCTCGCCCCGCAACTACTTCCTCTTCACGCCCCTCCTGCCCTCGTGCACCACCGGAACCATCGAGCACCGCTCCATCATGGAGCCCGTCCGCACGATCCTCCAACAAAAGAAGGCCGCCGTCAAGTACTACGAGGCCGAGGCCACCTCGATTGATTCCGAGCGCAAGGTGGTGCGCATCAAGGACGAGTCCGAGATCAAGGGCAGTGTGTCCGAGACCGAGGTCCCCTATGACATGCTGGTGATTGGTGTGGGCGCCGAGAACGCCACCTTTGGTATCCCGGGCGTCCGTGAGAACGGCTGCTTCCTGAAGGAGATTGGTGATGCCCAGCGCATCCGCAAGAAGATCATGGACTGCGTCGAGACAGCCGCCTTCAAGGACCAGGACCCGGAGGAGATCAACAGGTTGCTGCACATGGTCGTCGTCGGTGGCGGCCCCACGGGTGTTGAGTTTGCTGGTGAGCTGCAGGACTTCTTCGAGCAGGACATCAAGCGCCTGATCCCGGACATCAGCGACCGCTTCAAGGTGACCCTGGTTGAGGCCCTGCCCAACGTGCTGCCCTCCTTCTCCAAGCAGCTGATCGACTACACCGAGAGCACTTTCAAGGAAGAGAAGATTGACATCCTGACCAAGACCATGGTCAAGAAGGTCTCGGACAAGGCCATCGAGGCCGAGGCGGTCAGGCCCGACGGGAGCAAAGAGCGCGTCACCCTTCCCTACGGCCTCCTCGTCTGGGCCACCGGCAACGCAGTCCGCCCCATCGTGAAGGATCTGATGGGCCATATTCCCGCGCAAAAGGACTCGCGCCGCGGTCTCGCCGTCAACGAGTACCTAGTTGTGCAGGGCACCCGTGACATCTGGGCCGTGGGCGACTGCGCCGTTGCAGGGTATGCGCCTACCGCACAGGTGGCCTCGCAGGAGGGCAACTTCCTGGCCAAGTTGTTCAACAACATGGCCAAGACAGAGGCCCTCGAGCAGAACATCCGCGAGCTGTCGAGCACGCTCAACCTGAAACCCGGCAATGCCGCCGAGGTGGCCCGCCAGATCGAGGACTACGAGCGCCAGCTGCGCCGCGTCAAGGACATCAAGCCGTTCCACTACTCGCACCAGGGCAGCCTGGCGTACATTGGCAGCGAGAAGGCTGTCGCCGATGTTGCTTGGTTCAACGGCAACGTCGCCTCGGGTGGTACCTGGACCTATCTGTTCTGGAGAAGCGCCTACCTCTCCATGTGCTTCAGCAGTAAGTCTCTCACCCCTCCCTTGCCACTCTTTTGGTCAATCAACATTTGCTAACGCCAGTCTGAACAACAGCTCGAAACCGGCTCTTGGTGATGAACGACTGGGCCAAGTCCAAGCTCTTTGGACGTGATGTGTCCCGGGAGTAAAAGTCGGAAACCGACACAGTGGGGAAGAGAGAGAGAGAGAGAGAGAGAGAGAAAAGGCCAGGGATGGGGTCCGTTCCGAGGGGAGATAATATGTGTTTGATATCATCCCGTGTCTGGTTCTTTTCAGGCGTCACGCGGGAATAGGATGGGATAGGACAGGATAGACTTCTGGCACCGGGAGGGTTTTTTTATTTTTGTAATCTCTCGATCCGGCAAACACAGATCACACATACACGCACACAGCACAACACACACACTATAGACGTGGAGGATGCTGCTCATCCGGGAATTCAGCAGGGGGAGGGGCAGGCGGAGTTGATTGTCTCCGCTTGCGAGCGTGAGCACGTTGGATCGTTTGTGTTCAATATTTTGTACGTCAGCATGTATGTACGGAGCATATGACAAAATCTGTCTAGTTCTTGGTGAAGAAAGACCTGTGAGTCAAATATCTCGTATAAGATGCAAGATTACAAGGTAGGCTTGCTTGCCTTGTCACCATCACTACCTCGATGGATCCCAAAGCTGGTAGATCCACGTAGTACTGGAGACAAAAGTCATCATAACCCATTCTCTCACTCTTGGTTGCATACGTTTAACCTTGGCACTCTCGGATGTACTTACTATCCCTGACGATATAGACAGCAGCGATTTTCTTCTTCTTCTTTTTCTATAGTAGATAAGAGTAATCGCAGGTCGGACAGAAAGTGTCTTCATTGGGCGTCTCGGCATACACATCCAGCCCATACGTCGAGTTGAGCGTCACAGAGCCGACAACACCCGTGTCCTCGGTCCGGATCCACGTGTCGACGGCCAGATCCTGTACTGGCTGCAGCACCTGCGCCTCCGTCACAAGAATCTGCCGCGAGCCTCGGATCCAGTGGCCGTAGCCGCCGTAGCCGGTGTGCTGGCCGAAACAGAGGTTGAGGCCGTTGCCTGGGAGGTTTAGGCTTGGGGTGGTGCCGTCCCACTTGTAGCACCAGGTGTCGCCTTGAAGTTGGTGATGATGATGATGGTTTGTAGTCAGTCGAAAAGGAGGGGATTAAGAGAAAAAAAGAAGGGGGAAAGAGACAGAGAGAGAGAGAGAGAGAGAGGGTAACAGAGAAAGACTCACCATGATCATGACCCGAAAACACCCCCATCAACCCCTCCGTCTCAACCAAGGCCTCCATAAACGGCACATCCTGGCCCCCATACGCACACCCAGCCGTCCCATTCGCACACCACCCTTGGCCCTGCGCCGCAAGAGGAACATCATCATTCACCCCAGGCTGGTTCGCCGGGCGGACCCCGTCCTCCACCTGCAGAGCCTGCGCCGCCGCCACGGGGATGTGCACAAACGCCAGCGAGGGCAACACCCTGCCGCCCCAGGCCACGGACAGCGCGTCGCGCGTCGAGCGGAACCACGCCACGACGCCCTCGTCTACCCAGCACGGCTGGGGCATCGTGTTGCCCTCCGCGTCGAGCTGCTGGTAGTACTGGCCGCCGCGGCTGTCAAAGAACCACAGGATCAACTCGGGCGGGCAAGAGGAGCCCTCGCCGGCGCCTGTTGCCCCGGCCCCAGGATCGTCGGCACAGCTGGACCCGTACACGGGGAGGTAGTAATTCGTGATGCCTGCCTGCTGCTGCTGCTGCTGCTGGCTTTCTCCGGCAAATATGTTCCCCGTGCGCGAGTTCGGCCAGAGGGACTCGCGCTCCCAGAGAGCCTGGCGGGACAGGTTGAAGTCGCTGTCGTGGTTGCCGTAGGTTGAGGCCCAGGTCAGGCCGCGGGCGATGAGGGGCGCGACGATCTCGTCGACGTAGGAAGTGGCGTTCTCGAGGAAGGCGTTGTTTCCTGTGATTAAGTCGCCGTTGAGGACGACGAGGTCTGGGTCCTCGTTGTCGAGGATGGTGTTCATGACCCTGATGGAGTTGATGTCTTGTTGTGGCCCCCAGCTGTCCCAGGCATCTTGGTGTTTCTTCCATTAGCTTTTGTTCCTTTGTGATCAAGTTCTTCTTGTGATAGATTTATTGGGGGAGAGGATTGAATAAAACATAGTGGAAAAGATTCAAGGAAAGAGAGAGAAGAAATGACATGACTTACTCTCACCAAAGTGAAGATCTTCAAACACTGCAATTTGAAAGGTGCCATCATCACGAAACTTTAGAGGGCCAAATGCATCGTTGGTGTTGTCGACATAGCCCCTCCTTCCCAATGTCGCCTGTAAAGAGGGTACAACAAACGACAGCCAGAGGATGGAAAAGTTTCTGTAAGCAGGCAGGGCAGCCATCTTGTTGTGTGGTGAGTGGTACAGCTGTGCAGCTGAAGACATTTATGATGAAGAGGAAGCCCAGACAAAGGGATGGATGAATGCATTTTCACTTCAAAGAGGTCTACACAGTTTTATAGGCTTGTATCTTGAGATGTTGGAACATGAGATTGAGAGCCTCCCTGAGAAGGATCTGAGGGTAAAGTCTCATACCTACTCAAGCACATACACATGTGATCGGTGGCTGGGAATGTTGGGAATGTAAAATAAGAGGGGGGGGGGAGGCTTTTTGCTGCAATCCACCACGAAAAAGACCACATGTGCTTTGTCAAGGGAGACTTTACGGCTTGAAAAGAGAAAAACCGTTTGGATTAGGGGGGAAAAAAAGACCAGTGCCGCACAACGTGATAATCAAAATGTCACGACAATATATATGAGTGAGATAGAGAGACAGGTAAGAAATCCATAATGATCGCTTGCTTACCAGATGAGAGGGTATCTGTGTGCTTTGTGTGCCAAAAAAAAAAAACCACAAAAAAACAAAGACCAATACTGTAATGCAAAAACAAACAATTCAAAAACACTATCCAGAATACCGTCACCACATAAACTGTATGCTACCCGCACCTAATCATGAACAACCTCCATCTTCTCTATCTTCTTCATCGGCACTGGTCTGTTTAGATCAAGCAAGCAGCCATAGAAGGAGAAAAAACAACAACTATGCCTCTACCATCTTCATCCTTGTCAGCAGGATCTTGTCCTTCTCCACCCTGCAGCTTCCACAGTACTCGCTATGCCATTCCCTCAGTGACGCGATTCTCTTCTCATCGATGGGCCGCAAGACCTTCTGCGTATCAGCACCAGCACCAGCACCAGCACCAGCGCTTGCCGTGACGCTGCTGCTGCTGCTGCTGCTGGTGGTGCTATTGCTGTAGTCAGTCAGCATCATCTTGACCTGCTCACACCGCAGGTTCTCGTCCAGGAGCCAGTTCTCCCACTCGCTCTGTATCATCTCCTTCTCGATGCTGTTGACCACGCGCATGGCCACGAGAAGATCATGGCGGTACGAGCCTAGTCTCTGCCGCGTCCGTCGGAGCCGCCGTGCTGTGGCCTTGCTGTTGCCCGAGGAGAGAGTAGCACCGGCTTCTTCGTATGGTGAGTCCAGTGAGGTATTGTTCATGATGGAACGGAAGGTGTCGTAACTAAAGAAAGGAAGTCAGTGAACAAAACCTGCCTACAGGTATACATCCATGGGGGATTGGCTGCGTCTAACATACCATTCACTGGCCCCCTCTGGAGCGACGACAACGGGTGCCAGCACAGCCTCCTCCAGGTCCGCAATGTAGACAGCCTTGCTCATCATAGTATTGGGCCCCACGCCGATGCGAGACATGAACTTGGCCGCGTTCCTCTCCGTCCACCAGCTCGACCCTTCGCGGCCGGTGAAGACGGCATTGGTAAGCAGGCTCAGCGCCAGCGCAGCGAGGATCACCCTGTGCGTCGTGAAGACGCTGAAGACCTTCCTGAGCCCGGCAAAGGTCCACATCAGCAGGCTCGTCGCCACGCTCTCCAGGATACTCCGCAGCGTCTCCAACACCATCTCGGTTAGCGTGCGCGGTCGGATCATCTTCTGGCTCTTCTTGCCGGGCATCACGGCCGTGCCGTCCTCCTGTGTCTCGCCTGGCGTGAAGATGACCACCTGCGTCTGCTGGCCGATGTTGCCGTAGACCTGGATCGCCCGCTTGGTGCGGCTGTGCGGGCCCAGCTTGCGCACCTGGTCGGTCGCCACGTCGGCAAGCTCCTCGGCATCGCGCCGGGCGTCCTCCAGCGCCTGTCGCTGCACGAGCGCCTTGGACAAGGGTGGCTTCTTGGACCACTCCACCTTGGTGTACAGGGCAAGCTTGCACTTGGATTTTGCAATGTGGGTGATGACGACCTTGGTGATGATCTTGAACGAAGACGAGTGCGGGAGGTGCCAGGGCGTCTTGATGTAGGTGACGACGTAGGTGAAGTGGTCGCTGAAGACGTCGATGACCTGCTGGTCGACAACGTCCTTCTCCGCGTTCTTCTTTGCGTAGGCGACGATGCCAAACGTGCCCACCTTGAACTTGAACTCACGGCTCATCTTGCCCTGGTCCATCAGCTCCCATGGCCCCTGTGCGATCTCCTTGGCGCGCCGCTCAAAGTAGAGCTTGGGGAAGATGAAGGACTTGTCGCCAAAGAGAACATGGAAGCAGCCCTTGGAGCTGAGCTCGAAGTTGCGCTCTTCCACCGGCGCGCCCATGTCCTCTGGCTCGTACACGACCGGGTGTGCAGGGAGCTGAAATTTCGGCACCGGCTTGCGCACTGGGCGTGCTGTTCTATCCCTGGCGTTGTATACGTTCCTATACACTGGCCTACCGGTGGCAGTACCGTCGTCAATAGGTGTGTTCGAGGCTACTTCCTCCCAGCTCTCCGCGCTGGGGCTCTTCTTTTCGTACTGCTCGGTCTCTAGGTTCGTCAGCGCTGTGACGAGCTCCGAGGTGTTCATCGGCTCCTCGGACTGCAGGTCGTCGACGAGAAGATTGAGCCGCGAGTGCAGCAGATTCAGGTCGAGCAGGAAGGTCTTGATGATGATCCTGGTGAGGCCGGTATTGTTCATGTTCTGGCTGAGGTGCAGATAGACGTAGTCGCAGTCCTTGCCTGGCGCCGCAGTGACCTCCGAGATGATGTCCAGGCTGAGGGTATACGCGATCACGAGTCCCATCTGCTGGCCGTAGAAGTACATGTTGTCAGAGGTGACGTAGATGCGGCCGTTGCCCATCATGCCCTTGCTGGCTACAGAAGAGCCCTCGGCAGCCGTGCTCGTCCAGGCGGCGTTGAACACCATGACCAGCTTCTCCTCGAGCGGCACGTTGGGGAACAGCAGTCTAAACTGTGGATGGTGTGCCTTGAGCTCGCCTGGATACCTCGGCGGGAAGTTCTCGCCCGCTGCCATCTGAGGAGCTCGGACCTCTGGCACAACATTGGCACCACTGCTGAGAGTCTTGCGGTGCGCCATGGATGAGACGCTCTCGCCACCAGCAGGCACAATCTGTGTCTGCGCCGACACCAAAGGGTCATCGTCCAGCCTGAGGTACTTTGTGTCATCCTCCCTGGACGAGTACAGCGTGCTCCAGGGAATACTTCCCCAATAGTTTGCGACCACAGCTGTCGGCAGGGTGGGAGGGTTGTCCCCACCCACAGTCCTCCCTGCGCTCGCAGACACAGCAGCCCTGGTGAGGAAGGTCGACGTGGGCGCCTTTGCGAGTGTCGACGGCGCAAGGCTGCTGTGCTTCATGTCCTCGATGGGCTGGAGCCTGGGCGAAGAGCCAGGTCCCAGATTGGTGACGGAGGCGTTATAAGCAGCATAGCCTGGCAGGAGGTTGGAACTCGAGCTGATCAGGCCCGCGATGCCGGCGGAATCGCTGCCGCCTCCGAAGGCCTGTCTCCTATGAAGCTCGATCCTCTGCATGATGCGTGCGGCGTGTTCCCTGCCAGACTCGCCCTCTTCGCGAGGGAGATCTCGTGCGATATCCCGTGCAAGGCCCGTAACGGAGCGGCGGGGTGCGGCGCCGACACCGCCGACGTCGAAGCTGGCGCGTGTAGCGTCCACACCTGGCACAGGCAGCGTCCCGCTCCTGTCGAGGTGCAAGCCATCCTCAAGACCCTCGATGCTCTTTGCCGAGAACTCCGGGATGGTCGGCGGGGTGATGGCGAAGGCCGGGTCTATACCTCCTGTCGTCAGTCCCTTGGTATCGCGGTCTGCGCTGGCGTCAAATGCCTGCTTCTTGGCAACCTCGAAGACCTCGAGCCACTCCTGGAGCTCTGCCTGCGTCTCGGACTGCAGCATGATGTTCTGTGACTTGGTCTTGATCTCAAAGCAAAAGCGCCGCTCTTCGCTGACCGCAGGACGGGTGTTGCAGAGCAGCACGCCGATCTCGTCGCCCTGGAGCACGCCCTGAGGGCCCTGGACCAGCCATCCGAAGATGCCGTTACGGCAGTAATACCACCGCCTGATCCAGTTCGTCCTCGCAGGCTTCCCGCTGAGGGTCTTGAGGAACAGCCACCCTTGCTTCTCCGAGATGACGGCCTTGTCATCCTTGGGCTGTACGTTGACGGGACCCCTGGAGCCCAGGAAGGGAACTGTCGACGAGCTGTAGTCCTCGAGCTCCCTGGACGGCTTGAAGGTGGCCATGGCGTTCTCACCCACGTCGCGCCTCGCGGCCTGCAGCTCGCGCTTGAACACGGCCTCGCTGGCCTCCATCTCTCTGGACCAGCCCCTGATGCGGTCCATCTCGTCTGCAAACCTGTTGGACCCGAATGTCACGTCGCGCCACCGCCTCATCTCCTTCCAGACGTCGGACGCCACGCGCACGAGCAGCTTGTCGAGGGTGAAACGGAGCTGGGGAGCGAGCTGGCAGTAGTCCATCGAGGCCCTGAGGTAGGCCTTCCGAGTCTCGTACACGGCAAAGGCATCCTCGCGCAGGGATGAGGGCTCCTTGGTCTTGGTCTGAGCGACGTAGCGGCCCAGCGTGGTGTCAAAGGTTCGCTGGGCGGCGTCCAGGCTCTTGCGCGCCTCCTTGAATGTCCGCAGCTCGCCGCCCAGGAAGCCTCGGATGGGCTCGGCGGCGAGCCCGTCCATGCGTCGCATCACGCCGAGGATCTGACCCCACCAGTCCTTCTGTGCATCGCCCACGCGCTTGAGTGAGAGGAGGGCATAGTCTGGGTCGATGAGCCCGTCAAGGCCGACAGGGATGTTCTGCCGCAGGAATGCACTGATGGTCTCTTCGAGCGCGAGGATATCGTGTGACACTTTGGTCGAGGACCGCACGTAGCCCTCGAGCCATCGTTCGGCGTGCTCGATCTGGTCGGCGAAGTGGATGACGGCGCAGCGGAAGGTTGGAGAGTCGAGAGCAGCTTCATTCAGGCCGACGGGAATCGCTGGATTGTGGGAAGCAGGGGAAGAGGAGGGGGCGGCAGGAGGGGCAGGGGCAGGAGCTGTCGCTGCTGCCGGTCCGCCATGGTCGGCCATGGTTGTCGAGGCTGGATATCGTGGAGGGCTATCGAGGGCTCGAGAGTCGTGGATGGTTCATGGTAGGGGAGCAGACAAGGCTCAGGGGTAGAAAGAGGAGACGAGGTTGTCGTGATGACGTGCGTGCGCTGTGCGGCACAGGACAAGACAGGAGGAGCTCCAGAGACGGTCGGTCGTTGCTGCGGCAGCTCGGCTTGGAATTGGCACCAAGGCTGTCAACTCGACTTGGCGTAGAAGGGTTCTAGTTACGTAGGCAGTAATGGATTTCCCCTTCTTTTCTTTCTTTCCTTCGCAAGACTTGACGTCGGCGGTGACTGCACCAGAACAAGACGAAGGTTGCGGCTGTTCTGTTCTGAACCCTCTCATCTCGGCCGTGGAGAATAAGCAGTGGCCCTAGCGTTTCATCATCGCTGTTTGACAGGTCGGGGAGCAGTTACCGCCCCCACGTTTTTGTGTTTGTTCAGATCTAATCTTACCCAAGGCGGATTAAAGCTTCTAAATTGAGAAGACGTTTCTCTCTCATGTTTATTGTTTGGAAGGTTTCATTCTATATGGAGGTGGTGAGCATCTTGAGGAGAACGAGCTCATCTCTCTTCTTTCGTCAAGTCGAGCAGAATATCAAGCCTGTGTTTGTATTGTGTATCATGACGAGGCTATTTGGAAACTACACAAAGTCCACAACGATACTTGCAGCTGGGCTGCTCAGTTAAATGGGCTATACGAGGCTGTCACCTCGGCTATCACCTCGTCTGTTCAATCAAATTGCGTCTGCCTGGAACAGTCAGCCTTTTATGGACAATATGGTCAGTCATTCATCTCATGCAGGGACGGGACTCGTCCCAATGTTCAGGTCACAACTGGGTCTTTCTACAATTGCCGCAAATTACCATGCATAAAAGTGTATAACAGTTTCCAAGACATTTGCATAATAGAGCCCAACGCCGTAGAGATGGCTCGTGAAGCCGACCAACGTTTGACACCAGACTCGTGTATGAGCAGAGAGAGAGTGTGTGAGGAAAGAATGTCTGCTTCTCGCACCGTTGTCTTCCACGTTGGGCCTCGACACAAGACAGACAAGTTTCTGGAAGCCGCTGGACGCGGGAGGTAACCGATGAGCTGGCGCTACAAGATCTATGTGTTGTGCTGTGCTGTGCTGTGGAGCATCGACGTGGCCTGTGAGGATTGCCGACATCGTGAACACATTCATCGTGCCGGATACGAAGCACCGTATTCTCTTGTCCGTGCCACCGGGGTGCGCGCAGCAGCAGCGGGAGGAGGAGGAGGCTGCTATTGCCATTATGATCACCAGCTAGATGGCTCCCCAGGCAGAAAGGTCGAGAAGCGGTCTGCAGCTTCGACAACCAGTCAGCCGCCAAGTATGTTGTTGACCTGCTCAGCTTGGAAAATCGAAGTAAAACCTGGTAAAAATCCACAAGTTGTAGATCCAAGACACCTGAGAACCGGCTGGATGGGTCGGTGTACCCCCTGTACTCGGCGATGACGTCTCGTGGCAAGCCCTGTTCTCTCTCTTTAACCTTGGAAGGGGGGGGGGGTGGTTCTGTTGCATTATGGACACGTCAACTTTTTCGCCTCTCCTCTCACACAAAGGGAGAGCAAGAGAAGTGTTTCAATGCCTTCATCCAAAGCATTGTCAGACCACGCTCAGGCTCTACTCATGCGGCAATCATGACGCGGCAGCCGCCAGTCGTAAAGACATTTTGAGTTTCTGAAAATGGATATTGCTCGCTGACGATAGGAAGGCAAACAACGTTTCGTCGCATGAATCCGAAGCGACCCAGGAAAAAGGTTCGCCCCTGCAGGTGACGGAAAATATTGACCATATAGTGCTGCGATAGTACTGGTACACTGTGCCACTTTTGGCAGTAGACTGAGGGCGAGAGGCGGCGGGTGATCTACGCCGGTGGCCGTCTTCCTTTATGCATCCGCCTGCGAGCTTTCAGCTTGTCAAGGATCATGACTGACCAGCATGCCAGGCAGATCCCATCCGACAGCCAACAGCGGGCGGGCCAGCCATGACTTGGTTCCTGTCAACCGAGTGGCCCAGCAACAAAACTCGAAAATGCAGGTTCTCTTTCCCTATGCATCCCAAACGAGGCGGCGAAAGAGGGACCAACCAATTAAGCCAGGGATGAAAAGAAATAAGAAGAGAGAAAAAATTTAAAAATAAAAGACTTATCAGATGTGATTAAGTCCTCTTTGGAGATGCCGGCAGAATGGTGCCCTGCCTCTACCGGCTGCGCCACAAATAAACCACACCAAGCCGCCCTGCACTGAGGCGATCCTGCTGTGGGTTCTGCCTTCTGCCCCTGTCTGCACCCCGCAGTAGCAGTGTACGGACAGTAGAGCCGCCGATACACCCCGCCACGAGTGACCATGTACAGTGCACACTTTGCACAGCTACGACCCCTGGGCCGATCCTGGCGCGCCCCCAGGGAGGTGTGAGTCAAGAACTTTGTGGTGGTATGTACAGTACCACCAAGAATCATCCAAACTAGTAAGCATGTCATGGTGCGACAAAAGTGACCGTGAACACTGCAACGTCTCTGGTATATGCCCAGGTTATAAGGCGTCAGAGCGTCTTCTATAGGTGGTGTTGCTGCTGGTGATGCCGATGATGATGCTAAGCTCCACCACCCTCAGAAATCTTGTCGCACGGCCCTCGATACCACACCCATCCAGGTTGTCTAGCGGCTGTCTGTGTGTTTGAGCGTACAATAGACGGCGCGCTAAAGCTGTGGCCTCAGACGTACTGGGAAATTCCTGCAGCCGACGAGACGGGCCAGAGGGTGTTGTGGACGTTCTTTGGACGCGTAACCGGGTGCTCCGGCCCGCTGGTGGTGAAGGAGGGATTTCATGCTAGAGGAGCCCGAGTAGTTGACAGGCGCATGTGCAGTAAGTCGTAGTAAGGGGCCGCGGGATGTGGTGTACAACATCCGGATCTGCCTCTTGGGACTCGCAGGCTGAGGCATATAACCTGGACGCTGCCGGCCGTCGAAACGAAACACGTCTGTGTGGATCTTATTCCAGGGAAGGCCAGGACAGCCCGATCTGCGCGCTTGGTGGTGTGGCTCAGACCCCAGAGACCCAGAGCGAAGAGCGATGGTGGCCACAGAGTCGACGATGCATTGATCACTATGGGACCGTTAAGAAACAGTGGCCCCTCGTTCGAAGGGGTCTGCCTGCCCTTATGAGACGGCGGCCTCCTGTCTGTGTTCTTTTTGGTCCCGATAGACAACGAAGCGCACACGAGTGCACCCACGCGGAGGATCCACCGACGGCTTAGCTGCAGGTTACAGGTCGCAGGCTGCAGGCTGTAGGCAGAGGCAGTAAGCCGCTGGTCGTCCAACGTCACAAGTGACGAGAAAAAAGGCGGCTTGCAGGGACGATGTGTCAAGTGACCGGGCGCGCAATCATGTGTATACCTCGCACGGGGTGGGTTGGAGGAGGTGGTGGTGGTGCGGCAAGTGACGGCAGAAGCAGGCTGGCGGCTTGGGCGGCTGTTCAGCGGTTGTTGAGGAGAGGGAAACAAACTTTGTAGGGGGGGGCGGGTAGTGAAGGTGCTGTACTATGACACTTAGGCTCGCGGTGGGAACGTACTACTATGGTGCCATAGTATGTGCAACGTGCTATAGCTTATTACTGTACCACACCGTGGTCGTCACAGCACATTGTACATACTATTGCACTACCCATAGTGCTATGCAGTACTTGGTGCACTGTACATAGTAGTGTAAGGGGGGGGGCCAAAAATAGAATTGGCCAAGCCGAGGGGTAACTCGATTCAGTACCATAACTGCCACCCATAGTGCTGCCGCTATAGTACGATGTACTAGGCCTGGCGCTAAGCTCGCAAGCCCCTCCTCAGAGCTTGACCAGTCATTGCTCTTCTTCTCAACAGGGGGTGTCCTAGGCTATCTGCCGACGACTTCCGCCGTGGTGGTGGTCCCGGTTCCAACTTCCAACTTCCCAGCTTCACCTTCTCAACGGCCTGCCCACCACCCTTCTTGTGAATTTTGCCCCTTCGGCGGATGGCCATAGCCACAGCCACCAACATCCATGCCCATATTCTGGTGCAGACATGCCTTTCTCGACCTTCTGCATCCTGAATTCTGCATTCTGGAAGTCTTCTAGTCGTTTTTTGCCGTGGCTGAGCTTTGATCCATGGCTGCGCACCCTCCTTCCCCTCGAATGAAACAAGATGTCTCGTGACAGACCTTTCAAGCTGCCGTGGCTTGCTGCCCCAAGACCTGAAGTCGCAGCGCAACCTTGTACCTGGCCACCATACCACACGAGCGAGGACCCATCTACGATCGCGCATACGTGCCCATGCGTCTCTTGATCCCTCCTGGATTCCTGTCCAGCCCACAGCGCAGTCGTCTTCTGAACTGCGGCTTTCTGCCACCTGGGCTGATCAAGCGACCCCGTCTGTACCTCCCCTGGTCCTTTTAGTCGCCCCATTTTGGGGCATTTCCCTCGTCATCCTGCAAGCACCATGGAGCATTCTGCCTCATCAGCTCTGCCTGCTGCTCGTCCTTCTGGTCACGATTGGCCCTTGGGCCGGGTTGACCAAGATCACAAGATGGATACAGCTCTGGCCGGAATCTCCAGACAGTGTCTGGTCCAGATTCGAGTACTTGTCCAGCACTCGGATGCATGCTGGGGCTGGAACGTCTCGGGGCTTGTCCTGAACAGGAAACCAGGGACCGATGTACTCTGATTACGACCTCGCCGAATGGGTTCGCCTAGGTCTTGTAACTAGTCGCCCCTCGAGATATCAGCCTCCTTCTGGTGCATGGGCCGTCAAGAGAGGTCTTGCCTACTATGGTACCAACGTGCCAACCTACCTCATCGTGCGATGCTCGTCCCCCTGGACCTCTGCTCCATCCTTTCTGCCCCCTTTGGAGCTGGTTTTATTCGAATTTACGACCAATCAGAATTCTCAGACGTCTCGTGGCTAAATTATTGCTGACCCTTTCTGTCTCGAGGCGTCTGACCAATCACAGTCCAAAGACGCACTTTTTCTCTTCCACACCTCAGCGCGCCCTTTGGCGCTAACATGGATCGTCCTCTCGTGAGAAGGCATCGACAGGCTCACGTCCATTTTCGACACGGGTCTCTTCATACCATCCCCGGACATCTTGGCTCCCCCATCTGTGAGACAGGCCCAACCGTCTTAGCTGTCCCGTTGCTGCTCAGGGGACTTTCTCCGACGCCCCTTTGGGGCCACCTCGGTGACCCAGCAGAGTGTTCCTCGCCGCCGCGGCCGCGATGACCTGATCCGATTTCATGGTACTAAGCTTTCGCAATCAGATCTCTTACCCCGGACTGCGCTATCCTGATCGCCAGGGGAGCGGCCTGGCTACCACGGCTACCAGACGATGAAGGACTGCTGTTCTGGGTCCTAATCGGGCCAATATTCTCCTCCTACAAGGGCCCTGGTTGAGGTGGTCCGGATTACGGGTCTGAATGTGATACGTCCTCACATCCCCCGATGGTCTGGCTGTCAAATGTCTTTGGCGGCCACTTCGGCCAGGCTTGTGTCTGTTTCAGGTTGGTTCTCCACGAGAAGGAGACTATGGATACGCCTCTAGGCTGCGGTTGAGGGCACAACTATGATGCCATCGGTGGTTCTTTTCCGCAGGTGGGATCTTAGCTGAGCAGGCCGAGATGAGCTCCATGGAGATGAGGGCTGGGTGTCCTGGTTCATCTGCCATGCCCAGAACGGTTCTCGGTATATGCGTCTGGGTAACTTCCAGACCAGAGCTCAAGGTGTAATCTCACGATGGTGGGACCTGCTCAGGCTGTCGGCTGCTGCCCGCGGGCCTTTTTCTCTCCTCTTGTGATGGCCCACACTAACCTGCATAAGCGCAGTTCACGCAGCTTCCCGTCGGATCATTTTGATGTCTCGTGCTCGAACTGACATTAGTGCAGGAATTGCGGAGGGTATAGGTTGTGGTCCAAATGGGTCTTCAGTGTGCCCATCAGGCCTGGAGACGGCCAACCCCCGTTCCGATGAATGCTTGAGAACGATTCATGTGGCAGACTGCCAGGGCTTGATGACATGAAATACTGTTCACGCTTTCTTTTCCAAGATCGAGAGGCACCGTGGCCTTTCAAAAGCATAGCCTTGACAGCGTACCGAGCCACGAACCATGCACATAGGAGTGACGGTTGTGCTGCAGAGCAGTGTTCCATGAAGCAGAGGCACTCACTCGCCTCACTCGACAAAAGAGTGACGTTTTGTCGATCTTAGGGAAGAGAGCAGGAGAATAACTCGAGGCACACGATAGCGTGCCATCTGTTAGTTCCGGGAAGGCCATCTGCCATGGTACCCCATGAACACGGAGACACGACCCTGATGTTGAAATGCTGGAAGACCAAATCGGGCCGTATAAGCAGCAGGGTTCAGGGTGGCACCAGAAGCGCTTCAGAAGCTTATGTCGTGGGCGCCCTCTGCCGGCACCCTTCCACTTTCACCTTGGTCACATCTCGGCCTTGTTGACGGGACGCTTGACCAGAGACAGCAATTTCGATTGAGAGACCTCTTACACATGCTACGTTGTAGTGCGTCTCCTCTTCATCGACACCGAGCTTGACATCTAAGGTAACAGGGCCTCCCTGTCCAACATGGATGTCTGTTACGGAAGAGATCTGTTTGGGCCCACCAACGCCACCTTGTCCTGCAACTCCCGCTGAGTTCTGTACCAAAGCCCAAGGCTGCTGGAGGTACCGGTACTCCGCCGAAGGGGGGCACTGCACCCGCTAACAACTTTCAGCTGCGCCTGGAGGGGCCCTGCCGCTCTTGCGTTTGCCTAGAGAACCCTTGACTTTTCGCTGCAGGTCTTGTCTCTGCACAGCCCACCATGTCGCGGTACTGTACGAAGTGCGGCCTGCCTCGGTGTCGTCGGTCGCCTAATCTAGCCCGGTTTCTTTCTCTCTCTCTCTCTCTCTCTCTCTCTCTCTCACTCACTCACACACGCGCGCACACACACACAACCTTTGGCCTCCCTCCCCCTGCTCCCCTATGGGACTTGGGCTTGGGCTAGGACTTCCCGTGGGTGCCGTCTTCTCTCGTCACTTTTCTTGTCTGCGCTGTGCCCACCCGGTACGAAACGGCATGTCACTACTATAGTACCATAGTACGCTTCCCTGCTCCCACGGAACGGGGCACAAACCACGCATTTTAGTTGGACATGCTCCGCAGCTGATCAGAGGAAAACCTGGACAGTAGGGGCAAGTGACAATCGACGGACTTGGCACCACTTTGCAGGTACTATGTTCTCTGGACGTCGGTCGGTGGGATAGGATAGCCTCCCTCTTTCAAGCCATGGCCTTCACCGTCACCGTTTCCCTCAGAGGTTGGAATAGCCAGCCCCGATGAACAAGTACACGGCCTGCAGCAGCACAACCGAGGGGGGGCATCCTTGTGCTCCGTAAGAGGTGCTCCATCGACGGGCAGGGCGACTTGCATGCCGGGCGATGGCGACGTAGCGTCACCCCATACTTCGTACTGGCACTGCATACCCTAACCATAATGCTTCTGGGCTCCACTTGGCTGCATACTGGCACGACTTGCTATGGATACGGTATTATTCGCCCATGTACTCAGGCCTCTCCAGCAGGCAGCGGGCGCAGTATAACACCCCACCCTCTTTCTTGACGCCCTCTGCGAATTTTTTCCTTCTTCCCACCCTCCTTCCCTCCCTCTCCCTCCCTCTTCACGAGTCTCTCGTCCGTCATTCTCTTTCTCTTATTTTACGGTTGCAGGCGTGCAAGCTAATTATTCCCCTGTCTCGGGACCACCCAGCTCCGTCATCTTTATTTCTTCTTATCCTGTTTCCCATCTCACCTTTTGAAGCTTTGAAAACCCCCCCTCCTCCCGTCCCTTCTATCTACCCTTACCCGCCCCGGTTTCTCTCACTCTTGTCTATTACCCCGCCACTCCTAGTCACTCTCCTTCACACAGCAAACATGCCTCCACAATTGTTACCCGCCTCGGCGGCAGCCTTCGCTCCCAGAGCATCCTCCGTCAACGTCGTGCTTGGATCCGGCAAGCCAGAGCAGTGGCTCACGCAGACACTCAAGAGAGTCAACCGAGTCAAGCGACCTTTGAATAGTGTTATGCAACACCAGAGATGCCTGACCGAACTCTTGTCCAACGAGAACGCCATCTGGACCCTGACATCCCTCATGCTGCCCAAGGCACCGCAGTCTGATCTTCGGGAAGACGACAACCCGCTCGTGGAGGCCATCTTCAACTACCAACTCCTCCACATCGAAGCGTACGTGGTTCACGTGGATATGGTCCTGCGCAACGAGGTCGGATTCAAGCTCAGCAAGGATACCATCGAGGCCCTGATCGAGCACCACAAGGATGTCCACTGTGTTGACGCCAAGGCAAATACCCATGACTGGACCGAGAAGGAGCAGCAAGCCAAGAAGCTGCACGAAGACTTTGTCCAGGCCGTCAACAAGTTCGTGTACCGCACACATGTCAGCGCACTGGAGGGCCTCGAGGAGGAAGGAGCTGGCGAGCTGCTGAACGGCAAGAGCGACGAGGTCAAGACACAACTGCTTGGCCTCATGAAGCCTCTGCTGCCCCCTCCCCCAAGGGCCGTCGAAGTGATCCGCCAGCAGCCTCCTCTGCTTCCATCGTCACCAGTCGGCGCAACCCTCTGGTCTCAGCCTACCACACCGTCGAGCGTGCCTGCCCCTGTTGAGGCCTGGAGGATTCTGCCTTCCAGCCCGAACGTCGTCTCGACCTCGGCCGAGACCATGCCCATCTGGGCCAATCTTGGCCTGAGCGAGGCTCAGGTGTCTCCTCCCACGCCAACATACAGCCAGCCTTTCTCCACCGCCGGCTTCTTCTACAGCTCGCCGGTCATGACGACCCCGATTCCGTCCATACCTCCTCTGCCCCTACCCAGCATGTTGACCCCGCAATGCGGTGTGTCCATGTATGGCGGGTTTGGATGGGACCACCGGTACCAGGAGTATACCCCTACCATGTGACAACCACCAAGCGCCACTGGAGACAGCTACCCTACGGCTACGTCTTCACAATAATATCTCCTTTATGTCACCACTCCTCGAGCTGTCATTCTCTGACGAGGAGGCCAAGAGACTAGAGAGACACCTCAAACATTTCCATGTCAGGGTACATCGGCATTTTTGCATACCAAGGCGCGGGTCTGCGGTACAAATTCATCTACGGGTTCACGGGTTTTCTCAGTCTACGAAGCGAGCGAGCGTCTGATTTCAACGGATTTTTCATTATTTATTTATTTATCCTCTCTTTTTTCCTCATTTATTTTTCTCGGGGGGCTCAGGATACTCCCATCAACAACAATGCTACCGCCAGTTCGGTCATAAGCTCTCAGGTTTGGGAGGCCGGGAACCACAGGCCCAGCCACGAGTCGCAACCGTGGCAGCAGAGAACGTCTCCCAGGAGAGCGCCTTTGATTTTGCGGTGCCGTCATTGTTTGGGCTGTTGGATCTCGACATTCTGTTCACTACTGGAGCAGCCTCTTCTATTTCACCCTCATTCAGGCTGGATCCAGTTCGGGCGGTTTTTTTTGGTTTGTGTTTTTTTGTTATTGCATTTTGGGTTGCGGCAGAAACTATCGGAAATATGGGTGGCTATCTTTGATTTTTCAATTTCCTTTACGTCTTACATCAAGAGGAACACGCAGCAATGCACCAAGGCTCGGCATCGAGAAGAATTGGGGTTTCAGTTTTCCACTATCTCTTCTCTGTTCGACTTCACTTCTCTTTGGCGCTATGAAGTGGCTTTCTAGATGATACCCCATATGCGACGTGGTGGCCTGTCATCACTTGCACTCGCTTCGAGGTGGACACTCCACTACCCTGGACTTGGTTTTTTCTTTTTTTCTTTCGATTTTTTCTCGCGGATGATTCAACGACCTTGACGATGGGATATTTTCTACTGCATAATGAGAGCTCTGGGCGACGACTCTTTCCCCGAACGACGATGATCCTCTCAACTAGATGTTGAGACTCGATACGACTCTTCGACACGAAACAGCCGGGTTGGAGTTTCTTATGTGGGCGGGATATATTCGACTGCGGCACCTCGAAGCGGAACTGGATTTTTCGCAAGATTTGATCGCACATCAAGGTTGAGGACGAAATCATACCGAGCCAACGACGGACACCAGCATGTGAAACGTGCGGGACCAGAGGCAAGACACTGGTTGTCAACAGCGGAAGAAACCAAGATCTGCTCTCCATTCGCCCGGAGGCAGGACAGGGCTTGAAGCGGGAGGTGGATCAATACAAGAGCTGGGCATCAACTGAAGGGTTTTTTTTCTGCGGAGGCTTGCAGGACAGTCTCCGACCCGAAGGATGCAGGGCCCTTCTCGCCAACGCCGAGTACGCACTACCCAGGATGAAGGATTCATGGCAGCTCCATGGGCATCTGCGAAGGGTGAGCGGGCTGGGTATGGTTTGACGGCAGAGGACGGTCCAAAGACCAGATACTCTAAATTCTGCTAGCTCGGAAGGAGATCTGGCTTTGGTCCGCTCTGGGCGGTCAACACCGTTCGCAGGCAGACGCTTACTCGAGACAGTCGATGACCGGGCGAGGGGCATCTTTTGCCCAACACGTGGATGTTGGACTGGGTATGGGTTGGAAAGGCGGGAAACAAAAATTGCAGGTCATCTCACTGCCTGTTACTTCTGGGGCCCACCTTTCTCCACGCAGGAGGAGTCCTCGGCATGAGTTGAGTGTTAAAGTCCTCCTCATTGCCGGAGCCTCCCTCAGCCGGCGAGGTGGGCTTCCACAAGAAAACAAAGCTCACGGGTGCGGGTGTTGCATTGGGGAGAGGAACAGGTTTTCCCTCCCACCCCTGTAACTAATGGGCGTACCCGTGCAGCATGAGATGCAGGACTACTTCTATATTTGTCTGGCGGTTCAGCCCTGGTGGCTGACGCCTTACATTTCTAGTACTTTTTCTTTCTTCACTGGAGGCTGCCCTGTTCACTCAGGTGGTGGCTCTCAAAGCTCCTTTGTCAGCTTGTCTACTTATCTAGTCTTAAAAAAAAGAAAAACAATTGAGCAAACAAATAAAAACAAAAAAACATTATGAAAAAAAAAGGAAAAAGAAGTCAGCCTGCATGCATGCCTATTTGTGAAACTGAACAACAATACTTTGTGCCAAATCAGTTCACCGGTCCTGTGTTTTTGCGCTGATCTTTGTGTGTTTGTATGAGGACTTTGGTCCGCGTGACTGGTGATGACAGCCATGCATTGTCACCACCACTACCACCCACCCTCACTTCTACCACGAATACCCATAGTACTACTACTATAGGTAGGTTGAGCGACTATAGTGCCCTTACGTAGGAACGCTGACTTGACCGCCACGCGTGGGCTAAAAGGCCGCGCACGCCTCTTGTTACACTGAGAAGGGAGGGGGGGGGGAGGGGTTGGAAGGCTGGATGCCCAGACGGGGTGGATCGTTCGTTACATAGCATGGCCAGTGCCGATGTCCGACCGAAGAAGACAGAGGTGGGATGGATGGATGGATGGGCTTTGAGTTCTGAGGACATGAATTGCGCCGAGAGAAACGAGGCTGGGGCCTTGACCTTTGTATCGAGACTGATAGTATTTACAATTCCCTTTTTCTTTCTTCTTTTCCCTTCTCTTGATCAGGCATTCAGGCATTGTAGTGCATAGGAGAAGCAGTAGCAACACTCCGGCGGTGTTCCAGTGTCTGAATCCCTTGTCCTCCGGGCTCCTCGTTTCCTGGAGTTGTCAGGCAGGGGTGCAGGGTGTTCCCTCGGGAGTTCTCGACGTTGGGAAAAATCCCGGTCCACCCTCTTTTCTCAGCCATCCTGAGGGGGTTTGGATTGGGACGGGTGGGGGTTTGGCTTTTTTTTCTTCTTTCTTTCTTAACTGTCACATGCTCGGTTTCCTAAAAAGGATGTATTTTGTTCGTAGCTGTAAAGCACGAAGGGCGCGCAACAAAAGCCAGAAAACAATAAATTAATAGAGAACGAATAGGGTATCAAGATTCCTGGAGCAGTGGTATGTCCGTATAATGGGCCCCCTCAAAACCTTCTAAAAGAGGCGACCGAGTCGCTGCCGTCGCATCCAGAGGAGGAAACGTGCTGACCACGACAAATGACATTGTTTGTTCGCCGACCGACCGCTGTTGGATCAACCAGCTGAACTTTGTTCTTTCTCCCTTGTTTTTTTTTTTTTTTTTTGTTTTTTTTTTTGTGGAACTTCTAGAAGCCCGCTCGAAATTCTTGGAGGGCGCATTCCTTGTGCAACTCGAACATGTCCGCTGCTGAAACAGGGGGTTTGGGCCGTTGCGAATCCTCCTGCTCGTGGTCATCACCCGCAGATGATGCTGTGCCACTATATGCGATACTGAAAAGGGCAGTCGAGGCCGTTGGGGGCCAGAGGAGGGGGAGAGGGAAAAAGGCCGGGGAGGGAGATGTACAGTACTATGATAGAAGGGCAGATCTGGTTGGGGAGGGGGGGAAAAGTGCTCTCGGATCTCGACCAGTCGGGTGCGGTTTGGCACCCCTCTTCCTCCTCCCAGAAGCGGTTCTGATGGTCGACCCACCACCACCGCTACTACAAAGTACGCCTCGGGAGTCTTTCGGTCTGGGGTTTCGCTCCGGCCATCTCTGGTCAGGTGACAATTCTTTCTTTGCTGTGGGGGGGGGGGGGGGTTTGGGACTTGGTATGACATTGGAACATGGGTTTATAAAGTCTAATCCTGATGCTCGTCGCGATAGTCCGTTGATGCTGACTGCAGAGCACTTAGCCCGTCAGCTGCTCCGTAGCGGCGGGTACAAAGTGTGTTGCCGCCCATGTTTTGTCCGTAAGCCTGCATGCTGCAAGGCATCAGACGAGTTCCAAGCCTGCAGATCAGCGTAGTGAACAGCCTTAGCTTGTCGGGCCTGCAGGTTGCAGAGTGGGAATGCGACGGAGAACGACGAGAAGTTGGGTACAGTCAGAGACGAGGGACAAGGACTGAACTCTGATAGCTACCATAGTACAGCAGCATTGCAGACACACAGACAAGAGGGGCGCCGAACACAGCCCCCCCACCCCACCCCGCGGCGAACGCCGGCCGCGCCGGAGGCCCTGAGCCGCCCCCATTCCCATTCTGTCGGGTCGTAGAGGGACAGGCTCCCGTTGCGAACTTCCTCTTTTGACACACACCTAGAGAGAAGAAGTGAGTTATGATGCCCGGTAGCTACAAGTCGCAGCCTGGCAGCTGCGTGTCAGATACAAGACCGGGGGCGGCTTAGCTGACCAGATGAAGCCTATGGTCCTGTGGGAACAGATGGCGTATTCTTCCTGTGAGAAAGATGATGGCTTGTTGGTCTCCTGGCAGCCAGTATAGTCTCGCGTGACGGAGCTCAGCAAGAGGTATTTTGAGACTCAAAGGGATACGAAAATGAGGATCAAACCGCTCTCTATCTATAACTCATTGCCTGTAGAAGCTGTCACAACCCTAAGCCTCCACCAAACACAGCTGGCATGAGTTTTCCTCCCCTTGGTACCTCCTGATCCAAGCAAATGAAGCTTGTCATTGCCGATGGTATTATGTCTGGGCGAGAAGTCGTGCCAGCGCTGGTCTGTTCTGGCATTTGGCCAGGCCATCAATCTGCAGAAGCAATCGATGCTTTGGCCCTACTGAAACTGAATTCCTTCACCCAAGTCTTTCTTCAGATCTGACGAGCCTCCTCGACCCGCCCAATGCTTCAAGGAGCCGCCCCGCTGCATCCATAATCCATTATCTGTTGTCCGGGGCGGTTTTATGCCAAGCTTCGAGTGATAAATCAGAGTCTCCCCTTCCCTCTTTGACTATATGATCGAAACAGAAGGTTGTGGGGGAAGGCGCAGGGTAGACCGATGAACGGGACTTCCCACTGACGACGTTTTGTTTCCTGAGAACGAGGAACAAGATTGACCAGGACAGGGGTTGCAATCAAGAACGCGGGATGCTTGGGTGACGTCAGTCCATCTTGTCTCGTCGTCTGCTCTCTCTGCTGTACTCTTTTTAGATTGTCCATGTTCGCGACAGTGACGCGGATTTGTTTCCTGAAGACCAGGCTTTACTGCTACTGCTACCGCTACTGCTGCTACACACTATCATGTTGAAACATTAATTATTGATCCTTTCTTAATGGTAGCCAGTGCTCCATAATCACCGTCGGAACTCCTTCAATCTTGAGTCTTTCGAATTTAGCCACTTTTGCTTTCAAAATCGATCTGTGAAATAGTAGCCGTTATTCAGTCTCGTCGCTTATACAAATTGGGGGAAAAACAAGACAACTGCAACCAGGCAGTTTTCAAGAGTCCTACCAAGCCCATCAGTATCGACGATGGCCCATCATGAGCCATTGAAGGCACTCGGCCCAATCGACTGGTCCGACGTGTCGGACGACAACCTCAAGCAATTCCTGACCTCGACCCTCGTCCACGCCCAGACCGTCGTTGACAGCATACCCACCCCACCTGCACAGCTGATCTCCTCTTCACCTGGCCGGGCACGGAGCCATACCGACAGCTCCGTCGTACGCCCGCTCGATGACTCCCCTCCTCCATACAACGGCGGCAGGGACCACGCAAACACGACGGCGAACGAAAATGAGGCTGCTGCCGCCGCCGCAGCTCACTCCGCGGCACAGCTGCAGAAAGACTGGAAGGAGGTCAAGGTTCCGCCCAAGGACAACCCCATGGGCGCTAGCGTGTACAAGTTGGCAGCCAAGGACGGGCGCGGCGCCTGGTTCGCGCGGAGGAGCACCCACGCCGGGATCCCGTTCGACAAGTTCAAGCTAGGCTTGGAACGCGAGTTTGGCGAGACGCTGAAGGCCTTCAACGGGCCTGGCACGGGCAATGTCCGGGGCATTGGCGCCGAGAGGCGCGCGGAGCAGCGTGTGTGCGATGGGTTGGGCACGGCAGAGGTGTGGCTGCTCAGTGCACAGTTCCCTGGTCCGACGACGCCGAGGGATTTCGTGACACTGCTCTTGACCGGGTCCGGCAAGGAGGAGAAGGAGAAGGACAGCAAGAAAAAGGACAAGAAGGAGAGGGAACCAAGACAGTTCATGATCATATCCAAGCCATGTGGACACCCCGAGTGTGCGCCCCGGTCCGGCTACATACGAGGCTCCTACGAGAGCGTGGAGGTCATCAGGGAGGTGCCCGTGGATGCACCCCCACGAAGGACTAGGTCGTCATTGGACCTGAGGCGGGAGGATGTGCAGGTCCCAACCTTGCAGCTTCGTGGTGATCATCTCGGCAGGGACGCCGTGTTACGCTCGGCAGCACGAAGAGAGGGACAGGAGCCGATTGGGGACAGGAATCTCACGCGCTCTATGTCTGAGCTTCCGTCTCCCTCGGCGAGAGATGATGAAGGCTTGGCTCCCTTCGAAACAGGGACAGACATGGCGGTGGAATGGATCATGGTGACGCGGTCGGACCCTGGCGGAAGTGTACCGCGGTTTATGGTCGAGAAAGGCACGCCTGGCGGCATCATAAATGATGCCGGGCGCTTTATCAAGTGGCTGGAGACAAAGAGCGAGGATGACCTCGAGAACCCCGGAGACGACAGTAAACCTGAGGAGCAAGGTGTGAAGGACAAGGCATCTGTCCCTGCTGCTGCTCCAGCAAGACAACCGGCCGTGGCAGAGCAAAGAGACACCAACCACCATGCAGAGCCAGACCAAGAGCCTCCGAGCGGTCTTTATACCATGATTAGTGGAGCTTTCGGTGTGGCCTCATCCGCTGTCGCGTCCCGACTCTCAACCTTCGCATCCGCCTCCGGGCAGCCCGATTTAGACCTCGACGATACCACTGACGACTCCGACTCCGATGAATCGGACCGCAGCTACGCGTCGGCCCCAGAACCCGACCCGGCCGTTGCCCCCGCCGCCCTCGATGGTGACCTCGCCTCTCTTATGTCTGGCATGAGCAATGAGTCCGGCACCAAGGCCCCTGCGACGCAGCACGAGAAGCAGCTCAAGAAGCTGCAGGAGCGCTACCGCAAGCTGGAAGACAAACGGGAAAGGCAGCAGGAGCGCAGCCTGCAGGGCAAGTCAGCCCAGGGCGACGACGCGATTGCGAAGCTGAAAGAGAAGCACGAGAAGGAGATTGCGCGGCAGCAGGAGAACTACCGCAAGGAGATGAAGAAATTGGAGGAGAAACGTCTTAAAGACGAGAAGAAGGCTGAGGAGAGGCGCAAGAAGGAGGCCGAGAAGGAGGCGCGGAACGACCTGGCCCTCCAGCTGGACAGGACGAGGATCGAGAGGGATATGGCCCTCAAGCAGGTCGATATCCTCAAGGACCAGGTCGGTCGGCTACAGGCAGAGAACACAAAGCTGGCCGCCAGCCTGGGCAAGCTGGAAGCCCTGGGCAGGGCGGCCGATGACGCATCTGCGAGTGGGAACGGAAGCGTGAAAGAGGACGCCGAGAAGGCCTCGCAACGTTCCTCCAAGTCCAAGTGATAAGTGGGAAAACACGTGTCAGCTATCTTTTTTCCTCTTTTCTTCTTATCTTCTTTGGTTCGCATTGCAACATAGCTTGAGTGAGCATGCATATACATAAGAAAGCGTAGATAGCAGTAACGCATGCATGGTTGGCATGGAGTTTGGATCGGTTGGATCAGAGTCTGAAAACCATAGTTTTATCTTTCAATATAAGTCTTCTATCGTTGCACGCCGTGCTGACAGCCTCGATTCAAGTCTGTCGACCCTCTAGAGCAAAAAAGAAAGATGAGCCAGAAACAGAGTAGAGGAAAAGGAGGTCTTGAGGAGGACAAAAGACAAAAGAGTTCAGCTGCAGGAGTCAACCTGCAGCTTACATCTCTACCACTCCAGAAGCCAGTGTACTATTTCTCCGTTTGTGTGAAGTGCTTTGTTTTTTTTAACGAGAAAATTCCACGGATCCAACCGGATCGAACAGCGGACCATTCGATAGCATCAACCCTTTCCAAGCCAAACTCCACACAATAGACCATTAGGCCAAGGTGCCAGTTTGGGTACCGAGGTTGATGTGGTGATAGCGATTGTGCGCGAATGATCTATATAGACAAGATGGAAACACACAGAGATGGGATGAACTTTGGGGGGGGGGCACCCCTACTGGCTGGCTGGCTGGCTAAGCAGCCGCCTTCTATAGCATGGACAGCAACAGTCCATGGAGCCTTGAGTTTTGCCCTGCTTCTCGAATCTGCACCAGCATGGCCGCCATGGCCTCACCCTCTGCACCCAGCAGGGCGGAGAGGGTTTTCCCGCACAACAACACACGGTGGCACAACGAAAAAGCCCTGGGATTGGAAGCCCATCCCAGCGGGCCGTCGTCTTCTTTCGTGACCTGCTCTGCCAGTACCCTCAGAGCCCTCAAGGTCCACTCTTTTGCTGCAGCCAGGGAGCTGTCCATCAACAGCACCTTGCGACTGCCACAACCACTATCCTCGTCCCCCTCGACCTCATCATATTCCAGCTCCCGCTGTCTGAACAAGGCAGCCCATCTCTCCGTCTCTCTGACCTCGTCGATGAACAGATTCTGGTCCTCGATCGCAAACAGGCTCTCGTCAACCTCGAGTGCCTCGGCGAATTGCTGCTCTGGTGTCGCCCAGGCAGACAGATCCTGCACGCCAATGTCGATAGCAATCAACGGATCGCCGACGAGGCGACATGCGATATACGCCTTGAGCTCGTTGGTCTGGCCAAAGGACTTGTGCATCCATGCCAGCAGGGCGTCCGCAGCGTCCACGGCCACAAGCGGCCGTGCTTTCTTCACAACTCCCTCTTCCCCTGCCATGACGGACGCGGTAGCGATCGCGCCCATCTCACGAATTTCTTCGTCATCATCGACGAGCGTGGTGTACAGTGCGAGGAGGAAGGGGATATACGCCGCGTCGCTGCCGACAGCTGAGCCGAGTGCACACGAGAACGACTTGACGGCTCGTGCGGCTGCCATGCGCATGTCGAAAGTGTTGCTGTCGTGCAGTGCGTCCGCCATAGCCTTACCCCAGGCTCGTAGTCTTTGCTCGAACGTAAAGAATGACATCTGGCCGTGGTGCTTCCGCATGTGGACGGCAATGATAGAGCCGGAGACGAGAAGGATAGCGTTTGCGAGGGTTGGGCTGATACTGTCCGTCAGGAACTCCTGGAGGGAGTCTAAGTCTTCCGCACTTGGGAGGTTTTGAAGGTTTCCCTCCAAAAGGCACTCGTCCATCAGCTCAGCAAGGTTTGTCTGCGCGACTGCGCGAGCCTCGGGCGCTCTTGTGTGTTGGCAGGTTTCGAGGTAGAGACCACAGAGTTCCCGGCTATGAGTAGAGCCCCAGATACCCGGTATAGCTTCAAGTAAGGCACAAGCTGTGTCTACATCATCATGCAGGACATCGAATATGTACGCCTCCAATGAGCCGAGATCTCTGGACCTGGCTGACTGGTACAGCACCGTCATGCCCACGCGATTATCCAGCAAAGCCGCAGACTTATAGAGATTACGCTTTTGGCGGATATGAGCTTCGTCCAACAGATGTGATAGCTCTGTCGCAAAGTTCTTGGCTTCAGTCGCCTGCCACAGCTTATTCAGTGCCTCAGTGTAGGCTGCAGCCGTCTCGGAACTCTGCAGAGCAGGCCCCTCGAAGGCTTTCAGAACAATTTCAAGCTGGTCCAACCCATCTGTGCATCTCATTAGTACATGGTGATGAAATCTAGGATGGTTGGTAAAGAAGAAGCCTTACCAAGAGCCGCTTCTTCCTTGACTTCAAGGAGTCTCCTGTCTAGGAGGACCTTGACAGTAAGAAGCGTTCCATGCAATTGATTCGCCGAGCCACGCGCCTGCTCGAAGAGCTCACTGATCCGGGCCACCCAATCCTCATTCATGAGGAACGAACAAAGCGTCCGCGCAGCAATCTCACGGACGTGCCACTGTCGGCTACCCAGGTAATATGTGATGTATCTGTACAGCTCTTCGCGGTGAGACTCTGGCGGACCAGCTCGCCGTATGATTTCCAGAGCAGGAAATACGCTCTCTGCCGCTGAGCTCTGTGTCAGGGTACTTGGCTCCATTGCTCGTTCACCCGATTGCAACAGGTTCAAGAGGATAGGCGGCAGAGATAAGTACTTGGTGTACGACAACCTCAGCGTCTTCCCGTCCCAGCCTGTCTCCATTGCCGACTTGCTCTCGGTGGTGCCAAATAGTGTATCGATCAAGGACCGGAGCAGCAGGAGTGCACAGTTGCGAATGGCCCAGACCTCACTTTTGAGGCTGTTGGTGGCGAGTTGCAGGCATTGTGGGAGGTAGACCTCTGCGTTCTTGCTGAGGAGCGAGCTCTTGAACACTTCTTTCAAGCAGTTGAAGGCATGGACTTGCGGCAGGTTCGAGCCGTCCGTTTCCGAGACTGATGCTGGTATTGCTGAGATCTCCTGCAGCTTGTTCATGACCTTCTGGAATGATGGAGTGTCGGAGTTAGACGCCAAAATCCCTGTTATCAAGGCTGGTATGCCAGCTGACCGGCGAGTCGTCGATCTCTGTGTATAAATACTCGACAGTGTCCCTTCGTACCAGCTTTCCAACAATGGTCGCACCTCCCCTGGAATTGCGACAGCAGGGTGCCCAGCGTGCTGGCAACAGCAAGTAAATGTGAGGGAGACTGAAGTGAAGGCGCCACGATGCCGCAATGTCGACAGTTGGGTGAAAGCCAGATCGCCAGCTGCTCGGAAGTTATCAGCAGAGGGCAAGAGGTGACCGATCCCAGGAGCGAACCTCAGGTTTCCCACGATAGTCCGCGTGAGGTTGCTGGACTCGTGAGCAGCGCGAAAACTGTAGCTGAGCAGCCCTTTTGTGTCTAAACCTTCGATCTCCTCCAGTTCTTCAGGAAGATGCCCCTCAGGCGAGTCGTCACATACAACGTAACTGACCACTTCCCATATCCGCCTACAGAGGTCAATGATCCGACCTTGAGACACGTCGAGAAGCTGCAATTCCTTGGCACTGTAGCGACTCTGCGAAAAAACTTCCCACATATACCGAATAGCTGCAAATGTTCCGTGGACGGGCTCTGACATGACTGCATAGCCGAGGTCATTTTCTGCGGTCCATATTCTTCGTTCTAACTCATCTAGGGTCCGCGAGAGCAGTGCAAGCCTTTGATCAAAATGGTGTTGCCACGCACAGAGGAGACCGAGGGAGCGAGCAGTTCCATCTGAGTGGTCCGCACGGCTAGTCCGAGATGAAAGACTGGCTGCTTTTGTACAAAACTCCGCTAGTATGTCCAATGGTGTTATTGGAGACTGTGTCGCCGCGTAGGTTGACTTGGTCCGTATGATCTCAGGTGGGAACAACATGAGCAGGCTGGATGCTGTCTCTCTGACGTCGTCGAACGGGTCCAACACAAGGTCGAGAATCGTGCGCAGCCACTGCGGATCTTGGTAGATACATTCGTCCGCGGAGCTCCGGGTCACTTTGCCTGACCTCACAACGTTCACGAGTGACTTGAGGGCAGTGATGTGGCGTTGATATGATGCTGTGGGTACAAGCTCCTGGCGCAGGAAATCCAAGTACCAATCGAAAAAAGCCTCGTGAGCCCGGAGAGACTCCCGAAGCCAGAGTTCTCCAGCATTTGCAATCTGCTTGGCCCCCTTGCTGATGTGAGTGTTCACCGGTGTGCCATTGGCATCCTCCTTGGAAGTCTTCATGGCGAGCCTGCCAATGTCTCTCTGCAAGGTAGAAATGGCTCCTTTTATCCTTTTCACCATATTCTTGGTGTGAGCTAATATCTCATTGCGAAATTTGGCGTCAGGGTCAGAGTGAAACGACCTCAGGTGCCGCCGTAAAAGCTCAAATGCCATGGCAGAATAAGGCTTCGTGGTTGACGAAGAGGTGACCAGTAGAGACATCGCAAAGGATCGGACATCGTGAGATGTGTGGACGAGAAAGTGTTCAAGGATATCTCGATCGAGCAGGATAACATTGTCTCCCGGTTTTGCACCTTCGGGATCTGAGAGTTTGTGAGCTGCCAGCCTGACGTGCAGTGAATGTAAATAGTAGACTTACTAGGATCATCAACAATCGACGACTTCTTCCCGACTTCTAGAGCGGCAAGTTGGATCAAAGCAGCTATGTCGGTGTCGAGATCGCTGGTCTTGTCTACTGAGCGGCACTGCAGCTCCTCCAACAGCGCAGAAGAAAGGCGACGGTCGGACTTGAATAGAGGCGCCAGCACATAGTTTTTGACGCTTTCAAGGATGTCTGGGTTGGCACACAGGGCTGTCTCTAGCCAGTCCCGCAGGACTTGGACCTCAAAACCAGCGCTGCTCCATGATCGCGGGCCCGCAGCAGATGACTCTGAGTTGAGGCTGCTGAAGATGGTGACAAGGAATTTGCCGGCCACTGGACATATATAGTGAAGCTCCATCCAACGAAACACACTGGCAACGAAGGCCCGCCAGGACGACACCGCTGGCTGGCTCACCAGTTCCGGAAACATGCTCTGGTACTGTCGTAATACATCATCCAGACTGAAGACCGACTTCGCCAGGAACTGAATCAAAGAGCTCATACACGACTTGACAACAGGCCGTGATGACTTTTTGGCAATAAAAGCCATCAGTTCCGAGAGAAACCCCGCCCTCAAGGATTCTCGGATTTGCGCATTGGGATTTTGCAAAATCAAGGTCGAGACGAGATCGAGCACAAGTCTCATGGACCTGTGCTGATCTTTTTCGTTCCACTCGAGGTAATAGTTGAACAGTTCTGTCGCCGTCCGCTCTTGAAACGCCCACAGACGCAAAGATTCGTGCTTGGACTTGAGGCAGAGCTGGACGAAGCCGCAGAGCTTCACACAAGCATCCTTTGTAGAGTTCCGGGGCTTCGAGGCAACATTTAAGATCTTTTCAAATAATGCCTGGGCACATCTATGAGGGCGTCAGCACAGCTCAACTATGGGAGGCCGTCACGCACCCACCATGCAGCCCACCTACCCGTCGAACCGCCCACACACGAGGAACTAGGTCCTAGATCTCGGGACTGTTGAGGCCCAACACATCCAGAAACGAGTCTCACATCACCACTCAAAATGGCAGGACGTACAGCTGCATCGGACTAATATGATATTCGGTATGTGCGTTCGACAGGTGGGGCGGTCTTTCACAGGGAGCGAGTCCTACTTACGGTTCGAGATCCGCGTCTGGCCTCTCTATAAGCCATGCCATCAAGTCATTAGCATTACTGCCAGGCCCTTCCAGAGAAGGAAGCACCATAGAGTCCATATTCAAGTCCGCCAAGTGCTGAAACTCGTCATAGGCAAGAAGACTCTGCTGAGGTCCCTACGAAAATTCTGCGACTCAGAACTGGTCCCGGAATCCCCGTTGGATCTCTTGAGAAGACATTAAATGAAGAAAATTTCCGAGTCAGAACGAATACATGGGCATTGCCGTCGGGAGAAGAAGGACTGAAATTGTTACTGAAAGCAGGAAGAAATTCTCGTTGGTTGGCTCTGATGGGAGGTCCCTTCCTGTAGTCAAAAAGGTACGTACCTCACCTCTTCGGTAAAAGTCTCTAAACCCCAGCAGAGCAAGGGTGGCACGGACCCACAGATGCAGCAGCAGCGCCGTCATTGGGGATCAGACCTGGGAATTTTTTCTCTCGCGGCGCAAAGTGAGCCAGCCTGACAAGACAACACCAACTTGACCTTCAAGCCAAAGGGCAAATTGATTCCATCCGTGACACCCTCCACCGGATATTATCTTGCGATCGTTCACCTTTGATCTGTGATCTGGTCACAATCAGAAACCTCTTTCATCTTTCTTTTGTCCCTTTCAAAGCAGAATGTCGTCCCTCTGGAACGCATTGACCGGACAAAAGTCCAACAAAAACAGCTCATCACAGCAAAACGACGGCCTGCCACCACCACCAGAGCCGACCACCACCTTCTCATCTCCAACCTTTGATCCCTCCTCAGCCCAAGGCGTCGACTCCTTCCTCAACAGCTCCACCTTTGCCGACCCATCCCAGCTCCACCCCCTCGCTGGCCTGAACAAGGATGCGCTCGAGTACATCACCCTCGAGGACTCTGTTATCTCAGATCTACCCGGTGGGCAGTCGGTCCTGCCCTCGCGCGGCTTCACCGACGATCTCTGCTATGGCGCAGGCGTGACCTATCTGTCCGCGCTGACGATAGGAGGAGCATGGGGCCTGCAGGAGGGCCTGAGGAGGAGCGCGGGGCAGGCGCCCAAGTTGCGACTCAACTCGACGCTCAACGCTATAACACGCCGCGGTCCATTTCTTGGCAACTCGGCAGGTGTGGTGGCTATCGTGTACAACTGCATAAATTCATACATCGGGTATCTGCGTGGAAAGCACGACGCGGCAAACAGCATGGCCGCCGGCACTCTCAGCGGTATGCTGTTCAAGAGTACTAGGGGACTGAGGCCGATGATGATCTCTGGAGGCATCGTAGGATCGGTCGCTGGTGTTTGGGCTGTAAGTTCTACTCCACCTCATGGGAAGTTTTACACAAGGCACAGTATGAATACTGACTCTCAACCAGATCACGCGCAAGACCTTTTTCCCGGAACCAAACCAAGCGCATGACTGAGCGTACGCTTGATGAATGGGAGGATGGGCAAATGGTAGCTGAGCTTCTGACGGAAAGTTTAGCCAGACACCTGCTCGGAAGATTGGAACAGCCTTGATTGTGCTGGGCAAGAGGGCATCTCTGCCAGCTGTCTCGGCACAAATTCTTGATTGCTCCCTTGGCACAAGGATTCTGGCCTTAGATGTGCCTTGTGGGAGTATTTGGAGTCAACTAAATTTCATGGTCGACTGATACAGTGGCATGCATAGCAATGGATGATCTCTACTCATTGATGGAAACTTGTACATTAGAAGGGGGACCATGACTATAGAGTGGGTTTGGTCTTGCAAAGGGATAAGCTTGTATTCAAGATACAAGGCTACTGGATGGAGTTCTGAATGTAGGGGTCTACAATAATCTTAAAGGCCTCAGACCATAAAGATGCATACAATGCTGATAATGCCCATTTGGACCACAGCAAATCAGCCAAGCTCATGACCCAAACAAGGACCATGATGGCATTAGCCTGCACACAGTTGTGCTGTACAGTGGCTCTCCCTACCAAGCTGAGCTGATAGACATAGGTGGTAGTGATTCCTCGGTCCACGATGATATACCTTCTCCTGTAACTCCATTTCAAGATTCATGATGTTTGAAGCAATCAAGGGTTATGATGATAGACGACATGGGATGCAGAATTTTCAAAAGCTAGCTACCCCCAATCCCTCCTTCCTCCGAATACTCACTCGACTCTTCTCTCACAGCCCTTCCAAGCTTACCTGGAGTTCCCGATCCTCAGACTCTCCTCTCGACAGTCTCCAGCCCAGACTGTGAACACGCTTTATTCTGGAACGCGAGCCCTGATCTTGCAGAGGAATTCGTACAGTTGGAGATCATGAAGTTTGCTTCCGTTGGGGTGGGGGAGTGCTCCCAGCGGATGACCAAATCTCTCAGGAATACACAGGGCCAGCATTTATGGAAAGGACTTCCACCTGCGCCTTCTCTTGCCCGAGCTGCCCTCCCCTGTAACGGAGACTGGATGATGCAGTTCTGAAGAGAGTCCTAGAGACGACTATTTGAGAGGCAACGTCTGTCGTCGTCTCGAGACCACCATGATACTATTCCACGAGATGTGTGATCCATCGACCATCGTGAATCGGAGATCTCCAACACATTGTCCTGGAATTTTGTCTCTATCGATACCAATGCTTTGACTATCACCTCGCGACGCGTTCAACGGAACAGGGAAAGTAAACGACCTACCTCAACCTCTGCTTCTCCATAATCCATCCTTGACTCCTCTTAGAAACTCTCCTCATCTCAACCTTACATCCGCCTTCATCACCAATCATAATGTGCTGCCCTGTGTGGCCCATCAAGGACGTCGAGTACGAGTCGGCGCCACGCGCTCGAAACCTGCCTACGCAGCTGGCATATCGATATCAGTGGAATAGCAACTCTTGGGATCTTCAACAGATCCAAGTGCCTGCTGTGAGTACAGAACATGCCCTTTTTTCTCTCGTCGTTGTGATCTTCCCCTTCTGTGCCTAGCATGCCCTACTGGTCCCCAAGCGGGTCGCTCTATTTGGTCGAGGCCTGTCAAAATCACTCTATTCAGTGACGAAAGAAATCATTGTTGCGAACCTTCAGCTGCCATCTCGTGCTGGGTGTCGAAAGTAAACTGAGATGCCCCCTTCTGTTCCGCTCCATCTCTCACTGGCAGCACTATTGCGTTGTTGCATTGTTGAATCGTCCCCTCGTCCTCTCTTATTGTTACCCCCTCCACACCGTTTCCACTACACTTGGTTCACTGAGCATTGTGTATTCCTATCAATGGGCGCGCAAGCTCCAACTGTCTGAGGCTGGCTGTTGGGACCTTCTATTTATCGACCTTACCTGCTTCGTCCATGGCACCTTCCCGGCCTCCTAGCGACGACTACCTGGCCGATTCTGAAGGCAGCGACGACGGCCACAACTACGAGATGGAGTCCCAGCACTTCAAAATGCCAGCTCGCAACAAGTCTAAAAAGTATCGTCGCGTTACCGTCCGTACCCCGTCAGAGGAAGGAGCTAGCCAGCAAGATCAACCCTTCCATCGACCTCGCCGCTGCCCTACTCCACACGCGTCTTCACGCCGCCGTCGCCGCGACAACGAGGAAAGCAGTGAGCCCAGCAGGTCCGAGGACAGTGTTGCGCAGCCTAACAACAACCCCACTCGCACTACAGCCCCCCTTGGCGCCAATCCTGTCTCCATTCACAACACCGCCGTTCCTCACGCGTACACCTCTGGCCAGCAGCCGTTTATCGTCTCTATTCAGCCCAACAACACACCTTTCTTCCAGACAACAAACCTTGGAGGTCAATCAGCACCGCTCAATCCAGCCCACGGAGCTATCAACGACAGGATGGACGCATACCAGAACGCAACGCCCGCCAACAACGGCGTCAATTACCAGCCCCAGGTCCCCGACACCAGTCTCGGACCCATGATGCACCACTACATCCCTCGATTCGATGCTGGTGGTGCCGCCTACGTGGTCCAGCCTGGCATCGTATGTTATCCTGTCTCTTCATCTTTCCTCCACTGCCCATCGTCTCATCCACTCACCGTCCCCATCCAGCAGTCTCGCCCTGTCACATTTGCTCCTCAGCCTCTTGGACTGGAACGCCCAGTCCCAGTGGCCACCACCACGTCGGTGATGACTCGTATTGGTTACAGAGGAGATGACGGGATAGTTGCCCTACGCGAAATTGTTGTGAGATCGAGACTCAAATCTGCTCCAGAGCTACATAATTTCCCCTGACGTCCAGGCAGATCAAGCCCTCCTCTGAAGGCAGACTCGCTAACACGGCTCTTGGAAACAGGCTCCCCAGGGCAGCGCCGTGCCCCTCCAGGCCGGCCCCACCACCGCCCCCATCATGCACGTCGTCGGTCAGCAGCCCTACCAATCTCAACCGATGATGGTCGCCGGAGGGCCTGCAGGTCCCGGCGCAGGTGCGCCCATCATGATGGCGGCTGGTGGTATGGGTGGTGGCGTCCCTCCCGGACAGCCCATGCTTGTGAATGGAGGACCTGTCCCCATGATGCCAGGTAACTTCCCCGGCCATGTTGCCTACCATCACTTCAACCCCGCGACTGGCGTCGGCCAGACCGCAGGCGAGGTTGCGGCTATGGCCATGATGGACCGCGAGCTCAACGAGCCACAGGATTTTAAGCCCGCCGACGACAACCCCTCCCGCATGTACCAGGTGCGCCAGCTCGACGGCCAGTTCGTCACCATGCCTCGCGCTACGATCGACTCTTTCGGTAAGGACGGCGCGCGTTGGTACGTCACCGACGATGGCGTGTTCTACGCCATTCGCCTGGACGGCTAAGTGACTTCTCTTTTGGCAGACCCCAGAAATACAAGAAAAGGTCTGGACAGTTACAAATGGTTTCATGTTGCGTCCTTTTCACGACGAAAGATGAATTGTTCTTGCACATTTCTTTGTGGGGGGGGGGAGTGTCTCGAGGGGTTTGAGAAGGGTCAAGTCTTGCACGATACAGCCAGCAACTGTCTTTGGGGTATTGCTCACGAGGGTGGATTTTTCTCGGCTAGGTCATCTGGTTCATGGAGGAAACAAAGACTTGAAGTGGGGATTCAATATCATAATGGCTTGCAGTCCTGCGGAATTGACATGATATTGCAATGGGATGATGCTGTCTTCAATATAGTGTGACGGAGTGAGGTTGATTTAAAGACGCCCCTGTACTATGGGTAGTGGCGCCCCCCCCCTCCCGGGTCTGTGTGCCCACGGTGGGCTTTGTGGCTTCTACACATCAAGGGTGCCCCTGTCAGACCGCGTGGGGCAGCGTGCGGGTACAACCATAGTATGATTACCACGGTACACGGCTTGCGAACCGAGGTCGCAACGTCAGGTGTCTACACATTGCAGTACGAAGCGTGCCCTTGCATCACCGGAGCTGCTCTTCTTCCATCGTTCCATCTCTTCCCAACCCAGGAGGTGCCTAGAAACTTTCAATCAGTCAGACAGGCAGACAAAATCGTCCATAAGAAATATACCACAAAGCTTCGCCCACGATGCTCATCATAGGCCTCACTGGTGGCATCGCCACTGGCAAGTCCACCGTCAGCTCGATCCTCTCGTCTCCACCCTACAATCTTCCCATCATCGACGCCGACGTCCTGGCGCGCCAGGTTGTGGAGCCAGGCACGCCGGGATACCGCGCCATCGTGTCCTACTTCGGCCCTACGACGCCAGATCTGCTGGTCGCGCCCTCGGCAGACATGCCGGAGCAGGGGCCCAACGGCAAGGGCAGGCCGCTGAACCGCCCAGCCCTGGGTCGGCGGATCTTTGGCGATGCGCCCCAGGCGCGGCAGGGCCGGGCGCGTCTGAACGCGATCGTGCACCCGGCGGTGCGGCGGGCGGCGTACTGGGCGCTGCTGCGGGCGTACCTGCTGGGCCGGTGGGCGGTGGTCTGGGACGTGCCGCTCCTGTTCGAGGTAGGCACGGATCGGTTCTGTGGGGCGGTTGTGGTGGTGGGCGTGCATGACCCGGCGGTGCAGATGGCTCGGTTGCGGGCGCGTGATGCGCACCTGAGCGCAGAGGACGCTGAGAACCGCGTGCGCAGCCAGGCGGACGTCAGGCTGAAGGCGCGGCGGTGCGAGGCGCGTGGAGAGGGCCGCGGGCTGGTGGTCTGGAACGATGGCGATCGGGAGGAGCTGCGGAGGGAGGTCGACAGGGCCATGGTGCAGCTCAGGGATCGCAGCCCGGCTTGGTGGGGCACGCTGCTCTGGATGTGCCCTCCTCTCGCGGTCGGCGTGGGGGTGTGGAACTTGTGGGTGAACCGAGGGGTTGCGAAGAGGTGGGAGGCTGAGGAGGCCAGGGAGAGGGCGAAGCTGTAGCCGGGACCATGACATCTAGAGGGAATCTGAAGAAGAGTTGGGGATGGGACAATGGATATACCCTTTGGCGGACAGAGGTTACATGATGCCTGGGATCATCTGGACCAGGATGCAGGGCAGTAGAGGGTTATGTTTCAACGGGCTGCCAGATTCTGGAGAGACGCACATGCTGCCAGAAATGTGGTGAATGGTGGTTAGTGAAGCATTGTAAGCAGCCCAAATACTTGAGAGTTATGCATGACTTGGAGAAGGCGAGGTGGTGACGATGTTTCACCCCCTCAAATGCATTGATTGACTGTGCTAAGGTCGATAAGGTCAAATGACAATGATGCATTGCACCTGCCTTTCTGTCTTTCTTTGCAACTTAATTCATCTCACAGGACTTCTCTGACCTGGTGCAGTCGACTTTAAGAAACCTTTTTTCTCTACCTTACCCTCCAACTCGAACCTCCGTTACTCATCTTCTCCTTTGGCCGTTTGATCATCATTCTTCGAACCATCGCACCATTTCACATCACGCCTTCTCGTTGATCGACTTGCCTGCATTCTCAGATTGATCTTTCGACCTCGTTGAACACTGCCTACCTGGCGAAAACCGTCTACGGCCCCATTCATCTTGACAAGATGGGCGGCCGCTCAGGTTGGCCACCCAATTCTGCTGTCGAATGGGTGGTCGGTCAAAACTTTCGGAGCTGGGGTCGCAAGAACAACTCATCAAGCTCCAACCCGATCTTGCGCGTCGAGATCTCCGAAGACGAGGCGTCTGGCGACGAGACGGTTGCAATCACCTACCCTGGGCGACGTAGGCGCGCCGAGAGCGCTCAGTATGCATCCTCTGCGTCGGCTACAACCTCGTCCCGAAAGGTCCGCTTCGACGGCGCCCGCAGACCTATGAAGTCGGCAATGAAAAAGAGAGCCAGCCCAAGCAGCTCATCCGATACCTTGGTCGACACCTCAGATGATGATGTTGAAGGTGACGACGATAACCCCACCGGCTCCAACGATGGCGAGTCGTCAGGCTTTGAAGAGACTGATACCTCCGAGGATGAGAGTCCTCCCAGGCGCAAGAGCAGGAGCAAAAAATCAGTCAAGGCCAAGGCGGTTGTGTGTAGGAAGGTGACAGAATGGGATCCTGACGCCGTCGATGACCCCCTCCCTCACCCGAAGTGCCCGTGCGGCGAGTGCAGGAAGGCACGCAAGGTCATGAAGGCTATGGTTCAGTTCGAGGCGATGGCCAAGGCGGTTGAGAAGGAGTCCAGGGCTAAGAAGGAGGGAAAGCGCAAGCCCAAGAAGGCAAACGACGCTTCGTCAACAGATGTCACCGACACTACCACCACCACTACCACCGAGACAGATGCGGACACGACGGAAGCCGACACCACCACCCAGGGAGAATCTGACGAGGAGGACGAGCTGAAGCCACAGAAGGGGAAGGGCAAGAAGCAGAAGCAGATGAAATCGTCAAAGAGAAATGAAAAACCCGCGCCCAAGCCCAAGCCTGCGGCAGAAAAGCCAAAGAAGGCCGTTATCGACAGGACCTCTTTTAAGATGCCTCAGTACCCCAAGGAGATGCAGCCGAATCTCATCATGCCTCCTCGAGCCAGAGTCTTGCAGGTCGAACACACCATAGAGGGACCAAACGACCCCCAGCCCAATGCCTTCTTCGACAGCAACAAAGGCATCACGCGCGTGTACCACGGGCCACAATGGGGAAATCACATGGCCGAGTTGTATGGGAATTATAATCCTGCAAGATTTGCGCCGGGACCTTGTGCTCCTATCCCACCTCCTCCCACTGCTCCTGCTGCTCCTCCGCTACCACCTGGGTACCCTGCTGCATGGCCAGGTCAGAGCCCCTACCACCCATGGTGGATGCCGCCCCCTCCACCTCCACCACCTGGCACATCTTTTGCCCAGGCTGCCATGCATCACCCACAGACACCGAGAAGCGAGGCAGCCATGAGAGACGCCGCCTCAAAGGGCTTCGGCCTATCTGGGATGCCGGCTGCAGAGGTGCCCGACCACATCCAGGAGATGCAAAAGGAGGAGGCTCAGAAGGCCGCCTCTCGGAAGGCTGACTCTGAGAAGGGGTCCAAGAAGGACGCCTGGGGTGCAACGAGTTGGGGAGGCCAGGGTAATCAGAACAATGGTAACACTCCAAAGTCTGATTCCAATACGAGGGCCCCAGCTGACCCTTCTCAAGGAGGTGGCTGGGGTAACGATGACCACAAGAAGAATGACTGCCCATCCCCGGTCGACTTCGGCTGCTGGGGAAATACTAATGGTGGTACATTCTCAAGGAGTGAGTTCTCTTCTCGCCTCGCCACATCGGGTGCCTGGATCATTTGCTAACGTATCGAAACAGAGAGTAATCAGTCTGGAAGCCAAAAGAATGGCTCTGGTAAGCAAAATTTGAATTCTGCTTGCTCTCCCCCTGGACCATACCATAAGAATACTCCAGGCGAGGATGATGTTCCCCCAATTCTTGGTTTCCATCACGACACGGCTCCTGGCGACTCATCTGAATATACAGAGCCCCATTGCCCACCTGATTTTCCTGTTGCTTTTGCTTTCGGCTCTGGCGGCGAGAAACTTACTGACAAGATCCAAGCTCGAGGATGGGGCGGCAATGACCAGACCACCCAGCAAGGGGAAGGTCATGCTTGGAACAATGACCGAAGCAACAACAGCAACAACACTTGTGGCAATAACGATGGAAAACAGAAGACTACATGGGGCGAGGGTACGAACAACAATGGAAACTCTGGAGGAGGAGATTGTAACGGCGGATCCAAGAAGTCATCTCCACAGCAGCAACCGAATTGCTGGGACTCTGGCCCCAACAATACCTATGCGTCCCAGAATGGTAGCAACGCAGGTGGGAATGGCAACGGCAATGGAAATGACTATGGCAGCAGCGGGTGGCGTATTCCTGGAGCTTGGGTCAACAATGAACCAAACGACCACGGCAACAGCAACGGCAACGGCAACGGCAACGGCAACGGCAACGGCAACGGCAACGGTGGCGGCTCTGGTCATGGTAGCCCCAACTCCAAGCCCAAGGGTGCGTTTGACTGGCCTGATGGCATGAACCCTCCAGCAGACAACAGCGGCCCGCCCACATGGGGAGCCCGAAGCCACGACTCGCCGAACAAGAATGTTCCAGGCCTTCCACCGGTTTAGAATACTGGTGGTGGTGGTGGTGGTCATGAGAACCCCGCGGGCCACTGGGCTGGTTCAAACAGTGCGTCATGGAATAACCCAGACACCGCGCAGAACACTGGAGGATACACCAGCCAGTGGTAGCGGCACCGTCACGGCTGGCCCTGGTGGTGGGCTTACATCTGAGATGAGATGGATCGGATGGCTCTTGAAAACTGGAGAGCGTCACGATCTGGCGTTGGTCACGTTGCTTCGCCGGCTGAACACACCGAAGCTCTTGCATTGATCTTCGGGTCTTTTCGGGAAGAGAGCACATGGGTGAGTTGGACTGGGAGGGTTTTGTTTTATTGATAAAACAAGAGGACAAAGAAAAGAAGGGAAATAAGGAGAGTCTATCAGCATGATCAGAAAAGAAGGGTGGACTATGGGAGTCATTTCAGCATTGGTGATGCACTATGCGGACGGTGTCAAGCCTTTCCTCTTCTCTTTCCACGACAAACACGCCCGCACTAAGCTTTGGGTGGCAAGAATGCTTAGTTAGGATAGCCATACTACTCAAAACGAGAAGAAAACCAAAACAATTCCTAGATTGTACTGCATGTTCCTGGTCTGCCAATGATTTGATGTAGACCGCTGTTCATCAAGGGGCCCATTTACAGTGCTACTACATGATCTTAACTAGATTGGTTTCCGTCACCGAGGCAATGCCAAGGAGCACATACGCCCACTTGCTGCAAGGGAACGTTCCGAGGACTTTTCTTTCTCTGGTGGTCGAAAGGTGGCTGTAGAAGGGGAGGAGCTTGCACAAAGTTCCCAGACTTCCCTCGGGCACCTCGGGCCGAGGGGCTTGCGGAGAAATATATTCAGTGATTGAGGCCATATCAATGCCAGGCTCATTGTGGAGAAAACGGCCTCTCCCGTTGTTCCCCGTCAGACATAGTAGATTGGAAAACGGCCACTGACTAGTTTGGTTTCGAAATAATCATTGTATTCTTGTTTTCCTCCTTAATTTCGGCCCTACTAACCAGAATACACTGTTCTCCTTGTATCCTGCATTTAGACTTTTTCTTTTTCTTCCCCACCTGCACCCATGACGCTGACACCACGTTCTCTCTTTTTTCCCCCTCGTCTGATCTCACTCCCTGGCTTTCCACCTTTTCTCTTTCCGTCCATATCAATACATCAATGCTCATGAGGTTGCGGCACACGTGACACACATGCAAGTACCTATTACTTCAGAGAACAATTGTCGTTTTACACATTAGCATCATTGTATTGGGTGGTGATATAATAGCTCTCTCTCTCTGTATCAAAAGGAAAAGTCTATATGTTCCTCTGCTTTTCTTCTGCTTTCTTCTCTCTTTGGAGGGATTATCAACCGTTTTACTCGTAAATATAGCATAGTGGCCCGCCCATGATACTCGCATAGTTCTTGATGGCAATGCCCTCCTCATACTCACCGCTCACCCAGCCCACGCCGATGAGATCCTCAATGGTGGCGTCGTCGCTGGGCGGGACATTGGCCATGGTGCGCGTGCCGTTGATCTGGAACATGCGGTCCTCGACAAAGCCGACCTGGTTCTGCCAGGCGGCGAACAGGCGGTCGACGGCGGCGTGGTGCAGCCAAAAGGTGGGCTCGTTGGGCGAGTTGTAAAAGTCGGTGCTGGGGTCGCCGTTGATGACCATGTGGCCGTAGGCGTGCAGCCCGTAGTAGCCCACGGTGGCGGTGCCCGTGTTCTGCAGCTGGGTCTGCCACTCGCCGATGCCGACCTGGTAGGCCGGGTTGAGCAGGATGTCGGCCACCTGCGCGTCCGTGGTCCAGTTCTGGCCGAGCAGGTTGGAGATGTCGCGGTGCACGCAGCGGGGCTCGTAGCTCAGGAAGGGGCCGATGGTGACGTTCTCGTAGGTGTCGACGGGGGCGACGGCGGAGATGTTGGCTACCAGACCCGCGTAGGGGCCTGTCTCGATACAACCGCCTGTGGTAAGGGCGCACAAAAGAATTGATTTATCAGTATACTTGTCTCTTGGCAGCAAAGAAGGACAAGGGGGAAGAAAAGATCAAGGAGTCAAGATAGGAGACATGGAGAGAGAAGCTTACCTCCTGAGCCAGCTGGGATGTTGAGGAGACCACTGGGAAGGCCTGCTGATGCATTATGTGCTAGATAATTGCCATCGCCGCTTTGGGAGGTTGCGGTTCCATCAAAGCTACCCGTCGATGATGTTCATTAGCCTCCAAGCAAGGAATAAGTTGGTCTTGTCCCGGGGCTACTACTCACATAGGCGAACCTAGAAGGTCCTCTGAAGTCTTTGCATAGTTCCAGTATGGAAGGTAGCCTGTGTATCCACACTCATCGCGCAGGGCCTTCTCGAAGTTCCAGATGAACATGCGATGCCAGTACACGAAGTTGCCAGTGATGTGGATGTAGCTTCAGGTTGTTGTCTGCGTCAGCAGGGGTTCTTCGTTGCTCCAAGTGACGGGCCCATTGTGGGAATACCTCCACCAAGGAGATGTTGAGTGACATGCCTCCCTCCCAAGCCCTAGGAAAGGCGAATACGTATGAGGGAGATTGAGGGCGGAAAGTGGGGAGGAGGATGACAGGGAATGTGAGGACAAGGTGTGGGCCGTCTTCGTGGCAAAAGCCAAGAAGATAGAGTGGCAGGGTAAAATAGTTGCCCTGGACTGAGAGAAGAGGGGGGGGGGGGTTGGGACAAAATTGCAACCGGTATGGAATGGACAAGCCTTACTCTGTCTGGTTCACATGAGTGGCCACAAAGTCATCGTATCTTGACCGAACACCTGCAGCCTCGGACTAAGAGATGGCATCATAGTCAGCGATAATTCCATATTACTGGAAGGACGGGTGGATGATCAAGGAAGAAAAAAACAACAAAGAAACTGACTGTGGGTGTCAGTGCTGGTGATGCCATCAGACACGACACGGCGCTGATGTAGTCCAGTTTTTCCGCCTCTGTCAGCTCGATGTAGTCCTTGCGCACTGCCACGTTTTCAGGCGAGCACGTCATCGAGACATCTTCGGCGGCCAGATACTTCTTCAGGCCCCCGTCGGCGGCAGTGATGAACAGGTTCAGCATGCTCTCAGAGACCGTGAGGTCGGTGAGCACTGACGAGGCCGGCGTCCAGGCACGGACGGCCAGCGGGAGAGAGAGCAACAAGGGTAGGAAAACCATGTTTGCTGAACACACACACACACACACACACACAACGAATCCAGGGAAGGAAAAGAGGAAAAGCGAAGTGTTGTGAAGAGGGAGAGGGAGGAGGAGGAGGAGGAAGGGCAGGAGAGGCCGGTGTAGAACGCTTGTTCGCTTCAGACTTTTCTGCCTAGCTACAGCCTCTTTATATGGAACTAAAAGATTTACAAGTTGATGGTAATCTTCAACAACGCAAGGGCGGATGGGACGGCAATCCCCGTCTCTACCATGTCAACCATGGTAAATGGCATTATTGACTGCGTTTATGAGGAGGCGGGTCCAGATTTGTGCCCTAGAAACGGGCCAGACGGCCATTCGTCTACCTGCTGCGGCGATATGCAGTGGATCCTACTACATGTGAGTGGTTCCAATGGTTTTCTTTTTTGAGTTCTCTCTTCTGTCGTCTTCCCCGCAGGACTCGACCCACTCTACCATTGATATAGTGCCAGGTGAGAGTGTGAAGAAGGAAAAGACTGATAGTGGAGGCGCCATGTGGACTGGTCTATCAGCAGATTTTGATGATGGCTTGCGACTATTAACGCATACACCAATGCGATAGGACAAAGGGGGCTCGGGGATGGCCGTGATCCCATGAGCACCTCGTAATGCCCGCCCATCTAGATCGCCTCAGAAAGAACGAAAGGGAAGAAGAAAAAAATAGACACTTAGAGAGAAAGCTGCTGGGGACGTGGAAGGGGGGAGGGGGAAGCGGGGAAACGAAGGGAATAAGAACCAACTGCAGCAGAGTAGATCATCTTTCTATGGACCCTGCTTCCAGATTCGATGCATGAACCGAAACCATTTACTCGGCTCCAGGTTGTGGGAACCCTTCCTCAGGCCACTTGGTGCCCCTGCAGCCTAGGCGGTCACTGGCAATCCTTCGTCTGCAGCGACAGCCGTGGAAATGCAGGACTAATGTATGGATATGCGTTGTGTAGTGGCGGGAGCTTCCTGGGTCAAGTCGGTCGACCGAGCGAACCCGCCGAGAACCCGACTTGCCCGAGACCTTGGGTGATCTTTTGATGGCCCTCGCTCCCCCGCTGTCGCAACGAATCATATCCGACCGATAGACAGGCACAGATGCCATTATATGCAGGCCTTCGCCAACGTGGCGAGCTGACCCGATGGTGTGTGCGCTGTGCTGTTGAGGCTCATTCCACGTGGAAAGACACTTGACCTACTCTGCATCGTCCATCCGTGGAGAGATACCAGAAGCTGTGCGTCTGTCATGTTTGGGACACGTGTAACCGCTCATGGGCACAAGCGGGCATTTGCTCTATTAGTATGTATGTATGTATAGTGGTTGTAATCAATAGTAGCGATTCTGAACGGGTTCGAAGGGGAAAACAGTGGCAACATTGCCATGAGTAAAATCCTTCGCCGATCAGCCCAGTTTGATGCGAGGTATTGCGGTTGTTGGCTGCCGAGCGTGCCTGGCAACCCGGCTTCTTTTATATAAAAGGCTGCCTGGAAGATGAGGGGCACGTTACATAGCGCAAGAGAGAGTTAGAGAGAGAGCGATGTCTGTCCTTTTAAAGACTTAACTGACAACCATACCCATGCTGTGGTGGCCCCGTCTTGACTTTGCCATTGTGGAAGATGGAGGGTGTGATTTGTCGATCTCATTGTGACTCTTGAACAGGAAACAAACAAAAAAGAAACGAACAAAAATATTTGATGGACAATGAGTCCCTTGATGGGAGGTTTTAGATAGGTTAAAGTTGACCTGGCTTGATGCAACTGTAGTTTGGCTCCATAATAAAGGCAGGCAGATCAGTGGGGAAAGTGTCGTGCTTTGCTGGGCAAAAAGGTTGCACAGTTCTTGATCAAATACTATGTATTATGGTAAGCTAAGATCGAGTGGAACCCGGGGTGAAGAGATCAGCCTCGGGTCGGCCCAGTTTCTTGTCATACTTTAAAAGCAGTGAGAAGTGGGTAAGACTGGAGACACGCTTCATATCAGATAATTATGTAATCTCGCTCCCTCTCCCTCTCATTCTGTCTTTCATAGAAACAACGATGATCTATGGATCGGAGAGAATATATCTTTTTAGAAGAAACAGGTTACAGACTGTCGAGAAAAGGGGGAGAGCAAGAAGACCAGAAAAGATGTTCTAGAACAGAGAAAGAGGAGCCCGATAGGCAACAGTTATCCCTCCTGCGTGTTCAGGTGCTTGCATACCGCTGTACATAATTTCTCAGCCCCCTGTCCCTCGTCAACGGCACTACAATTGGCTAGAGAGACTCGGAAGGATTCATCTCTAGACCAGTCGGAATTCTCAGTCTCATGAGCCGGTGCAGCAGAGTACTATGAGATGCTGCTACTACAACAACTTGCATGGCCGCACCTAGGACACGGCCGGGATGCATTGAATCCTTCTCACGGTTCCAAAGTGCCGATGGAAACACTTTCCTGCCGCAGGACGTCCTCACGAGAATCCCTCAGCCGGATCACGTTAATCTTGCGAAGGTGGACGCCGGCCTGATGGATCTCTCCCGGTGTGGCCTTTTAACCCTGAGACCATCCGAGCCTATTTTTCCAACGAGCTCCCAAAAGAATTAATTAGGTTCGAGGATTCTACTATAGACCGGGGGGACGCCTTTGAAGGTGGATTCACAAAGACGTTAAGGGGATCATCAGCCGAGCATCCCCCTTTTGGTGTGTACCCACAGTTCAACCGAACCGCCTAGTTCTATTTCGCCCCGGATCAGCTCGGCTGGAGACGATGGGGTTGTGGTTATGTGGGTTCTGGCACCAGGGGTTCGCAGCCAATCTTTCTTGATATACTCACTAGTAGAACATCTCAAGCTGCAAGCAAGAAGGTTTCTGAATTTCTCTTGCTACGCTTGCGGGCGGCATCTACAGGCATTCCTACTCAGCTTTCAGTGGGGCCGGTCCACTGTTGACGTTGCGTAAGAAGTACCACACTGAAGGGCCGCTCATCCGCCCACCCTATGCCGGTCAAGTTGTGGTTTCAGGCAGAATGGCTGTGATGGGAACAAGGAAATTGACCTTGGTGAGGACCCTCGGTGACCAGGAATCTCATGCAACAAGGGGTCATTAGTTCGTGGTACGTTGCGTGTCCTGCACATATCGCAAGGTGAGGAGGCCTAGATGCCTTCTGGAGGGGGGCCCCTTTTTACTCATCATCATCATCACCATGATCTTTCTGTTCTTTCCCTCCTTGATAAGTTTAGTAAGGTACTTTTTCATGGTACAAAGGACACGCAAGGAGGACAGGAAGCACAGACCATATTCCTTCCCACGAGAAAGGAAGCGTTCATCAAAGTGTCGCTAGTAGTGGTCTTATTCAAGGTTCTCGCCTCACAACGCCGAGACCACCTTCATTCCCTGCTATCACAATCGATGTCCGAAGTGTGAAATTTCCCAGGATTCTTGAGTGACGGGGGGTGACTGCGTCTTGTCTGTACTTTCTTGCGCCCGCCACTCCGTCTCAACGTCCAGCTTAGTTAGGAAGTAAATTCTACGTCGTTTCGGAAAGGGAGAGGAAGGGGGATATATCAACAGGGGCATACGTACAAGAGGCACCAAAGAGGATGGGATGATCGACTCGGCCGAATCGATCTGGCTGGCCTCTTTTCCAAAATCCCAAGACCCTTCTTTTCATATAATCGATGCTGGCGGCCCGAGCAAGAAAACAAAAGTCGTCTCACGGGCCATGTCTTTATGGACCTGGTGAAACCCACTTTGGCCTTGTCGTTTCTTACTCTCTCTTGAAGATCTCGAGGCTCAATCGCTTCTCCCTTCCTTCCCCCCTTTCCCTCCGTGGGCCTCTCTTCCCTTGGCGGTTCCTTCTCTGTCGATCTCTTCTCCATATCCAAAAAAGCTCAGACTTTGAGTTTCTCGGTCCTTGCCGTTCGGTTGATCGAACACTTGCCCACCATTCTTAAGGGAGTGGGAACTAATGGCGGCTGGCAAGAATGCCTCGCTGTCACTCACCGACAGCCAGGTCCAAGACGATGACAGCACCGCTATTGTCGCGCAGAACAGTGCTGAGCTGCTTGGAATAACCGGGGCACTCGTGGCCCTGGCGTGTACCGTGGTGTTGATGCGCTGTTGGGCTCGACAGGTCTTGTTGAGGACATTCGGCTTGGACGATGCGGCTATGATTTTGGCTCTTGTAAGACCGACCCAACCGCCCTCCTTGACATGCTAGGATATCGTCTTGCTCCTTTTTGTCATCTATTATTTCTTGTCAATTTCTTTTTTTGGGAGGGTGCTGAACTGACTTTTACATCTGATCGAGTTCTCAGTTCTGCGCCCTTTTAGGATTCGCTTTTTTTGTCGAGCTTGTCACAGCAGGAGGTGGCCAGCATGCGGATAAGATGTCTTTGGAGGACCAGGAAAGGTTCAAATTTTGTGAGATGATGATTGGCATCTTCTGTATTGTGGGAATATGTCTGGTCAAGATATCGGTCGGCTTTTTCCTCAGGCGCTTTCTCCAGACCCGGTTTCTGAAGCGCCTCGTGCTCGGATTCATCGTTTTCATTGCGATCTACCTGGTGTACTCCATCCTGACCTTCGTTATGATGTGTACACCAACGAGATCATACTGGGATAGTAATGTGTCTGGCATTTGCTGGAGCGCCAGGACGTTGAGTATCGTGGGTAACTTAAATGCTGGTACGTGACCCCCCGATAATCACTGTCTTGACTGGGAAAATGTGAGATGCTCATACCATTCTCTCCTGGCAGCTATCAACATTACTACCGATTTCTTCACCTGGATCTTACCCATCTGGGTGATCATAAAGCTGCAGCTCAAGCGCAAGACAAAGGTGACCTTGATGGTTATCATGAGCCTTGGCCTATTGTATGTTCCCTCCACAAACAAGACAATCGCGTCGAGAATCTACACCAAAAACAGGATGAAGGAATCTCTGACATTAGGCAGTGCTGTCATCGCATCTATATTGCGTGTCTTCCTGGGCAGCGCCTGGGAGTGGTCTACTGATCTGTACATCTGGTTAAAGTAAGAGAGCATCTCTCCCTTTCCCTCTCTTCTCTCTTGACGGACACTTGCGAAATTCGACATGAATGTTTGTCATGACGCTGACCGAACTTCATTACAGCGTCGAAGTCGACACCGCAATTCTCGCCGCGTCATTACCTTGTCTTCGCCCGTAAGTTCCAATGCGGCCCCGAAGTTCATCTGTGGCGGGATATTAACAACTATCTTCTCTGCCTTGTAGTATCTTCCGCCGTTTTCTCGGTTCCACCAACGAGCCAAGCTACCCACAAGGTCCAAGCCACTACGGAAACCGAACCACCGGCGCAAGGAGCGGATACGCAAGGCAAGACGACAGCATAGCTCTCACCTCCGTCTCGCGCAAGGGCGACTCCTTCAAACCATTTGCCAAAAAGGAGGAGACATACAACGCAAAGGTGACGAGCAAATCATCCACTGTCTCGCGCGGTGATCCAGGGAGGGACAATGACAGCGAGGAGGCTATCTTGTCGCCGCATGGGATCACCAAGACGCTGGAGACTTCGGTTTTCGTATCCAGTGTTTGATTGGACGTGCTCGATTCTTCTTTCACTTGCTTTTGTTTGGGGGGGGGGGGGGGGGTTTTTTTTTTTTTTTTAAAAAAAAAAAAATCGAGCACAATTTTTTTTTTGTATATAATAATTTTTTAAATTTTTGT